>JAQPPZ010016587.1:4137500-4558214 GCA_028583015.1 Wollemia nobilis | reverse complement strand
TAAAGGAGGAGCATAAATCATTTTCCAAAGGTTAAGAAATTGCATATGAATTAATCGATTTTCATAGAGCATAGAGAAAGGAAATCAAAACACCATTCATTGAATGGAAGAGACAAGATGGCGCACGTGTTCTAGCAAGTGATAACGAATCATAAAGGGAGGCACATGTTTTGGTGTCAACTAGGGCTAATAGCCCAAGTGGTAGGCGGGTCCTACATAAGACGTGACAGTGGATATATCTCAATTTTGAATCCCCGTAGTAGTTTCTTTTTGCAAATCGCATTTGGGCAAAGAAGAAGGCATAAAGACATTTTGGTGCACGACTTGTTCTAGAAAGTAGGGCCAGTCAAGCTGGCATCTAGCTCATGCTAGAGCTTGAGCACCATGAGATTTCTTGTTTTAATCCCAGTGGTGGTGGCGGTAGATGTGGGTAAGGGCATAAATTTTTGTTTAAATGTTGAGGTATGATTAGCGCTTAACAAGGGAGGCATAAGGTTTAATTTTTGGTTATTAAAAGTGCATGTTACATAGTCTAGGGAGATATAAGGGCAATTATTTAAAATTTATTATTTTTAGGACATAATGATATGTTAGAATCTAGTTGTGATTTTATAAAGTTGGAATATATTTTTTTGAAAGAAAGGAGCAATAAGGTGCTTGAAAATAAAGTTGATATATGGCATGGACTTAGGTATGTTAAATTGTGATATTGAATTATACGTGGATTTTATAAGTAGGAGTGGTAAGGTATGATTATTGTTTAATTTGTGTGTGTAATTTTTGATAAAAGAAAATATTAAGAGAGCTTGATTATTGTCAAAGTTTGTCTTCATATTAAATATTTTTATGAGCAAATTTTGAGGAAAAATGTTATGGTTGAATTTAAAAGTGTTATGCTAACTAACCCTTGAAAGTGGCATAAGAAAGATAAAATATCTTGAGACAGGTTTTTAAGAGAGATTCTTCATAAAAGATATATGGTTATATCATTCTTTATTTAAGATGTTTGGTTGAAATATTTTTGAATTATAAGGTGGAGATAAAAGGGTTAATTAGTGTGTATTATTGGAAATATTTGAGTTAGGGTTTGTAAAAAAAATTTCATTGTTTGAATGAATTTGTAATCCTTGTAAGCATTGGTTTGAATGTATTGAATGTGATTTGAGTAAGACTTATGAGAAGGCTTGAAGGCAGATCTGAGAAAGTATTTTAGAAGGTTTGAATGCAGAGTTGAGAAAGTCTTTTGAGAATGCTTGAAGGTAAATTTTAGCAAGTCTTTTAGAACGCTTGAATGTAGATTTGATCAAGTATTTTAAGAAGGTTTGAAGGTATATTTGAGCATGTATTGGAGTAGAATAAAGCAGATACTTTGAGCAGACTAGAGAAAAATTATCAACAAGTTTGAGGTAGACTTGTAAGCAGATTGAGGTAATATTGTGAGTAGGGTTGAGGCAGACTTATGAGCAGGTATAAGATAGATTAGTAAAGAAAGTCGTGATTAGAGTTGTGAGCATATTGTGAGCAGATTGAATTAAAGTTGTAATCATATAATATCAAATTTATAAGCATATTTGATCAGAGTTCTCCTATAGAGAGATATCCATAAAGTAGATCAGAGGGGATAGATTTCTCTTGTGGAAATAGATCCACAAACCATAGCAGAGGGGATAGATTTATCCTATGGAAAGAGATCCACAAATCAGAGCAGTGGAGATAGAGGTCTCCTGTGGATAGAGATCCATGAACTTGAGCATAGGGTATTGGTGGCTCCTTTGGATAGAGGTACATACATATTGTAATAGGGATATGGATTCCAAAAGATTCATTGAGAAAATTTATAAATAAGATTTTATCTGTGGACGTAACTCACATTGGGTGAACCACATTAAATCATGTCTATCATGTGTGTGATGATGTGTGCATTATTTATTTATTTGATATTATTATTGTTATAATTTGGATTGAAAAGTAAAAAAAAATGTCTTATACTGTTCCACCCCCTTCTTTATGTAAGCTTATGTTCTTTAATGTTTGTCATGGTTTGCTTAGGAATATCATTACACATGTCCATAATCATCATTGGTAAAAATTAAGCTTTAGAACTGCACAAATTGATCATAAGATAAAGCTAAGTTTTCTATTCCTTTTTTGTACTTTATTTACATGTAGAGACCATGGTGTTTGGTATGGTTTTAAGCATTGGAATTATGAAAATTGATTTTTTATTGAGTAATACTTTTAAATTTATAAGAACACTCTTAATCATGTTTGATTTAGCTTCTCCATGACTATGCATTGATAAGAATATATTATATTTATTTATGAGAAATATATTTCTTATTTCAATTGTGAATTAAATATTTTCGTAAAATTGTATATGTATTTCTTATTTAAAAATAATAAATTTTCTATAGTTGGTATTAATTTATGACAAGCAAAGGTGATGAGGAATGATGTCCTATTGCTCAAATGATCAAATTATCCATCCATATAGAACTACACCTAGGTAGCTAAAGATGCACGTGGAATATTATTCTCACATGGGATACAATTATTAGCAAGAATAAAATAACTAAGCTAATAAATTAAAATGCAATCCTATGCCTAGCTAGGAGAAATAGGGGAAACAGATGAAGCAATTCCAATTGAATTTTATTTACAATGCAAAAATAAATAGGCAAGTAAATTCCAAAATTAAAATGCAACCATCATACACCATATCTCCATGAGGTCAAATTGTGGTGATTTGCCAATATGACATCCAAATAAACTTAGAAAACAACAAACTAAATATAACTTACACTAGAATATGACCATCTCGGTAGGTAAATAAGCACATGGAATACTATTCTCACATGGGATACAATTATTAACAAGAAGAAAATAACTAAGCTAAGAAATTAAAATGTAGTCCTAAGCCTAAGGGTTCATGTGAGAAAAATAGAATAATTCTTCATCAGAAGGTTATCCAACCTTCATTTAAACTTATAGAATTACCCTTTTATTGATTCAAAGGTCCACAAATTTAGTAATTTTAGACATCATTTTTAGCCATAAAGGGTCCATACATATAATAATATTAGACACTAGTTTTACACACTAAAGGTGCTGAATCTCTTAAAAGTAATACCATCTAAAAAAAATTATTTTCATTTTCATCAACTATGAGGAACATATATAAGCAATTTGAAGAGTGGCATTCTTTACGGTTACTAGATATGAGGAAGAATTATAAACTATTAAAGAGGGATATTCTTCCTAATTACTGTTTTGATCTAAAGAGTGTCATGCTTCATGATTGCACTTATAAAAAATAATTTTAAGTCATTTGAAGCAATTATAATCTATTTGGATAGTTCTTCATGACTACCATCTACAAACAACACATATAATCCATTTGAAGAATGACATTATTCATGTCTGCTAGCTCCAACAAATAATTTTATTTTATTTGAATAGTGGATTTATAGAATTATTCATGACTATAAATTAAAAGAAACAATTATAGGACATTTAAAAGTTTCATATTTATTATTATAATTATATGTAAATTTTAAATGTAATATATCATGATTTATTTTTTCATTTGATTTTTAACTTATGAGATGATAAATCTAGGTTTGGTGAGTTGGATATAATCAAATATAATCCAAGCAATAAAGGTAAACAACATACAAATTTAAGGGCATGAAACCATTTATTTTATAATATTTTTCATTTATTTTATAACATTTTTATATTTTAAAAAGCTCAGGAATACCACCTCCAATGTTTAAATTTAATGAAGAGACTTCATTTGGAGTTTGGGTGAAGAGGATACTTAAGACCTCCTATATTCATACTCAATTAGCTTAAGGAGAGGGATATTTGAATTTTATGCTAAAATACATTACAAATTATGTATTTACAATCAAAATATCTAGAGCTTAGTGTTTAGGTATTGCATATTATCCTTAGATAATTGATATCACACTTGGTACTTTTGATAGATATCCAAGGGAGTTGATAAATTTGAAATAATTATCGATTATGTAAATAAATATTCTAATCATGTAAAGAAAATTTCTAAACCTTCCTACTATTTTTAGAGGAAAATAACACAAGGAGTTTTAAAACACCATATACGTAATTCAAATTGCTTAAAGAGTCTTCACAAATGCATATAAATATATTATTCAAGTTTCTACATAATTATTTACACTCAACCAAGGATATTTACATTCAACTAAACTAAGGAGGGGGACATCATTTTTTAAATTATGTAGTAAAAGTGAAACTATCCAAAGTTAAATGTGCATATTTGTTTATCCTTTTTATATTATCAATACCATGCTTCATTTAATTGATAGCTCATCCAATGCTATTGATTTAGACCTACTAAAATATAATCATAATTACTCTAGGAGAAAATGCATTTACCTTCCATGGTCACGGCGAGAAAATTAGGATCATCCATAGTCACAACATGCAACTTGATCATTTGTTTTGATTGATTTATCAAGATTTATAATTTTTACATATGTATTTTTACAAATCAAGGAGGTAATTCATGAAATATCCAATAAGGACAAGTGCAAGTAACTTTTAAAAAGAAATAAGATTTTCAAAAATGATTTTCAAGGTCTTTTTGTTTGAAGGATTTGCGTATTGTCCTAGCATTACATATAATGTGATCTATTCCAATTATCCCATTTTTCCTAGCATTACACATAATATTAGCTATATCAATTATCCCATACTAGATATGCTATGCATTTTAGAAGGAAACCCATTTTCATTTTGCAAGACACTTGCATTATAACAACTCACACATGTTGGTTCATCAATGAATCCAATTCATTTTTTTGTAGAATTATCTCACATTTTATAAAAACTAATCGTGTAATGTAAATGCACATATGTTTCATCATGTAGGTGTAGTTTGTATTCAAAATATAACACGCATACTTTTTGTTTTCCTTAAAAATATGTTTGGGATTAGTATTAGGAAATCCAAAGCTTCTAAAATCCCATATTTTAAAACTAGATTTGAATGTTTTTTAAATCTTCAATTATGTTTTTCCAACATATTTTTAATTTCTATAAAAAATCAAGGATAAAATTATTTTGACCTTGATAATAACATTTTATATAGGATAATTGTTGTTTAAGTTTAATTTAAATTATTAAATTTTTTTATTAAATAAAAAAGTTTTTAAAAAACACCCAAACCTTTGACAAAGATAAACTATCTTAATTTAATTACTATTATCAAATTCAATCTCATATCTCTAAAAATTTTAAAAAACCTAAGAGAAAAAAAATATGGAAAAAAATGAAAAACTATATTTCTATTATCCTTGTTTACTATATATCATCATAACGGGGGTTCTTAATTTCCTCAAGTTGTATCTATCAATTCCTCTTACCTTGCATTCAGATGTAATTAATTTCACTTCACATAATGCCTTAAGAGTTTTATGACCTTACAACGTGATGATCTCGTGGCTTTATGACCTTACAACGTGATGATCTCATGGCGTTCCATAAATGCAATACAAAGTCAGTCGCCATACATTCCAAAATTATCATATTAATAATGTATGCTTTAACTATTGCTGGTTGACGTGCGCCTAACTACCGTCACAGGCGGATTGCATGCACGCAAACACAAGGGGTTTCCTTCTAAGCCCAAACACTTATCTTCTCCTCTCTAATAATGTAATTGAGCTTTCTGTATCAAATTATGTCATGGGCCGTGTTTTGGTGCGAAAATATCCACCTTTAGTGGCGAACCTTTGGATGAATTATTGCAGAATCGGTCAGAGCCTGTTTATGTCTTTTTCAGGGCCTGTTTATGTCTTTTGTACAAGTGTAATAAGGGTATTCTTTTTTTTGAAAGAAATACAGGTCGGTGCACGCATTGCTGAATAGCAAGTCGCTATAGCCACAGTAAAGTTCGGTTTTGAAGCTCTGTTTTATTTTCTTTATAAACAAAGGAATAACCTAGAATTTTCAATTTTAAATCCCAAAATATGCACACTATTTTGTTGTATATCTAGGTGTTAACAATTTTTTTTAGATTTTATAGTATTAACCAATTATTCAATTGTTTTCTTATAGCATTATAATATTGACTTAAACTTAGATGTCTTAAAAAAACATTAAAAATTTGAAATTTTCAGCTAGTGATTATTTTTTACAATTTGAGCACATTTTATTTCTTTTTCCATTTTTCCTTAATACCTTCGCCATAATAATAAATACATAAGGAGATAGTGGATCACCTTAGCAAAAATCATGGGATGATTTAAAGCAATCAATAGGAGAACCACTTATCAAAATATAATATTTTAGAGTGCTATAAAAACACTTAGTCCATTTACTACATCCTTGATTAAAAATCAAGCATTTTGAGAATGTCATCTAGAAAACTCTAGATTTAGAATTGTTGTTTGTATTGCTTGATATTTTCCCTCTTACACTTGTATTTGCATCTAATATCATATTTGATTAAATAGTGATTTAGCTATAAAGAGGGTTTCAATTGTACAACAACCATTCAAAGCAGCAAAGATTCACAGTCTCATCTTACCACAGTGTATGATTTGATTGCATTACGATT
The DNA here is from genome assembly GCA_028583015.1 of Wollemia nobilis. Taxonomy (NCBI): domain Eukaryota; kingdom Viridiplantae; phylum Streptophyta; class Pinopsida; order Araucariales; family Araucariaceae; genus Wollemia; species Wollemia nobilis. Next base: position 4,551,610 of record JAQPPZ010016587.1, on the reverse strand, counting down.
TAATCAACGTATTTGAACTTTAGAAGACGGTGGTGTCATTTGGTAGTAGTGGTAATTTATTATTACACAAGACAACAATGTGGAATATGGTAAGGAAAATACAATAAGCTCTAATAATAAAGTTATGTCGACATCTTACTTCAGCCCTTGCATGATGACATTACTACATGACAAGTCAATAAGAAACTTCATGATGACAATCCCATGATGGCGTGCACTTCCTTGAAAACACTTTCGTTGTCGAAACTCATTTCCTCGACAACAATAGTTTCTCGATATGAAAATGGGGTAAGGGGTAACTTTTATTTCCTCTCCAATGAGGGAAAAACCATGATATGCTTCTTCACTAGCTAACAACCCAAAAACAAAAAGAAATTAAAAATCGATAGATGACACTCTTTGTCATTACATCACTTTGTTCGAAAAATTCTCAATCAAATGATAATAGATGGGTCATGTGATGGTGAGACTTATGTGGAAATTTATTTCACCTGCAACCCTACATAAACTAATTCAAGCACACCTCAACATACAACTTAAATATCATAAAGCAAAAATTATTTAAACATGCAACAATAATTAAAACTCAAGAATTTATTAGCAAAATATTGTTCATATATTTTATATTTCCATTGGAATACAAGGCTGAGATTTGAGACCCCTCTTTGTCCCTCTTTTGCTCTCCCCTTCTCTTCTCCTCATGAACACCATTTTTAAAGGATCCAAAAAAAGTTACTAAACTATTACTTTTCAAATTCCACGCTTGATAGTTTCTTAACACGTGCCTAACAATTTGTCTTCCAAATTCCCTATGTGGATGCTCCTCCATCATACTCATTAGGTAAGAGGAAATATTCCATGAGCTCTATCCCATGAATTGCTCTTCCAAGCTATCACACATTTAGCTTGGTTGTCTTCACAAGGCCATTTCAATGTCTTGTATTAGCATTCCCTTGAGGATAAAACCTCCTCGTATAAAATACATCATGGTTATACATAGTGGCTAATCATCATTAATTATTGAATATTTGGATTCTCAATCATTAGAATTGGCTAATATAGGGGCCCTTGACCGAGGCCCATTAGTCCAATGTTTTTGGGTGCAAATTTTTTTTGGTGTCGGCTTGCCATGATTTAAGAATAGTTTAAATTACCAACATTACCCTCAATAATAGTGGAAATTTTCACCTTGAAATTATAAATAATTTTATTTACATCGACAAAATGGCCTATTATACCCCTAGTAAAATTACTTAATGTGATATCGATACTCCTACATCTTAAACATTGTGTTAGTTACCTTAGTATATGTATGTGGGGATATAATATAATATTGTATTATGGCATAGGTCACACATTAGATTATAATAATATTTAACATAATGTCATATTATAATATTATGCACTTTGTAACTCATGGAAGGTGAACCATCACATTCTTGTATAAAGAGAGATATACCCCCATTGTAAAAAGTAATTCATATATGAAGTATTCTTGTAGAAGTCTTGGCTCGTGGAGTTGAAGATTTTGTGGAGTGGTTTACTTCCAATAAAGGGCATTGTACAGTGTTGTCCTACCACAAGGGTATTATCAATTTCTATTTATTGTGTGGATTATTATTGTGCAATTTATTTGTGGATGCATGTTGAATATTTCTATATATTGGTGAATGATTTATGGTAATGAGAATATAAATGATTAAAATTTGGATTATTATTAGAAGTCTTCGCTCATGAAGTTAGAGATCTTGTGGAGTGGATTCCTTCCAATAAGGAGCATTGTATGATGTTGCCTTACCTCAAAGGTATTATCAATATCTATTTTATTATGTAGATTATTATTGTGCAATTTATTTGTGGATGCGTATTGAATATTTTTACATATTGTTGAATTATTTATTGTTTATTATAATATAGGTTCTTAATATTTGGTATTAGAGCAATGATTTTGGTAAAGTGGGGTTGTTTTTGTAGAGCTAGGGCACATTTTTTTAGAAAAATATCACATTTTGTGAAAGCCATATATATATTTTAGCAGTTATTTTAAGAAGGTTTTTGCACCATTGTGTATATATCTTTGAGTACTACACAAATAATTGCTCATTTTTAAAATTATGATAAGTATTGAGAAAGTTATGGTTATTTGAAGTTGGGCTATTTGTGTTGTTTTTTGACCACATAATTTAAGAAATAGTAATAATAAATTTTTATTAGTAATTTTCAAAATATTTTAGTACCAACATGTAGATTATTTTTAGTACTATAAAAATGACTGCTCATTTGATAATTTTTGATAAGTATGAAGAGAGTTATAGCTGTTTTAAGGTGAGATATTTGTGTTATCTTTTGGCTATGCAAATCCTTTTGCATTAGAATATATCTTATTTTGAGTACTACAAAAATGACTACTCACTTGTTAAATTCTAATAAGCATTTAAGGATTTACAACTATTGGAATTTGGAATTTTGGTGTTGTTTTTAGGCAGCACACAAAATTTATGCAAAAAGAAAAAAATTCATATCTCTATTTTCATGCGAGCAAATCGATTTTCAATTAACTTGTTTTGAATAAAAATTACAAATTTCATTGTCTGAAGCAAGGAATAGATAAGATTTGAGAAATTTTAATTTTTGAGAATTTTTGGTTATTTAAAACCTTGGCTACTTTAAAAAATAGTCATGGAGTTGCCAAATTTCCCTAAAAAAGCTGATATTGATGCAAGGGAGTGGTTGGAAATATTTAAATTTTTTAAATTTTATTATTTAGAATGGAAAATTGAGCTTTGCAATGCTTTTAAAGGGGAAGATTTTTCATGGTTTTAAAACTTTGGTCAAGCCTAGAATTATACATTCACATGGGAATAATTTGAAGTTGCATTTTTAAGAAAATGGGGATTGAAGGAAAATTATAAGGATATGCAGGCCCATAAATCACACCTTTTGTGCCATACAATGTTCAAAATAATTTATTTGAATATCAAAAATTTGTTTTGCAAGTTCATGGTTGCATATCTCCATAAACCCTATCAACAAGCATAATTTCATTAGGAGGGACTCAGTTAACAATTTGCAAGTTCCAACAAAAAATATTAAAACATAAAGTTTGATGGTGAGAATGTTTAGATTATTGAATATTTGAAAATCACCATGGATAAATATGTTTTACACTCATATTTTTATGCTATTGAGATGGATGATATAGGTTTTATTATTGGTTATCGTTGGTTGTATTATTTGGTCATATTAACATAAATATGCAAAATAAATTTATGAATGTGTGGTATAGAAGAAAGAAGATAACTTTACATGATATTTATCAACTTGGAGACAAAGGATCAAAGGAAAATTAAGAAACCATTGTAAGAGAACAAATTGAAGAACATATGAAGGAACTTGTAATAGAATCTGAGGAAGTAGTGGCAGATATCAATAATGAAGTTAAACCAAAGTCTAAAAACAATCTAAAAGAGAGTAGTATGAGATAAGAGCATAAAATAGAGGCACCAAATATTGTATCATATTGTAATCCACATCACCATAAGAGGCAACAATCATGGAAATAGGGATATGTTAATTCAATTACAACATATGCGTTAATAATTCTAAATAATTTAATGAAAGCAACCCAACAATGATCCATATAGCAAAATTCACTTTGATAGAATAAACCAATCATAAAGTGCAATAGAAATCAATTAAAACATTAACTCATTCAAAAAAACTTGCAATAACACCAACAATGGAGGTCAAACAACTATCACTTCTCATTAATTAATAGAAAAATTTATACAACATACACCCGAGCAAATGCTATAGAGTTTAGCCTCATTTAGAGGTACCATGGTGTATTTATGGGCTAATTTTTGAATCATGTAGAAAAATATTTACAATGGTAGTTATAGGTCTGTTATGAAAATAGCCTGACAAAGGGTTTCTTTGATCACTCACAATGTAGAGGTGGCTAATTTAGATTTTTCACTTGCATTTGAATTTGAGTATGTCTACAATTTGCTTCATTGGTTTTCAACTATCTTATACAAATACATGGGCCACTGCACTTGATCTATTAGAGAAATAATTTTCATGATTTAATAGTATCACCTTAAACAAATGGAAGGTATTAAGGTGGTTGTAACTATGAAAGGGTACTTAAGAGTGTTATGTATCAAAGCCAAGATTTTGATCTACTTGAAGAGTTCTTTAGAATAAATATGGATCTTAGAGCATTCTAATGATGTCACTTTGGAAGAAATCTTGACTTTGGTTATCTTGGTCTTTTAGGTTTGTGCACCCTTTGGATGATAACCTTGACTTTGTTCAACTATAATATCTTTTGCATGATATTAAACTTTAGTATGGGGTTGCTGACATCATCACCTAAAATAGTTTGGAATCATTCTCCTTTATTTTTGAGTAGGGAGTGTATTATTTGATTAACGTCGAGGATGCATTGTCATGTCTTTGGGAATTATAGCTTTGTTCAATACTTCCATATTTGTTTAGAGTTGATTAACTGATTTTTGATTTTTTTTGCCCTTCTATTGACATCACCTACTTCAAAGGTCTATAATTATTCAATTTTGGATTTTCACATTTGGGGATTTTAGCAGGAATTAAGTTTGGATTTGAACAATGTCAAGCTTACACGATGCTAGAACCTTTGTAGACTTAGCCATATTTTATTTTGCATTACCTCTAATTTTGTACCTACCAAAGGGATTCAAACACCTGACCATCCTTATAAGATATTCAGATCTTCAAATATTGATAGGTGGAAATTGGACATGAGCGAATTTGACCTACATTATTGGTGCCTCTCAGGGTTTTTTTTTTGTAAAAAAAGATAAACCTAGATAGCCTTATTTATTGGATGCAAAATTGCGAGAAGAGGAGGGAGCTAGAATATAAGATGAGAAAAATGGACTTAGGGGATGAAGTGGTTTATAACATGGGTAAATAAGAGAACTAAAAAATTAGGAACTAGAGGAAGAAGACTACAAGAAGTGAGAAAGGTAATGGTATTGGAATATGGAATGGGAGAAGATGGTGGAGAGATATTTAGGTGGGTAGGGTGTGGACAAGTGGAACAAAGGAGAAAATATGAATTAAAGAAGAATGGATACAGATCAAAGATACTTGAGGAATGGTATTTCCTACAAATGGTACTTCCATGAGCATAGTATATCATAACTAAGAGCTATTTTAGACCTAGGTAAACAAATTTAGATAAATATTCCAGGCACTCAAGGACCAGGGCCCTTTGTTGCCTTGTATCTCCCTTTTATTTACAAAGTCATGTAAGAATCTATCTTCCCCATCATAGATGTTTATGCAAAACTTTAGAACTTTTAATACTTGTATGGATTCTACTGAGAGCTATGCTTTTCCTTTCAATTAGGCCCTACAAGCTTATATAGAGTTGAGGATTGTGCCGACTAAGTATAACAATTATTTTGTGACATCATCCTTTTAATCTAGCATTTCTTCAAAAAATCTATGACTCATGTGGGAAGTTTGCTTACATGCTTCTTCTTACACATATTTAATGATTTACTACCAACCAAGTACTTCTAACTCAATCATTGAGAAGATGACATATCATATAACACACTTTATGTGTTATATTCTAGGCCGATACGTGTCTCTTCATGGCTTCAAAGCACTTTTTTGCTGCCTATCAACTTTATCTATCTAATCCATTGGGCTATAGAGTCATGGAATAATTATGGGAAATACGACACTTTGTTATTAGGTACAAAGGAATGAGTGATAAGGAGATATTAATGGAATATAATGTGTGGTGGATGTTAGCTTTTTAAACTATAAGCTAAAAGGAAATGAAGCCACAATTAATAAAATAAGCAAGCAATGATATAACTATGATAATGGCTAACTAATGAGCATAATAATGACACCAAAAACTTTTAAAATAAGACATGCAACAACCATTAATGAAGGCTCAAAAAAATAGAGAATACAACATATGAGAGCTCTCTATTAGTGCATACATAGAGGATGCATACTTCCTTACAATGAGCTTTATATATATAAATATGAGTTACTTGAGCCTCACTCTTCCTAAGTGCATGAAGGACACATGTGCTTTTGCATGATAGACACTTGTCCTTTTACAACTTGCACATTCTAACACTTGTGCATATATTCCTTCTACCCCAAGTAACTCCTAATCTAATAATGTACCTAAGGTGGTACATAGTCATGTAACTAAATAATGTAATAGACTCTAACTCTAACACCCCCTATATTACATTATTTAAGTATTGAAGACTTTAGTCTTCAATATGGATCTTCATATGGTTCAATATTCAATGGAGATCTCCAATATCTACTTTTCGCAAGGACTCCTCTCCTAGATTCTCTTCTTGAATTTGCAACAAGGCTTCTATGGCCTCTTTCTTCTTCTGCACTTGTAGGTCTGCAATCTCTAGCAATGAGACCTCTTCTTAGGCCTCCAAATATCCAATCCTTAAATTTTTCTTTAGGTGCTGGATTGATTCTGAAGAAGACAATCTTCCTATCTTTCTTGTAGGAAGCTTACCAACTCACTAAATTTCCTTTCCCTGCAACAAAGTATTAGTACTGAAACATATTTCTAGAACTGATGAATCTTCACTAGTTGATTATCAAACTAGTGGTTGCAATGTTGAGTTCTAGTCTTCACAAGTTCTTGTAACTCTATGGAAAAACTCTAGCCAGATGCTCCAATGTGGCTTCCTTGACCATTAGGTCTATCTTGGAGTCTTCAATCCCTATTAATTTATAACAAAGAACTAATCTATGCACTATGAAGACACGCTAAACTTTAGGAAACAAAATTGAAATATCCTAGCTATTAATTGTAGGAGGTGTCCCAATAATATGAGAATTAATTCTTTGCAACAAAATAATAGAATATGAAAATATAGATCTCAATAGAAAATAATCTTTAGCTCTGACTCTGTCATGATTGGATAAGTAATTTGTCTGCCTCTGGATCAATGTATTTGAGTTGCCTTTGGGTTTTGTTCTCTGAATCATTGCCTCTGGAAATCTACCTCTGGGTCATCTCTAGATAGATAATAACTGTCTCTAGGTCATTCACTAGAATAATCATAAGGGTATTGCCTATATAATATCATCACCACAAATACTTCCACTACTTTTGCTACTGGTTACCTCCCAAGTTGTGCTTGGATCATGATTATTTATTTCTTGTTTCTGCATGATAATATTAGTAACATTCTTTTCATTCAATGTTCTTTGATTCTTTATCATGCTTGGTTTTCTTTTGTAGAAACCATACAACATTCTTTTCATCTCATTCCATTCATCTATACTTATCCATTTGCAATCCATTTTCAATTTTTGGCTTTCCTTCTCTTTATATAGACAAGTTTTTTGAGAATGATTATGTCCTCCACAAGTCTTAAAACTATGAATATTCCAACATCTCTCTATTGTATGTCCATGTCTACCACAATGATCACATCTAAAATTCTTTTTTTATCATTTTGTTCTTTACTGCAGCTGATTATATCAAATCCTATCACTGATATGATGCCACTATTTCCTCTTATGGATTCAGTTCCTTGTTCATTGCTGCTAGTTTAGCTTGTATATTCAAGTCCTTTATGTTTTGGTCTTACTTATAGTACAATTGGTTCCTTTTTTTCTCTGTTCATATTTTCCTAAACCTGTATCCTTATATCCCATCTTCTTCATAAATTTTGAACCAATTCCTTTAGTATGTTTTCAAAATGACCAAAAATATCATTAGATTAAGATTTATCGAAATCAATACAACTTTGACCATCACTATATTTGTCATCATTTAAAACTTTATCATTATCAATGCTAACTGGATAAGCTTTCTCTAACCAATCACAAACTGAACTTGAATCATTTGAGCTAGAATCTATGAGTTCTTGGTCTTCATTGGATTTCTCATTACCCGCTAACAAACATATATTATTTGCCATAAGAGTTTTATTTATAGGTTCTGATTGTGTATCATGCTCTAGTTGATCACTTTGATTTCCTTTAGGAGATTCCTTGTTAGGATATTCTTTGTCTTGACTTTTCCTTGTCAATGCATTATACTTGCAAGATTTTGTATTATGGCCCTCTTTCTCACAAATATAACAATACTTCTTTTGTTTTTGTTTTTGTGATGAAGTGCACAATCCTTTTTCTAATGCATGAACCTTATTGGATGACTCACTTTTCACCTAATTTTCAAGTTCATATTGTTGAAGAATATTTATCAATTCCTCAAATGACACCTTTTGGTTTGATACTAGAAGAGATGTGACCAATGCTTTGAATGATTCAGGAAGTGCTCTAAGTGTAACTAAAACCAAAAAATCATCTTCAACATTTTCTCCTAGTGTATGCAATTTTGATTTTAATTCTGATATCCTTCGAAGAAATTGTTCTATGGTTTCTCCATCATGAAGTTTCAGTGTATGCAACTATGATTGTAGATGTAAAATAGTTACCTTATTCTTTCCTTCAAATATCGTACACAATTTTTCCCATGCTATTTTTGAAGTTTTTGCTTCACTAATATGTGCTTGAATTTCATCAGATATGGCAAATAAAATTAACATCATGGCTTTAGCATCATCATTTTTGAATTTTTGAATTCCTATTTTTGTTGTTGGAATTTGCCTTTCTCCATTTACCACATCCCAAAGTTTTTCAACAATAAGTACTGACCTCATTTTATTTTTCCATGGAGCAAAATTAGGTCCTTTTAATAATTGGGATTCGGAAAAGAAGATTCTTGAATAAGACATTTCCTTAGAAGTTGACTACCTTATAACTCCCTAGGTTTTAATAATATTTGTAAATTTAATATTTTTCTAAAGTTTGAGGTAGAAACCCTTTTGTCTCCCAAATGATTAAATTTGCAATTTTAATGTTTGTAAATTTTTCGTAAAGACTTTGATGTTGAATTCCTTATGTCTCTCTAATGTTTAGAAACTAATAATATTTGCAAAAATTAATATTCCAATTTGATGTAGTAGTCCTTATCTCTCCAAAATTAAATTTATTTGCAAATATTAAAACCTTTCTAAATATACATTAATAAAGTTTTTATAAGCTAATAAGATATTGTTCTATATAAATCCAAAATTTTAAAATATTTAATAAATCATTATTGTTACTTAGTTTATCCTCAACCTTATCTCTCCAATATTAAAGTCAAATTAATTCAACCTCAATGGATTAAAAAACTTCACCTTATTTCATACGCACCCCTTGCCGATGATTTCTAAAGTGGCATGAAGTTTGATTGTTCAATGTTGAGTGCTCCTTTGTAATTGGCCCCATCGAGATACGCAACCAGTGGCACTGCGATCTTTGGATAATGGCTGCAGCTTTAGACGAAGTAACGAAGGAAATATTCCAGTAGGTATGTGCCACGTGGAGGGCATGCGATGAAAACTCTATTTTTTACAGAGCATCAATAGCCTAACTAAGAAAGAAACAAAAATATTGAAAAATTTGGATCTCCAAGATCTCTTGGAAACCAACTCTAGACATTCTAGTTGGTATGTATTATAATAATTTTAAGCAAATGAAGCTTTGTCTTATTATTTTTAAGATAGTTTTTAAAATGGGGTATATATATTGACAAAATTCTAGGTTGTGATATATTAGAGGAATGAAATAGGTTTTTCATGGAAAATAAATCTTTAACGATAGAATTTTTGCATAAGAAATCATACATTCTTTCTCGTAATTGAAAAACTATGTATGCTGGTAAAATTGTATATGAAAAAAAACAATAATGTTTATGGATTTTTATAAGATATTCTAAAATTAATTTTTATTAAGATTTATGTGAATGGATTTTATATTGTCATTGCACTCAAGTGGATATTTTGAATGATATTGATGCCTCTTGCAGGGTGACCTAATATCTTCATATTTTTCACTATTCTTGCTAATGCATTGTAAACAATACTTTTAAATTAAAAATAAGTAAAAATCTAAGGTACTCAAGTTGCAACCAACAATTCCTATGATTTTTAATTTTTGATAATACTTTTATTTTTTTGTCATCGATTATTTAGTGAAACTATGGAATTCAAATTGCTAATAGTATGCTCTATGTTGTCTAGTACATAAATCTAAGATTTTTATAAACACCTCCATAAAATAAATTATATTAAATATTGAGAATTACCATAATTATATCTAGGAACACTCTTGACTCATAAAATAATGACAATGGAGCTTTTGAAATTAAATTTGAGAGAGAATAAATCCTTGTCTAATAAGTCTAAAAAATAAGTTCTTAATCTTAGCGAAAAATAACTTATAAAGGATATTTTCTAATTTGTACCTATATATCATGTCATTTTTAGGTTTAGCAATACACATAACATGTAAATTGGATAAAATTCAAAGATGCCTTCTCTAGAAAGGATGCATGTAGAAAATTTGGCTTCCTATTTACAAATGGTATACAATGTATGAAGGAAGGAATATTTATAATCAATGGCTCACAAGATTATGGAACCATAGGTTTTGTATAAGGTGAAATGAATACTTGGATATTATTTAAAGATAAAGAACAATTGGACAAAAAATTTACCTAAAATGTATACACATTTTATGGATACAATAAAGCTAGTAAGGAATGAAACCCATCATTCCTACATATGGGTTCAATAACTATGAACTTCATATATGAGTGTATAGTATTAGATAATAAATATGTTAGATGGTTGTAGACACGAAAAATTGATCCACTTTAGTAAGCAATATTCATTGAACCCTTTGGAAGACCCCTTAGACTTGCCTAGGGCAAGGGTTAGGCTTCTCCCCCCCTTTTTTGCCTTTTTTCTCTCTATGTAAAATCGTGCTCGCCCTTGATGGGGCACGATTTCACATAGGCGAAATTGTGGTTGGCCTTGATGGGGTGCAATTTTGTCTTTTTAGGGTTTTTATAAGAAAACCCTAATTCTTTGGAGTTGACGTGTTTTATGTTGGCTCTCCTCGATTTTCCTACCTATGTCACTTTCAAATCAACTATATAAGGAGGGTTTGAATTCATTTTACAGGGATGCTCTCTTGATGATGATAATTAATGATTATTATTGCAAAGTATTTTATTGCTCACTAATTGATTTGCATCCTTCTTCTTCTCTCGCAAGCAACTTTATTCTAAAGTGTGAAGTTTGATTTATTCTCTGTTGCATTGGATTGTTGATTGTTGTTGCTCGGTTTTGTGGCTTTGTGTTGGAGACTTAAGGAGACATCAACTACTTGGGAGATCTAAACCCTTATGCTTGCTTCCTTGCTCTCTACAAAGTGAATTTATTATGTTACATGCTTATTTTTATTTGTTGCACTTGACATTTATTATTTTGCATTGATCCAAATATGTTTTGTCTCACTTCTATGAAATTATGCCCAGGTCTCTACAGGGTGCAATTTTGTCAATGCGATATCGCGATCGCCTGTTACAAGGTATGATTTCGCTCGAGCTACACTTAGGAGTTATATGCTATTATAGACTTTATTTTTACATTCAAGGATGCATCTAGAGCATAGCACCATATTCTATTCTGTGTTTCTATTATTTCATTTTGCTATATATTGATATGCTTGATTTATTCCAAAGGTCAATTTTCGCTTCTATTTCTAAAGGTCAGCTAAAAGGACCTAGGGGACTTGACTTTTGCACCTCCAAGCACTATTGTACAATAGCCTAAGTAGCCCCCCTAATGCTGATTATATTTTTAAAGTTTTTTCCAAGTATCTTGCAGGAACATGAATTGTTGATATCGCTAGATAAAGGATAAAAGCAAGGATAAATCACCAGATAAGCTAAGTGTTTCAATTAATATTTAGGCTATTTGTTGGTGTCTTATATTTCTATTGTAAACCCTAGATATAGTTTTATAGAAACATATTTAATTTATCCCTAGGCATTAAAAGATAAACAACATATAGTGTGCACTTAGGGTTAATTTTGTTTATGCATTTTCTCTTGAACCTTGTTGGCAATTTTGCACTTTGCCACATTGGGATTTTTGTTGGAGCATTTTTTATTGTAATGCGGCAGTATTTATTTTTGAATTCATATGTTACTTTTCTATTTGCATATGTATTCTTTTAGCATCGAAGTGATGAATGTTTAAAAGGAAAAATAAATTTAGAACTTCATTTGGGATTCAAGTTTTCTATATTCAAAAGGCACTATGAATTGGAGACGTCTTTGGGCCTGTACACTTTGCAAAAGAAGAAAGGAAGAAAAATGCGAAGGATTTAAAAAGTTCAAAAAATGGAACGTGAAAGCGCGTTCACCCCAAGGATGGGGTGAAAGCTCCGTTCGCCCCTCCCTGGGGTGAACATCTTTCTAAAAATATGTAAAAAATATGAATGCATTTGCCTCTTAAATCATTCGATGATAAGGTGCATTCACCCCAAGGATGGGGTGAAAGCTTCGTTCGCCCCCTTGGGGTGAACGTAATAGGCAATGGAAGGAAGTCATGGTAATAAAAAGGTACAAAAAATGATATCGCGTTCACCCTGGTCGAGGGGTGAACATCCCATTCACCCCTCCCATGGGTGAATGCACCTCAAAATGAAACACAATCACGTTCACCCTGGTTGAGGGGTGAACATCCCGTTCACCTCTCCCATGGGTGAACACATTCTCAAATTGGAATCGCGTGAGCGCACTCGAGTAATAGAATATTGGGTGAATATGATTTTTGTTGAAGGGTGAACACATATTTTGAGTAAAAAGGGTGAATACAATTACAAAGATAAAGTTATCCAATTGTGAAGTTTCACCATAGTCCATGAGGAATATAGTCAAGATTTCAAAGGCACCCAGAGCAGGTTTTTGCAAGCATTAAATAATGGTGGCAATGAGTAACTCAAATTATGAATCCCAAGTGAAGAAGGAAGCCATATTAGAAGCATAGGAAGATTTTCATGATTTCCAAGGTGGGGGTGCATTTTCAAGGCATTGAACGTCTCTTAATTTTCTGTGCACCGATGCCTAAAATGTTGATTTCCTGGGAATGTTCCCTTGAAATATGGATCGTTGTTCCAAAAGGATGGATTTTTAATATTTCCAAGGAGGAATTTCCTCACTCTTGTTCCTGATCTGCGATCATTTTGTCTTCATGTACATTTAATGAAAGAGGCGAAATCCTCTATAAATACTAATCAAATTTCCATTGTAAAGGAGGTTGGACATTCTACGAGAAAACTTCCTAAGTTCTCTACATCAATAGAAGAGACTTGGCTTCTAAAATTTGCAAGTATTCTTGTGTGTGTGATTTCCTTCTATTTTTAAGCATTTCTATTTATGCTCATGTTCCTTCTTTGTTTAAGTTTAAAATTCTGAATTTGAATTTAAATATTGTTGGTGAGTGAGTGAGTTTTGGAATGCAATTTTGAAGGTTGTCTCTACAAAGGTGTGAGTGAAATTCTATTGCCTTCCTTCTATTACATGCTATTATAAAACTTGGTGGAATTCTTGCTGCTAGTCTACCCCAAATCCTACACTTTCGACTTATGGCCATATTTCCCATTTCTTTCTATATTTTCTAATTTATTTCCTGCAACTCTAGTCTTCAACCAGTGTAGGATTTAGTTTGGGAGCCAACCCTCTCTGGATATTGACACGGAGGACATTCCTTTCCTCCGACCTTTCAATGTTGGCCATATCTAGGGTGCACAAATGTAGTTTTGTTGATTAGGCAGATATTTGACCAATAATTTTTGGCACGCCCGATGGGACCTCAAAAGTTCCACTTTCAATAGTATTAAGGTTTGATGTTCACCTTCGTGTTGTATAGTTAGAACATCTGGTGACTCGATTACACCCAAAAATCTCCAAATGTGAGTACAACGAAAGTTGTGTCTCATGAATACAAGATCGAAGGCCAAAAATCTAGATCATCAAATTGAGTTCTATGAACTTGATATTCAAAGGCTAGGGGAACATCCTCAATTAGCCACTTTACATCATACATCTTCATTACCTCATACATCCCATATATCATCTATCACATCATCATGACTAGTCGGTGTATTCTCTACTCCCACAAGCCCAGTTAGCACTGCTACTAGTGTTCCTCAAGCTCCACCCCACACACCAACCCACATGGCTCAAAATCCTCCACCACAGTAGCCACAACCACCTAGATAGTTCCCAGCATGGAATAGCTCAGGGACCTTGAACTTACAAGCACAAAATCTAGTGCCTCAAGCAGCTTTGAAGGCTTTGCCGACCTATGATGGTACTGGTAAAATGGCCTATGAGCATATTCAAGATGTAGCTTCTTTGGCTACGATCCATGGAATAACAGATGAAGATGTGATGGTAAAGTTGTTGGTATTGTCATTGAGAGGGAAATTGTTGTATTGGTACCGATCATTGCAACCTGGTACTATTACCTCATGGGATCAGTTGGTGGAGTTGTTGATTAAAAATTTTCATGAACAAGTTGACCCATACTCCTTGCTGCACCAGTTTACAATGATTCAAAGACATCCATAGGAGGAGATAGTTGATTTCAATGTCAGGTTCACTCAAAGCTGGCAAAGGGTTCTTGATGGTTTGCGGCCCATGCATGAACAAGCTGCATTCTACTACCTCAGGGTATTTAGCACTAAAATTGGTATGGTCGTGCGACAAGCCAACGTGACTACATTCCCAGACCTGTACACTCAGGCACAAAAGGTTGAATCTAACTTAATTATCATAGGTAGGCTTCCCTCAAAAATGACTATGCCCATTCTTCTTGACCTCCCATAGTATTTGTATTCAAGTGCATTTTTGTAGCCCATGCCTTCCATGTACCCAGTTCCCTCATGGAGTTCAAGCCCACCTCATATCACTCCGATCCCTATCCCACAATATTTGACTCCAAGTTTTCCATAGTTTCCCACTCAATCAGTACCCTAGCTATCATCATCTATTCCTTTTCCAGCATTGTCGATGCCACCGGTTCCATTACCATTGCCCATACCGCCAACACCTCTACCTTTTCTAGTGCCCCCTACATCATCTAATCTTGATCCTTTTATGACATTGTTACAAGAAGTGAAATCTAATAACTCAGCCTTAAGGACTATATCAAATGAGCTTACAATGGTGAGGAAGAAGCAAGTTGAGGCTGAATTTTGGTCAAGGAGATTTCAAACACCACCAATTACTCGAGAGCAAGCATCTACTAGTAGAGGCCTTGAGAAGAGCACAACGATGTTAGCAAATGAGGAGACTAGTGCAATAAAAAAGGCATACTGGTGTTCAACATGCAATGATCCTCATGGAGAAGAAACTTGCATGGTGCATATGAATTATGTGCAAATGCTAGCATAGAGTTCAGTCGATGGACAAGTCAATATGATCAGGGAAGTTGATCATAATTTTATGATGCCATATTTGGAGCAAGTTTCGGTTCTTACGAGATCCAGGAAAAGCTAGTAATTGTAGATCCAGTTGAGCTTGAACCTTTGAAGGTACCTATAGAGCCAAAGGTGCAAGATGAAAAAGGGCAACCTCTAGTGAAAGTGCCTAGTGTAAGGACTAAGGAGCAAGATTCTATCAAGCTAAAATATTTACTGCCTAAGCAAGCTCAAGAAAAGGTACAAACTAGGGCATCAACTTCACAACCTATAGTAGTTGCTCAAACACAAAATGAAATGAAAGAGTAGGCTAAGGAGTGACTCAAGTACCCATCATTGACAAAGAGACAAAGGGTAGAAGCTACTCAATAGTACCGAGATAAGTACGAATGGGTTATAGAAGAGAAGGCTTTAACTATCTCAAATTATAATATTATGGAAGAAATGAAGAAGATACCTACAAAAGTAAGCTTGTATGATGCACTACAATTTTCTGGGCAAGTTGACCTACTGCAAGAATCTTTGAAGACTGCTAAAGATCAAAAGAAAAATCCTTCTCAAATAGTCTTGGTGCAAGCACTACCAACTTTAGTGATAGGAAAGAATAGACCACCCCCATTTTATTTGTCACTTAGAATGGAGGGGTGGATCGTACATAATTGTATGATTGATTCCGGTGTTGCGACTACTATCATGCCAAAGGTAGTATGTGAAGTGATGGGGATGGAATATACAAGAAGTAGCCTAGGAGTGTTGTAGCTGGATGGAACTCTAGTCAAGATAGTGGGAGTAATCAAAGATATTCCCATTGTCCTTCATAGTATGCCACAAATCATGGTCATCCAGGAAGTGGTAGTGGTTGACCTGGAGCCATACTTTAGCATGTGCCTCTCAAGGGAGTTCACAGCTAAGTTGGGGGATATCTTTCCTTAGACTACTCATATTTGGAGATACCATTCAAAGGAAAGAGGATTCACATTTATAATGAAAAGCCATCACCTTTTCACATTGAAAAGTTGGAAGAGGAAGAAGAAGCTCCAGGTGCAGTTAACATGATGACTGAAGAGCTAGAAGAAGTTGACTTAATGGAAGAAGCGCTTGGTGAACTTCACCTTGAAGATGAGTTTTCCCTCATATATTTTAATGCAATGATTGGAATAGACATTGGTTGTTATACAATAACCAAGCCAAAGCAAATTGAAGAAGAAGTCCCTGATTCCCTGGATCCTGACACAGATCAGTTATGGAAGTTGTATTTTGATGGTGCTAGATGTAAGAATGGTGTAGGAGCTGGTGTCATGTTGATCTCCCCCACAGGGTTATAGAAGACTTATTCTTATAGATTGACTTGGAGTTGCACAAATAATGCAGCTGAATATGAAGCATTGTGCCTTGGATTGAAGAAGGCTAAAAAATTGGGCATCAAGCAGTTGCAAATTTTTGGTGACTCCGAACTTATTGTTAATCAGACTACTAATAAGTGTGTATCAAAGCAGCATTACCTAAAAGCTTATCACAATAGAGTGTGGGATTTATTTGAATCCTTCACAACTTTGAACATTCAAGCAATTTCCTAGGAGCAGAACAAACATGCAGATATTCTAGCATCTCTCGGTGCGAATTATTCTCCCATGGAGCAAGTAGTCAAAAATCCCAAGACTGTCAGGGTGATCTATAGACCTTCAGTCCCTGATAAGAATATTTATTGGCAAGTATTCGACAATGATGAACAAATAGTCAATTTTTTGCTTAGAGAAGTTGCTAGCGTAGATGATAGAATGCTTGTTGAAGAAGAGAAAGAAGGAATGATCCAATTGAAGAACAATCATATTCCCAGAGGTTTGATTTCTTTGGAGAGTTTGTTTGATCAGAATGATAGGTTTGAAAAGCATAGGATCAAAGTGGATGCAAAGGAGTATAAGGAATTATAGTTAGAACCTGAAAAGATCATTAAAATTGGAACTGATTGCATGCCTGAGGAATTGGAAGATATTAAGAACTTGTGCTATGAGTACCCCGACATCATGGCATGGAGCTATCAAGATTTAAAGGGATATGACAAGAACGTGATCCAACATACCATTGAGTTGTAGGAGGGGGTGAAACCTTTTTGGCAAAAGTAGTGCCCTATCAATCCCAAGATCGAAGTACTTATGAAGGTAAAATTGTTGAAGATGTTGGAGGTAAAGATAATTTATCCAATCAAGCACTCAACATGGGTGGCGAACCTGGTCCTAGTGTGGAAGAAGAATGGAGACATTCGATTGTGTGTTGACTTTCACAACTTGAACCAGGCATCATTAAAATATCATTACCCTCTATCGTAGATTGATCAAATCCTTCATGTGGTAGCCAGTGTGTAGAGATTCTCATTGCTAGATGGTTTCTCTAGGTATAATCAAATCTGGATGAAAGATGAAGACCAACATAAAACAACCTTCACCACCAAATGGGGCACATTCGCCTACCAACGGATGCCATTTGGACTCTCAAATGTCGGTGCTACTTTTCAGAGGGCCATGGACATCACTTTCGATGAGTTATTGAATAGAATTATTGTGATATATCTTGATGATATGACTATGTTTTCACATCGCAGAGAAGACCACGTAGCTCATTTGAGGCAGGTGTTCGAGAAGTGCCATGAATTCAGGATTTCTATTAATCCAAAGAAGTCAATATTTGTTGTTAAAGAAGGGAAATTGTTGGGTCATGTGATCTCACAAGAAGGATTGGCAATTGATCCTGCAAGAGCTGAAGCCCTAATGAAGTTACCATTGCCTGCTAACAAAAAGGACCTGCAATCTTTCTTTGGTCAAATAAATTTCATCCACAAGTTTATTGCTGACTTTGCTCAGGTTGTGAAGCCCATGACGGAGCTCTTGAAGAAGAATACCGAGTTTAAGTGGATGGAAGCCAGAAGATGAGATTTTCAGGAAATCAAAGAAAGGATCACACAAGCTCCAGTTTTAATTAATCTCGATTATTCAAAAGATTTCATTCTCTATGCAGTGGGTGAGCAAGAGAGCTATGTTGCAGTATTAACATAGAAGCAAGATGGAGAAGAGAAGCCAATTGCCTTCTTGAGCCAAGTTATTGCACCACATCAAGAGAAGTATAATTTTATTGAGAAACAAGTCTATGCAGTAATGAAATCATTGAAGAAGTTTCGACACTTTGTTTCCTAGAGCAAAACTATGGTTTATGTTATACATCCTGATGTTCAAAATTTCATACTCCAAGGAGAACTAGGTGATAAAAGGGCAGGTTGGGTCTCAAAGATTCAAGAATATGATGTGGAGATCTGACCAACAAAGCTAGTTCATGGGTGAGCTTTATGCCAGGAGTTAGCTAAAAGTGTTGCTTCTGAATCATTGGATGTGATGCATGAAGGAGACATTGGCGAAAGCATTTGCGTGAATCATACTGTGAGTAATCATGATTGGATAGAAGAGCTGGTTGATTATTTTACTTTAGGAAAATGTCCAACTCGCCTTGATGCTTCACAACATCGAAGGTTCAGGCTGCAAGCTCTCAAATATGTTCTATTGCCTAATGGATTGTTTCACAAGAACATTGATGGAGTTCTTCTCAGGTGTGTGAAGGAGTTCAAGAAGGAGAAAATATTAGAGGAATTTCATTCTGGGCTATCTGGTGGTCACTATGCAGGTAGGCCTATGGCTTTAAAAATTATTCGAGTAGGCTATTTTTGGCCTACTCTGTTCGTAGATGCTCATAAAGTGAGTCAACATTATGATAGTTGTCAGTGATACATTGGCAGAATCAGAAAAGGAGATTTCCTCTATGCCCAATTCAAGTGGAAGCACCTTTTCAGTAGTGGGGTCTTGACTTCATTGGAGTTATTGATCCACATTCTTCCATAGAGCACAAGTATATCTTAATGATGATTGACTATTTCACTAGATGGGTGGAGGCTATTCCTACCAAGAAGGTTGATCAAGCAACTGTTATCTCTTTTCTAGAAGGGATCATTACTCATTTTGGCATCCCAGATTCAATTGTAACTGATAATGGAACTCCATTCATTGGGGCTAAAATCATAGAGTTCGCTAGAAAATATGGCATTTATCTCAAGACATCATCCAATTATTATCCGTAAGGGAATGGGTTGGCCGAATCTACCAATAAAAATTTGTTGTAAATTTTAAAAAGGATGTTGGGTAGTAATAAAAGAAGTTGGCACTTGTTGTTGAACCAGGCGCTTTGGGAAAACCGCATCTCCGTGAAGAAATCTATTAAAACTTCTTACCCTTGGTTTATGGGAAAGAAGCTATTCTCCCCACTCATATTGAGCTTTCGGTACTCCAAACATTGTAGCTGTTTCAATATGAAGATGAAGAATATGATCCTATGAGTGCAAGGTTGGCACAATTGTTGTAGTTAGAGGAGGATAGAGAGTAGTCTTATCAAGCATTTGTTGAGCACATAAAAGAAATGTAGAAGTGGTTCAGGAAGAAAATAATTGAACGTAGTTTTTAGGTGGGAGACTTAGTTCTAAAATGGAATGAGAAGAAGGCTAAGCTAGGGAAACACCATAAGTTTGATGCTATCTGGGAAGGCCCTTTTCAAATTTTTGTAGTAAATTCAGCAAATGCCTATCACCTTCGTGATATGGAGGGTTGTGATCTTCCTATCCCGGTGAATGGTCTTCATTTGAAGGCCTATATTCAATGATGAGGTTCTGATGAGGTACCATCTTGTACATATGTAAATATTCTTTTTAATATGTTATTTGTTTTAAATTGTTGATGTTATTTATATATATATATAAAAAATTATAGAAATTTAATTAAATTAAAAATTAAGAATATTTGGGTGAATATATTAAAAATGCTAAGAGGGCCTTACCCGGTAAATTTTGATCTTAATAATTGTTTCTTTCCCTGGGTGAATTTGTGGAGTGATAAGGATTTATTAAAAAAAAGAGAAAAGCTCATGTTGTTTTAAAGAGGGGTTTTATTTAATGAAAGCTTTAAAAAAAAAAGGAAAATAAAAAAGAAAATGTTTTAAAGAGGATTTTTTTTAGTTAAAATCTAATTTTCTAAATATGGGTGAAATAGTGAAGTAGAAAATTTTATTAAAGGAGGTTATTCGCCATGAAACTTCCAAGCAATTCGAAGGCACCCTGGAATGAGGAAAAGGGAGACATGTTGCTCTGGTTTTGAAGATGCAGAGAAAAGAGAATATTAGTGTGCGCCCATAAAGTATTTTCATCGAAGAAGAAAGGAATAACTACATTTCTTTGGAAGATAATCGCGCCCTTGGATACGTGGCAGCTATCAGGAGCATGAATGTAGGTAAAAGGGTGTTTTAAATGCATTTAATTAAAAATGTGCACCCTGCAAAATATTTATGTTCTCAAGGAGCAAGAAAATACCTATCATTGGTTTTCAAGTGGTAAATTTATTTTTCCAAGTAAGCTTTGGGTGCTAGGGTATGGTTTACAATAAACTTACATGGCAAGGAGGGCACTCTTTCCTAGGATGATTTGGCAGTGAATCAAAGGTGATACCGTTATGACATAGGGAATGGTGCCAAGTGAGCGAATTCATGCTTATGATCTCTCGAAAGTGCTCAAATTAATTTGACATTTATTACGGTAGTTGAGGAAGCTCTATATAAAGGATGAGGTAAAAGGCTCACAGTTTATTTTTCTTTTAAATTTTTATTATTGTGTATTTTTGAACTGTAGCTGCAGAAGTGTCCAGAGAGTGTTCAAAATATTTTTCAGAAATAAGAGATAATGGGGAAGTGAAGCAAAGAGCCTAAGGATGTTATAGAGGCTGTAGAGTCCAAGAAGTCAAAGTCTAGATCTAAGAAGGCTCAAAAGAATGACTATGTCGACTTGGACCCGTATGAAGATACAATGGCAGAAATTGGTGATTGCCTCATTACCCATAAAGGTGTGGAAAGGTTGTGGTAGGATGTTGAGTTAGCAGTAAATCAAGGAGTGACATCACACAGCTGGCTGATAGTGCCCTATCATTCATAGTTGTTCTGGTACCTATGCCTGCTGGTTCATCCATACCCTGAGCTAGTACGTCTCATCGCTCAATTTTATGACCCATTCACTAGAGCTGTAAGGAATGCTAGGAGGAAATTCTCTTCACCATCACCCTAGATGAGGTTTGGGAGGCATTTGCTTGTGGATTGAAGCCCCCTTCTTATGCGGTTAATAAAAAATTGCATACTGATGAACAAGAAGATAGATATGTCTCCATAGTGATAATGCACCAATTTATGGAGACTCAACTGATTAAAGAGCCACTATGGGGCAACTTCCCAATTTACTAAAGCCACTTTCAGATTTCAAAAGCTTGGATATATATTCGATGTTGGCATGGGTCATCGGTTTACCTTCAGATGATACTGTGCATAAATGGCAGGTGGCTTTAGCACAATGTATTTTTTGGGTGGAGTTCTATTCCCCTATAGCTATGAGGTAGGGAACCAACCTGATATTTTTTTATTGGGCTGATTTTATTTCTCGAAGGTTGAATTTTTAGTTGGAGAAGTTGTAGATTGGAGAGGCAAAGTCATTCAGGCACTCTTCATTTTTAATTTGGTTTTTCTTTTTCCAGCTTCAGTGGTGCTTTCCTTTTATTATAGTGATGCAAATAGGTAGGTGAGAAAAATGAACCCCTACTAGTCTATATGTGGACTCCCATTTTGACAAGAAGGGAGTCATTTTATAGTTTTAATAGTTGGTTTTTGGGCCCAAAAATAGAATTGCTTTGTGGCACATGTGAGAGGGTGTTACGGGAGTTAAGGGATGCAGTTGTTGCACAAGAAAAGGGAGATATTTTTCTGCTTACCTAGGGTGTAGTTGTGAGAATTTTTGGTTTCATGGGTAAGCCATTTTTGTTGCCCTATTTTTCTATAGAGCATGTGTTTGCCATGGAAGTAGTGTGCCAGTCAGATTATGTAAATGATGTGTATGGAGTTGGGCATGGCAAGAAAATAACATGCAATATGTCATTTAAATTTGGTAGTATAGAAGTGAGCCAAGTTGGGCAGAATCGGCTCCTGATAGTAGCATTGCAAGATTTGGGATTGATAGAGCTATCGCAGCGTTGGAGGTATGACCCTTTGGGTAAGTTTTTAGCTATTATAAAGTCCAAATATTTTCATTGTTGCCCTCGACCTGATATTCAGAAGAATAGAAATAACTTTGATGGGCCTGATATGAATTGGCATATTGAGAAAATGATGATGCTTCCACCTTGGCATGACTATTATGAGCAAGAAGTGGAGTATAATCTGACTCGGTATAAGTCTCAAATCCCTCCATTAGGTTTATTTAGCCAAGTAAAAGAAAGTGAGCCCAAATGGATTGAGGAGAAAATTATGAATTGGTGGATAATGCAGATTCATCGAGGGAAGTCGACTACTCCTTATGGGCTGAAGTTGGATGAATAATTTTTAGAGAATTATGATGAGTATGTCGATTCATATCAGCCCATCACCTTCACCAATATTTTACCATAAAGTTTTCAACACTCTAATAGTGGTAAAGGTGAAACCAAAGGAGAACATCCAATGGTTGAGGAGGAGATTCTAGAGGAAGAAGAACAACAATATGTGTTTAAATGGAGATCTCAATGGATGAAATAAAAAGTGGAAGAGGCACCTACATCAGAGAAGCAAAATGTGCCAAAAGCGCCACCACTTCCCAAGGTGGCAAAAAGACCAAGGACTAGTATCGTAACTACTTCTATCATCGAGGTTTTAGTTGCTGTAGTTTCTACAATTTTGGTTGGTTGTAGTTATTAATCCTTCACCAGAGCTCCCGACTGAAGGTTGCACAAATATTTTAGATGGCCCAAGAATAAGAGGAGGATCATCAGTCGGAGAGCTCCCAAGTAGAAGTCATAGATGGCAAAGAGAATGTGGACATTGAAGAGAGGGTAGAAGCACAACAAGAAGAAGTAATTTCATAGCCACCCCCATCACCATGTCACACGGTGCCCATGCTCAAAGGTACATCTTCTATCCCTCCTTCTTCCCCAGAGCATGTAGTGACTTCTGTTTCACTTCCACCATCTTCTATCTCCATTTCTCCACCATTTGGTATACCTTCCATCTCTATTTCAATTCCATCTTCTTCCATTCTCAAAGTCACTACTGCTCCTTCTTCTATTCCCATTTCTTTGACCTCCATTTCTTTTAGTTCATATGCATCAGGGCCGAATCCTTTTTGTGCCCTTCCCCTTCCATTCCGCCACCACCACCATTGAGGCTGTAAGTATGCAAGCTCCTCCCAGAGTAAGTGTAACTACAGCTGAACCTGGTTCATCCATCCAAACTACCATTTTAGTTCCCCCTCTTCTCACTATCTCATCCACTTCCATTGAGCCTAGCCGCTCAGATGTTTTGGTTCCATTCACCCCATTTTTGGAATTGCAAACATTGCTCGATGTTTAGGTGGCCCAAAAACAACCCGACATGTGGAGAAAATTAATCGGGTGCACTTGAGTTCTTCGTAGTGGTTGAAGAGCATGAGGTGCAAGGAAGCATTGGCACTAGCTCGACCGATCAAGAAAGTTGCTTTCGACCCAGTTGCTATGGAAGCTCACATGACTAAACTCACTCCCTTGGTTCAAAAGTCACAAGGAGAAATGTTGTCGAGTGATTACGTCAGTGAGACTATCATGGAAGATCTTACCAGGATAAATCTGATAGAGAATATGGGCAATATATAGGTTGACATGAGCTCAATATACTTGCACGATGAGTATTATAAGGAGAAGTATTTTGAAAATGAAAATAAAATAATTGAGCTTGAAACTGCCCTGGCGAAAAGTAGAGCGCAAGAGGAAAAGACTACCACTGAAAATGAGTACTTGCACCGACAGGTTGGAGTGCACCTGAAAGAATGAGATACCACTAGGATAGAGATGCATAAGCTTCAACAACAGCTTGAGGATATGAAGAATCAGTTAGTAGAGAAGGCTACATAGGCTATTGGTTTTTCACCAAAAAGTGTCAAGGAGGCCCATCTTCGCTCTGCCTAAAATTGTGAGAAGTTGGCCATGCAAGTAGTTCAGGTGTTGCACTATTTGTGGGAAGCCCAAATATAGATCCAGTTAGGGTAGTAACTAATTGATACTATAGAGGAGATGCTAGAGCCATATATGGAGATGGTAGTAAAAATTTAGGCCCTAGCTAATGCTAACCTACGTATTCACCCTCTAAGTGAAATGGATCATGCCTGGTCGACTGCCAAGGTCACGCTATGTAGTTATTTTCAAAGAATGGACCTAGTAAGAGAAGGTCGAACAATCCTCAACACCATCGAGCGAGAGCATACCATTTCCATGACTCACTTTGATACTCTTGTCGAGTTGGGATTTTTGGACTTTACAGATGAGTGGGGTGAACCCTTGCCACTAGAGCAATTGGAGGCGCTCTGGAAGAAGTTTATGGAAGATACCTCTAAGATCGATGCATGGGAGGAGCCTCTCATAGAAGTGTAGGTGTTGCCCTTGATGCAAAAATATACGTGCCTGGAGTTATCATTGTATGAGTTGGCTCAATGAGCGAAGCGCCTTAGCTTGATAGATGTTAAAAATATTTGCTTTGTTTATGAGTCACTCAGTGTCCCATGCCTATTCACTACTCATGCTTGGAAGGAGGTAGTCATAGCCTATGAAGTAATTTCTGAAACTATCAAGGAGTAGGAGGAGTAGGTAGCAGTAGAGCGTGCAATGATAGAGAAAGCAATAGAAGAAGTAGAGTGAGCTAAAGTGCTCAAAGTGGTGGTCAAAGTAGAAGAATAGGAGAAGGCTGAAGAGGAAGCACATCGAAAGGCATCTGCAACAAAGGTGCCAGCCAAGGTGGCTAGTAAGAAGACTCCATGATAGCCCAATGGATAAAGGCTTGGGATCGCTTGCATCCATGCGAGCTGGATACCCCGTGAGTCACCAAAAATATTGGTAGTTTTGCACTTTGCCACATTGGGATTTTTGTTGGAGCATTTTTATTGTAATGCGACAGTATTTATTTTTGAATTCATATGTTTCTTTTATGTTTGTATATGTATTCTTTTAGCATCAAAGTTATGAATGTTTAAAAGGAAAAATAAATTTAGAACTTCATTTGGGATTCAAGTTTGCTACATTCAAAAGGCATTGTGAATTGGAGACGTCTTTGGACCTGTACACTTTGCAAGAAAGAAGAAGGGAAAAATGCAAAGGATTTAAAAGTTCAAAAAATGGAATGTGAAAGCACTTTCACCCCAAGGATGGGGTGAAAGCTCCGTTCGCCCCTCCTTGGGGTGAACGTCTTTCTAAAAATATGTAAAATGTATGAATACATTTGCATCTTAAATCGTTCGGCGATAAAGTGCGTTTGCACTAAGGATGGGGTGAAAGATTCATTCACCCCCTTGGTGCAAACATAATAGGCGATAGAAGGAAGACATGGTAATAAAAAGGCACAAAAAAATAATAGCGTGTTTGCCTTGGTTGAGGGGTGAACATCCTGTTCTCCCCTCCCATGGGCGGACATATTCCAAAGGCAACACAATCACATTCTATCTGGTCGAGGGGTGAACATCCCGTTCACCTCTCCCATGGGTGAACATGCTCTCAAAGGAGAATCATGCGAGTGCACCAAGTAATAGAATATTGGGCGAACGTGATTTTTGTTGAAGGGTGAACATAGTTTTGAGCAGAAAGGGTGAATGCAATTACAAAGATAAAGTTGTCCAATTGTGAAGTTTCACCACAGTCCATGAGGAATATAGTCAAGATTTCAAAGGCACCTAGAGCAGGTTTTTGCAAGCATTAAATGATGGTGGCAATGAGTAACTCAAATTATGAATCCCAAGTGAAGAAGGAAGCCATATTAGAAGCACAAGAAGATTTTCATGATTTCCAAGGTGAGGTGCATTTTCAAGGCATTGAACATCTCTTAATTTTCTATGCATCGACACCTAAAATGTTGATTTCCTGGGAATGTTCCCTTGAAATATGGATCATTGTTCCAAAAGGATGGATTTTTAATATTTCCAAGGAGGAATTTCCTCACTTTTGTTCCTGATCTGTGATCATTTTGTCTTCATGTACATTTAATGAAAGAGGTGAAATCCTCTATAAATACTAATCAAATTTCCATTGTAAAGGAGGTTGGACATTTTGCGAGAAAACTCTCTAAGTTCTCTGCATCAATAGAAGAGACTTGGCTTCTAAAATTTGCAAGTGATCTTGTGTGTGACTTCCTTCTATTTTTATACATTTCTATTTTATGCTCATGTTCCTTATTTGTTGTGAAGTTTAAAATTCTAAATTTGAATTTAAGTATTGTTGGTGAGGGAGTGAGTTTTGGAATACTATTTTGAATGTTGTCTCCTGGCAAGGGTGTGAGTGAAATTCTGCCGCCTTCCTCCTATTACATGCTATTCATAAACTTGGGGGAATTTCTTGTTGCTAGTCTACCCCAAATCCTATGCATTCGACCTGTGGCCATATTTCCCATTTCTTTCTGCATTTTCTAATTTCTTTCCTACAACTCTAGTCTTCAACCAGTGTAGGATTTAGTTTGGGAGCCAACCCTCTCTGGAGATTGACATGGAGGACATTCCTTTCCATGCATCCAACTTGAGTCAAGTATCCATGCATCCAAATTGAGTCAAGTATTGGTTCCTCAACACACACATATTAATCCTTTAGAGAATTTGGGGATAATCCATAATAGTAACCCAAAAGTGCAGAATTTGACAAATATGGTAAAGTAGTTGGTTTCAAAAGTTGAGATGATTCAGCCTTCAAGTTTTACTTACAATTATAATGAAATGTGTAATCAGCCATTGGATCCTATTGTTGCTAATAGAACTTATCCTAAGCATTTACCTATGCCATTTTTACCTATTTATAATGGGATTGAAGATACGATAGAGCATTTAAGAAGATTTAGAACAACTTTCCATGATCTCATTTATGATGACATACTGTTACTAAAAACATTTCCTAGGAGTCTTGGTGGCATGGCATTAGAGTGGTATTATCGGTTGCCTAATTATTCTTTGAAGAGTTTCGAAGAAACAACAAAATTATTTGTTCAAAAATTTGGTGCATATATTAAAAAGGAAGTAACAATGAAAGATGTTTATAATTTAAAGCAAAATAAACAGGAAATTTTTTTAAAATTCTTGTCTTGTTGGAGAAGTTTAGTTGGATTCTTAAGGTATAATTTACCTCCAAAGGATATGCTTGAGATGTTTACCATTGGATTCTTAAGGTATACTTTACCTCCAAAGGATATGCTTGAGATGTTTATTGGTAATTTACAAGAACAATTATCTTATGCATTAGAGTCTACTACTATTGTCTTTTGATCAAGCAATTGATTTAGCAAGAAAAGTAGAACATGCTCTTATCCGAAGAGGCCAACTCAATATTAAAGAAGAGAAACCTACTAAGTATAACATAATAATAAACACATAGGAGGTGATAGTGGAATGCATAGTAGTCCTGCTAACAATGTTAATAATAGCTTACAAAATATAGTACTTCAGAAACCTCCACAAAGGAGTTTTACAAGACTTAATATGCCTATGGAAGCAATTTTAAAATAACTTTTAGAAGCCAACACAATTGAATTACCTCCTATTAGACAACCAAATAATACAACTCATTGGTATAAGACATGTCAACATTGTGCATATCATAGAGTGGATGGATATTGGAAAAATTCTTATTAGAAATTGAAGCATGTGGTTCAGGATTTGATTGATGCAAGATGTATTGATTTGGGAAATTCTCAGGCAAAAAATAATAAAGTTCCCATTCAACAAACTCCAACTATTAATCAAGATATGGGAATATTCAAATATCCATTGCCAAAACATAATCAACAAGCACAAAATAAGGTTGCCCATCATAATGAGCCTCCTTCCTATGGTAATATGGTTGGCATGGTTGGGATAACTACAAGAAGGCAATCTCAGACTCAACATCCTTAGCAAGGATATAATTTTGTATTACAACCCAACTCAATTTTGAAGAATAATCAGAGAAAAGTTTTAGATACAGGGACTCCACCTTTAGTGTTGAAGCCACAACCTAAGGTTTCATTTAATATCTAGAAGCAGTTGGCTAATACTCCAACAAAGATATCAATTTTGGAGCTCTTACAAACATCTCCCAACCATAGAGATGCTTTTATGGAATTTCAAAAGCAACAATTGGTTTCCTCAGATATTTCTCCTAATTCTATAGTTGATGTTGTAGGTTCTTTTGGGATACATCACATCTCATTCTTGTATGATGGTAAACCTTCCTCAAACTTGCAATAAGATTATTAAATTTACATCACTGCACTTATTGGGAATACCTTTATTAAGCAAATTTTGATTGATAATGGTTCTTCCCTCAATTTGTGTACATATCAATTTTTTCAAAAAATTGGATTAAAAAAGGAAGATTTAACAAAGTTTGATATCATTATAAAAGATTTCAATAATGAATCCCAAGAGGCCTGTGGTGTCATATCTCTTCACATTAAAGTTAGAAAAAAAATATTGGATACTTTGTTTTATGTGGTACATTGTATTGCATCTTTTAATCTTATCCTTGGATGTTCTTGGATCCATGCAATGAAGGCTTTCCCTTCTACTCTTTATCAGTGTCTAAAGTTTGAATTTAAAAATCAAGTTATCACCATTTCGGGTGACCCTCAACCATTTGAGTTTTGCTCAAATGTAGAGTGAGCTCTATCCGAGTTCAAATTATGCTTTATATTTCTTCAATGGTTTCTCCACATTCCTCATATCATATATCAAAAAAATTTAAAAATTTAAAAACATCTCAAATTTCTTAACCCAGGATCATGATAATCAGTTTCTTCAAGAACCTCAACTAGATCTAGCCAAGCTACCACCATCACCAAGAACCATGGGCTTGACCCATAAGAAAGGTGATGTTGTACACATTGGCACATGTACCTTTATCTTCACAGGAACTGCCTTTGAAGAAAAGATACGTGGTAGCAACCCCTCTCACATTGAGAGTTCTTTTGCTCATTGTTACCTTTCCAATGATTACCCACTTTCTAAAAACATTCTATCAAGTATGGGATATGTATTTAAAGGTTTTGGGCCACAACTAAAGGGAATTCAAGAGCCTTTGGATGTTGATATCTGTCCTGGGAGATGTGGCATAGGTTTTATACCTAGTAAAGACCAACCTTTACCATTTGACAATGATGGTCATCTTATGACTTATGCTGAATACATAGATTATCAAAAGTTAGGAATGGGTGATGAAGATGATGGTCCTCCTTATTCTTCTCAGGTTTTGTTCTACAATATGATTGGTTTTGTATGTTCCAAAAATAAGATTTTTATTTTAAAATAAGATCCTACTTTGTTGTCTTATGATAATATTTATGTTAAAAAGAATGGTATTGTTACAAAATGCAATGATTATCATGCCATGGCTGTCAGGGAAAGAGCGACAAAGTAGCTTCTCTGTGATTTTCATCATCGAGATGACTTTCTTTCTAGAAATTTCTTGGTGAAATAGTTCATGGTAAACTTTTTTCTTATGCCAAGAAAGGTGGCACACATTCATGTTGTGTCAACTATCATCCTGCTTGCTTAAAATAAATAATAAATATAATAATTATATAAAAAAATATAAGATAACATGCAATAGAATTTTCATAAAAACAATCATCATCATTCTAGCTATGCATTTGCATTTCTGTTGCATCCATTTTCTTGTTCATACTACATTGTTTTTTTTTAACATGGTGGAATCGGTAGCCGCCACGAATCCGGGTAGGTTGTCCGGGTTTTATGGCCACCACAATATTATGCGTTGTCCACCCCGAAGCCACCACACAAATATTCGTGCATTCCACTCCTATAACCGCTATGCCACAATCATTTTAAACCTTTTACGCTGCTGAAAGCACCAAGAAAGGGACAAGCGTTCAGTCCAGTGAGGCCCAAGATTTGAAACTTGGACCTCCGTCCCCCTTATGGGGTTTGGATGAACCAGTTGGTCTACACCTCAAACCTACATACTATATTGTTGCTTATCATCTTTTGCATTTATTTCTTGACATTTAACACAACCTACATGTTTTGAGTGTTATATTTTGCATGATTGCTTGTTCATGATTGCTTGATCACATAGATTTTGGAGATCTTGCAACAATGACATGTGATGATACCTAGTTAGGTTGTAGCTCTCAGCTACCCCCTCTTTGACGTATTTATGGCCTAATAAATGTGTCAAAGAAAATATGTAAACACTCACAAAAAAAATATGGCAAGAAAAAATAGGGTGGCTTGTTTAGAAGAAAAGGGTAGTGCAAAAATGGTGTTATTTCGAACACTTTTTGGGTTTGCACACAAATTCATGCATTAGGGACTTTAACACCTCTAAGGCCAAGGTTCCCCATCAAGTTTTATTAGGGACACATCCCTCATGAAAACTCAAAAAAGGTAAATGTAGAAGAAGAAGAGAGATGAAAAGAGACAAAAAAAGAAAAAGAAGCAAGCAAAAAATAGGGATAAAAATGAAAAAAGGGTAAACCCTAATTCATTTTTACTGTGCAAAAAGAGGAGAAATGAGCTTTGGGGAAAAACTAGAGATGGTGCTACGGGTGCACCATTCAGTGATCACGATGTATGAGGCTAGCATAGAGGTAGAGAGGTCAGAGGTAGGAACAAAAACCCTCCCAGCATTTCAATTTTTTTTTTAAATTTTTCGTGCATTTTGAGTGGTTTTCCGCCAAAATCGACAGTTTTTCCATGTATGACCCGAGCACGATTTCACGGCTCGACTATGATTTCACCCTGGGTGGTAACAATAAAATTTTTCCCAATGACAAGGACCAGGCACGATTTCATGAAATCAAACCTTGTGAAATACGGGGCATGACTTCACCTCGGCAAAGTCGTGGTCCTAGAAAACCAGACGTGATTTCGTTGAAGGGAAAGAAAAGGTAAAAAAGAAATAAAAGAAACAATAAAAAGAAGAGAAACAAGGAAAGAGGTAAAGGAAGCAAACAAGTTACATCATAGAAGTGCAAACTTTGATTTATTAAAATTTTTAATTTAATTTTAATTTTTTATTTATTAATTAATGAAATTGATGGAAAAAAATTATTATTTTTATGAATGCAGCTTAGAGTACTCGAGAGCTGCAAATGGTGAGTAGGTTCCTTGGAGGTGATGTTGGAGGTACTTGGGCAAGCAAAGAGAGAGACACTGGGAGTGGTGGGGCTAGATGACTTGGTGAGAATACCTCGAGTAGAGGTGGACAGGTCACTACTAACGACTTTGGCATAGAGATGGTACCCGGAGTCATCTACCTTTCAGTTACCCATGGGTGATATGATCGTCAAACTAGAGTATGTATGGCACATCTTGCACATCCCTATAATGGGGATGGCCATTTATAGAGTGCAAGGGTGGCTAGCGACCTTGCAATGATTTTCAGAAGGTTGGACCCACCAGGTGCAAGAGAGCACCATAGTCGTGGATGACCTGGTGGGATGATATGGGGTGGACCCATTGACAACTGTGCTTTGCAAGGTGGTGGTAATACTATTGATATACCACATGAGTAGGTGATATCTACCATGGACGATGGTGGGTGTAGTAGTAGATATGTGACACTAGGGGGTGTGGTTCGCATGGGGTCCATATGTGTTGGCACATTTGTACAAGATGTTGTACAATATCGTGTACAAATAGTATACAGGGATCGTGTGCACGAATTTGCTCCATGTATGGATCTGGGAGCACATATTAGTGTGGAGATCAGATGCACTACCAGGACCATTACCCAGCCCAGAGTGGCCAACAGCATATAGATTTTCCAGATCCCTAGAGCAGGTCGCAAGTACCTACACTGAGAACCTACCACTAGTGAGGCGGGTAATAGATGAGATAAGGGAATCTAAGATTATATAGCAACCCTGATGTCTACACCTAAGATGGGATGAGGATAGGATAAATTTGGTTAGGATTAGGAGTATTAGATGGCTGACTATAGAGAGAGGGTATCCAAATATCTTCCAATTCGATAGAGTCCTGAGGTAGTTTAGGATCTTGTAGGAAATCCTAGACCTAGAGGATTACTAGTACTAAAGAGTCTATAGGTATCTAGCAGGGGTTGGATATGAGCCTGAATTGGCTAGATGGGTAGGGGAGGACTTGTATGATCCTCCTTACATGGATACTAGGGTTTACAATGTGGTAGTGGACTTCAGCTATAGATGGTGGTATAAAGGAATCATGCCCTAGAGGGTCTCCCCATTAGTACCAATACAAAGGCACCAGGTGATGGACCCAGGCATACAATGAGTATTTTTTAGAGGTAACTTGTAGGACTATAGAGAAGGCATAGCAAGTCCAAGCCACTCTAAGACATATATAGGTAGAATTCTGGATTGAGCTAGTGATAGAAGACACCAACGATGTAGGGATCAGGGAGGTAGGGGCATCTAGAGTTATCCCCATATAGGCTAAGGTACCATCATGCAGAAGATCAGGAGAGGCCTCCACATCAGTGGCAACCAATATAGGCTAGGCCTCAAGATAAGGGGACCTGAGGGGAGAAGCAAAGGCACTACAAGCATAGGTGATGATGTTGCAGAGACAGGTGGACCTGCTCCAATATGATAGTTCCAGGAGGATCGAGGGACTGTAGAGATCTTTGAGTATCATAGAGACAAAGAGGGATGCAACTCAGGTAGAGATTGATCATCTCTAATGTGAGGTGAGTCATATAGACATGTTCTAGAGGGCTTGAGCAAAGGGGATGGCTATCATCGAGAGTATCTAGGCTAGCGACAAGATCTACCTTCTACAGGTAGAACTATGGAGGGTAGGGGAGAGGCTGGAGATGTCCATTCAGTGGGATACCTTCTATGAGACTATGTACTACCATGTGGTACCGAAGGGTTAGAGGGTGATACTCTCTCCATTCCTACAGTCATCTAGCAGGTCACAGTCTCGATCATGAATAGTCTCAACTATGCCATCCTGGCCTAATAAATGTGTCAAAGAGGGGGTATCTGATACTTTTTAGTTTATTCATAATCTACTTTTTGAAATAAAAAAGTAGATTATGAATAAACTTAAAAGTATTGAACAACAAATTCAGAATGCCAATTTGAGTGACCAAATTAGAGCTAGGGAGAAACAACTACTAGAAGAGTACCATAACATTTTGGGCAAAGAAGAGATGTTCTGGAGGTAGAAATCCAAAGCCCTTTGGATCAAATAGGGTGATTCAAATACAAATTTTTTTCATGCTTCCACCCTCAGGCATAGAATTTCAAACAAAATCAGGGAGTTGACCAAAGGTGATGGCTCCACTACTAGGGATATTTTCAAAATTTGAGATGAAGTCTCTTATTTTTTAAATAAATTTTGGGAACCCATTCTCAAAATTTTATTTGATCTAAGAATCAGTTACTCAGCCACATTCCTACACTGGTCACTCTAAAAATGAATTTCTCGCTCATCAAGCCTCTCTCTTTAGATGAGATCAAGCAAGATTTATTCACTATGCACCCTAATAAAGCCCTTGGGCCTGATGGTTTCTCCCCTAGGTTTTTTTAGCCATTTTGGGACATTTTTGGGGAAGGTTTATGCAAGGCTATCAATGAAATACAACATACTAAGTCCATCCCAGGAGGTATAAAATCCACTTTTATAGCTCTTGTTCCTAAAGGTCCTATGTGTAAATCTAAGGCAGACTTTAGACCCATCAGTTTGTGTAATGTGCTGTATAAAATACTAACCAAAGCTATGGCTTCTAGAGTGAAATAATTTCTTCCCCACATCATAGATCCCTACCAAGGTAGTTCATTCAAAGGAAGATCTATAACTGATGGTATCATAACTCTTCATGAAGTCCTCCATTCTATTTCCAACAACAAAAAAGCTGCCCTGGTCCTTAAAATTGACATGAATAAAGCTTTTGATAGGGTCAACCGAGAATTTTTGCTTGTTGTTCTTCTCAATTTTGGGTTTCACAAGGAATGGGTCCAAATTATTCAAGGCTACATTTCCAACCCTTGGTTTTTTATGTTAGTCAATGGATCTACAACTGGTTACTTCCCTAGCAACAGAGGGCTTAGGTAGGGGATCCCCTATCCCCTATTCTTTTCATCATCCTTGCTGAATCCCTTGGTAGAGATCTCAAACCTACTTGCTCGAAAGGCACAATATCTAGCATTCAAGCTGCTTCCAATATGAGACCCCTTTCTCATCAATAGTTTTTTGATGACACTATTTTAGCCACCCATGCTTCAGTTTGGGAAGCAAATATGATCAAAGGTATTTTAGATCTTTATGAAGAGGTTGTAGGGCAAAAGATCAACTATACCAAGAGTAAAGTTTTCTTTCTCAATACCCCTCTACCTAGACAGATCAAGATTACTCGTATTCTTTAGTGCGTAATATTTGAGCTTCCCACTATCTACTTGGGGCTTCCCCTATTCACTAGTTGCCCCAAAGAGTCCATGACCTCCTCCTCCAAATGGAGTAGAGGAGATGGGTTCTTAGAGCTAGGGGATAGGGATCAGGATGACATACCAGTTTTGATTATGGTATGCATCCCTAGGGATTTATTGAGTGTACCAGGACTAGATTGTGGTACACCAACCAAACACTTATGTATCTTTCTCTTTCTTTGAGAACTACATAGCTACTTCATTTATATCTTGTGTGAATGTGTGTGCATGTGATATTATTTAATTATGTTTTTTATGTTTTATATTATATGTATGTAAACTATATTAATACAAAATTATATGAAATGCATGGATGAAATGGATGGAAGTAAGAAAGAAGAAACACAAGACAAAATAAAGTAGGAAAAAGGGAAGAAGAAGGAACAAAAGGAGAAGAAGAAGAATAAGAAGAAGAAGAAGAAGAAGAAGAAGATCCAAAGGTCAACCAACTAAAACAGAGAAGGATTGACGAAACATAATATTTAAACCAATATAGGTTGCAACCGACCAATATGATTAAATACTATGAATCATACCAAAAATAGGGAGCTAAACTTGCTATGGGTGTAGTACTCATCATAAAAGGATGAAGTTTTGGAGTTTGATCCACTAATTGACTGTTGTGGGGAAATTACCCGCTAGGATGTATGTTGAGTCCTACTAAAAATGGCCAAGGATATTATCATATAATGGGGTGTTGAACCTGTTGATTCAAAAGGGATTATAACCCTATAGGAGATCATATCCAATAAAATACTTGCTAGGATGTATAATTATCCCATGTGGATTGTAATATAATAATAATATATATTAGGTGAATTTTATCCCCAGTAGGGTTTTGAAAAAAAAACTTGGTGAGTGTGTGCAAATGTGCAAAAGAAGACAACTTCAAAAAAGGTAAAGGAATAAATAAATACACATATTTCCTTATTAAAGAAATAAGGCAAAAAAAAAATGGAAGCAATAAATAAGTGACAAGGAAATATTAACAAACTTCCATTCTTAAGACCAAAGTAGATAGAAAAAAGAGAAGCAAGACATAATAAGAGGAAAACCCTAGGTAGGGATCTTGCTAGGCATCAAAATCCTAGTGGGAAATCTTCCTTGAACCCTTTGGGAGACTCCTTAGACTTGCCTAGGGCAAGGGTTAGGCTTCTCCCCCCTTTTTTACCTTTTTTTTCTCTGTATGCGTAATTGCGCTTGCCCTTGACGAGGCATGATTTTGCATAAGTGAAATCGTGATTGGTCTTGATGGGGTGTGATTTCATATTTTTAGGATTTTTCTAAGAAAACCCTAATTCTTTGGATTTGGTATGTTTTACATTGACTCTCCTCGATTTTCCTACCCATCTCACCTTCAAATCCACTATATAAGGAGATTTTGAATTCATTTTCCAAGGACACTCTCACAACGATGATAATTAATGATTATTATTACAAAGTGTTTTATTGCTTGCTAATTGATATGCATCCTTCTTCTCCCACAAGCAAGTTAATTCTAAAGTGTGAAGTTTAATTTGTTCTCTATTGCATTAGATTGTTGATTGTTGTTGCTTGCTTTGGTGGATTTGTGTTGGAGCCTTAAGGAGAGATAAACTACTTGGGAGGTCTCAACCCTTCTACTTGCTTCCTCGCTCTTTGCTAGGTGAATTCATTTTTTTACATGCTTATTTACATTTTTTGCATCTGACATTTATTATTTTGTATTGATCCAAGATGTTTCATCTTGCTTCTGCAAAATCACGCTCGGGTCTACGGGGTGCGATTTCATCGATGCGATATTGTGGTTGCCTGTTACGAGACATAATTTTTCCTGAGTTGTACCTAGGGGTAATATGCTATTCTAGACTTCATTTTTGCATTCTAGGCTGCATATAGAGCATAGTGTCATATTTTATTTTGTGTTTCTATCATTTTATTCTGTTATATCTTGATATGCTTGATTTCTTCCAAAGGTTAATTTTTGCTTTTGTTTCTAAAGGTCAGCTAAAAGGACCTAGGGGGATTGAATGTTGAACCTCCAAGCATTGTTGTACAATAGCCTAAGCATGTTAGGAGGGAAAACTAATGGGATTATGTTATTCATAAAAATGTGTTACATAAATAGGCAGAAGGCCTATATAATAAACATGACACTTGTCAATGAAACTGACAAGTGTCAAACTGAAGGCAAAACTAATGGGATTATGTTATTCATAAAAATGTGTTACATAAATAGGCAGAAGGCCTATATGATAAACATGACACTTGTCAATGAAACTGACAAGTGTCAAACTGAAGGCATAGTGCACTTTAACTCTAACATTCCCCCTTAAAGTGCACTATCCTAACTAAAGAAAAAACAAAGCAAGTCAACATTAGGTAACATTCCCCCTTAATGTTGACTTCTCTAAAACAACCTATCATCCTCGCTTATTGCTGATTTGGTCTAGGCTCGTGCTCTGTGCTCTTGGCTCTCCAACTATGAATAACGCTAGATCCACTATGTATACATC
The DNA here is from genome assembly GCA_028583015.1 of Wollemia nobilis. NCBI lineage: Eukaryota > Viridiplantae > Streptophyta > Pinopsida > Araucariales > Araucariaceae > Wollemia > Wollemia nobilis. The sequence continues at coordinate 4,514,225 of JAQPPZ010016587.1, read as the reverse complement.
TCGGTCTGTTGCCTCAGGGTTAGCCACTTCAACGGGTCTGTTGCCACTGGGTCAGCCATCTAAGTGCCTCAAGGTCATCATGGGTGCCTCAGGGTCAGCCACATCTGGGTCTGTTGCCTTTGCAGGTCATCCTCAGAGGATGTTGCCTCTCGTAGGTCACTAACTAGATTCATCATGAGTATGAAATCCCTCCTCATGGTGAACTCAATCTAGAAGGTGTCGGTCTCTGTCGAAAATGCACCTAATGAAAGGAAAAACGAGCCATATAAGAGTGTCGATATTTGTCGAAAATGCACTCAATACAATAAAATGAGCCATAGATCAAAATTAGAGGAGAGAAGAAGAAAAGAAGAGAATCTTCTAAAGTGTCTTCGTCTGTAGTCTTCAGAAGTAGATCCAAAAAAACCTCGGATAGAGTCTAGGGTGTCTTTGTCTATAGTCCCTAGCATAAGTGTCCTTATGGTGACCATGTCATCTCATTGAAATGCATGGGTAACCAGCCGCTGCATTCGCCAAGTGTATAGAAAAGGTCACTAGGTACAAGGATCACATATAAAATTACCTTGGGAGTGTCGGGTACAACCGAGAGTGCACTCCAAGGTAGAAAAAACTTTGAGGCTAAAAAACTTACTAGAAATAGCCTCAAAATTACAATTTGACACCACCATTGTGTCCGTCGTGGAAAAACATTTCCAACGACTATAAATACCCCTATATTTCACCATCACCAAGACAGCAACTAAAACCTCGCACTGTGGCGGCATCGCTCTCTGGCGAGAAAAAAAAAAAATAGTCTCTCAATTTTCCCTCACAGGGAAAACATGCCAATAAAGTTTTACTGTCGGCCATAAACATTGGCATAATAAAATCTTTATACAAGAAAGTGGTCTCCTCCCACTTTTAAATAAGTATTCCATGTGTTTTAATAAAAGGTGTCCCTACCATGTTTAAATATCCCACTAAAAAAACAATAAACAAACATATTTGGCCCAAGTATGCCAAATATCAACATTGCGGTCCCCGTCGCCGTTACGTCACCAATCGCCGCGAGCTGGCGAGCGGCGGCGATCCACTAAAAATCAACCATTTGTTTTGGATCAAGTACTTCAACAGCTCGTCACCTCCATGCACCATAGCAATAATCACATTAAAACTACCGCCAACATACATAATCCACTTTTGCGCCTGCATTTTCTGTCCGTTAATGATGCTGACGTAGTCTCCGACGCGTGGCGAGCCGTCTGTCTGCGAGGATTGGCTGGGATGGCCCCGTCGTCGTATCCCATACCAGAACATCCTGTCATGGAAGCTGCGCCAGTCACCATGGATGGACTCAAACTTGGGGCTTCTGCCTCCTCTGACTTCACCACAACCGTCGATGAGAGAACGGGTGCATTACGAACAAAAATATTATCGATTTGAATACCGTCTTACAGGTATTCCCAAACACAAAGACCACTAGTAGCATGAATCACCGCCGTTTTCTTGCATTCGAAGCACTACATCGATTTCACGGTCGCTCACCTTACCGCAAACTGCCAGCGCCAACATGACGGCCTGCATCCCTAACGAGAGTGGAACATTATCGAGAGTGGAGGTCGATGGTGAAGAGCGTCAATTCATGGCAGCATCGATCCAAGGCTATGTCGAGTGCGCGTCTGCCACTGCCTTCATGGCATCTAGCACGACACCCATGTAGTTTGTTCGCTATCGTTCTCGCCGATGGCAGGGTGGTGTGCGCTTAACCGCACTCTAAATATCGTTGTTGCAACTCTCCCTACAGTCCTTGCCACCTTTCCAGTTGTTCTCATTGCCTTCAACCTCGTCATTGCCACCACCATCTTCGTCAAAAGTACAGGCCTCAGACGAACCTTACTGCGTGACATCATTGCTTTAGTAAATTCATACAAAGGCTATGCGTTGGTACAAAGGCTGCTAGAAATATTTTTTTGGCATCGAATTCCTTCAGTCTTCCTTTTTGCACCTTCTTGAACAGCTCCCCACCTTTCACATACTCCATTTCAATAAGATGCCCAATCATTGTTTCAGCTGGAGCCAAGCCTTCACGTAAAAAACTTCCCCACTTCATCCAAACGCCTCTGGAGATTCGGAAATCGGTCCAGCTCAAGTTAGATCTTAAAAACTAAAAAAAAATTGAAATGATTTCCCAAACTTTAAAATTTTTACCATCTGGTTTCTGATCCATCAAATGATGGAGAGCATACTCCCTCGGTAAAAAATTAAACAAAAAAATATGGAAAATAAAAATCATGGGGAGGGAGGATTTCCATGAGGGAAATCCCCCCTCAAAGGGTTTCACAGGGCAGGGAAAGCCCACTCTGATACCAAATTTTAGGAGGGAAAACTAATGGGATTATGTTATTCATAAAAATGTGTTACATAAATAGGCAAAAGGCCTATATGATAAACATGACACTTGTCAATGAAACTGACAAGTGTCAAACTGAAGGCATAGTGCACTTTAACTCTAACAAAGCAGGCCCCCTAATGTTGATTATATTTTCAAAGTGTTTACCAAATATCTTGTAAGAACAAGAATTGTTGATATCATTGGATAATGGATAAAATCAAGGATAAATCACCGAATAAGCTAAGTGTTCCAATTAATATTTAGGCTATTTTTTGGGTGTCTTATATTTCTATTGTAAACCCTAGATATAATTTTATAGAAATATATTTAATTGATCCCTAGGCATTAAAATATAAACAACATACAGTGTGCACTTAGAATTTAATTTTGTTTGTGCATTTTCTCTTGAACCCCTACTTAAATATTTTTTGTCTTAAAACCCTAGGGTTATAAAAGTATTCAAAGAAATAATCATTCAAAGATTAACTCTTGTATTATTGCATTTTGTATTTCTACATTATCCTTTATCTTTTATAGCATAGATCTAGAAAGGCCAAATCTAGGTAATTGTATTGAAACGAATACATCAAACATTTTTGAAAATCCTGTGGACTTGGAGTGAGTTATTAAAGCCATTCTTTGTAAACCCTTCTCCCATAGCACCGAGTGTAGAGAATAACATATCCCCATGGTTCACCTCAAGGATCTCTCTCTTGCAGATCCAACCTTGATAATTATACAAGGTAGGGCAGTTTCCCCCCTCTACAATGGTTAGTAAATAAGAATTATTGAATAATTTTTTGATATAATTATTGGTTTAAGGCTCACCCTATTATTCTTCATCTAAAATAAAACCCATTAATTGGTGTTTATTTGGCTAACAAATATTCAAAATTTAAATTATTTTAGTTATGCAATTATTTCTAGATATTGTAATACTAATTTGAAAGTTGTTGAGGAAGAGGACATTAAACAAGTAATTTCATGACCCTCCCATGGTAAAATTATTATGTGGATGAACTTGGATTTTTTTTGTGTTGTTTCGTGGTAACATTTGACAAATCCAAGACTAGATATGCAAAGAAAACTTTTTATGGAAATAATCTATATATATTATTGTTGGAATAAAATATTTTCCATGTGTTAAGTATGTAAGACCTATGGTTTATGATAATGATATTTTGATCTCATATGGTTTGCAGGGTACTTGGTAACGGATGTGGTACTTGTGTTATGGATTTTCGCTAACTTTTCTTGCATATATTAATTTAGAATTATTGGACTAACATCTTACTTTATGATTTTATCAAGATGAGAAGACTTTGAAGATGGATCTATCAATCATCTATTTTTGCATGTTATTAATGGATAGATTTTAAAAAAGGAAGTAAGCTTGATTTTATTGCATGGTGGAAGTTTTTATTCTTTTAAAACATGCGAATTTAACCCAAGTTGGCTTTTAGATGCATCTACTAGTTGGTATGATAATGTAATGATTTATGGTTTCCACAGAAACAAAAATACCATTAATGGATAGTGGAAGTAGAGCGAGTGGGAAAGGAAGTGAAGACATGTATGGCGGTTGGAGTGTTGCATTGATTTTCACCATCGAAGAAAAAGAAGAGGGTGGTTCTTTTTTAGGGAGTTCGATTTTGGGAAAAAAATGAAAGGGAGAAATCGAAGGGAGCAGGAGGATTGACACTAAAGCTTGTTGGGGGGACATGTAATGTTGAATCAGTGCCAAAGTATTGCTGAATCTCACCCAAACAAGATAAAAGTAGTAAGTATTACTTGTTTAGCTAGAAAATGAATGCTTGTGCTTGGATATTATTGGGTAACTCAAGTTATGCTGAAAGAGATGTATTTATGGGAAATTATGCTTATACAATCTATAAATATTGATGTTAGCTAGAATAAATTCCCAGTAATGTTGAAAAATAAGTGAATGGTAGGGATATCTGTTAGTTTCATTACAGATATTAATGTTTCCTAGAATAATTTCTCGATAATGTTGAAAAATAAATGAATGGTAGATATATCTATTAGTTTCACTATAGATATTGATGTTAGCTAGAAAATATTCTCAATGATGTTGAAAAATAAGTGAATGGTAGAGATATCTATTAGTTTCATTGTAGAGATTGATGTTAGCTAGAAAACATTCTCAGTGATGTTGAAAAATAAGTGAATGGTAGAGATATTTGTTAGTTCACTGTCGAGATTGATGTTAGCTAGAAAATATTCTCAATGATGTTGAAAAAATAAGAGAAAGGTAGAGATATCTATTAATTTCTATAGAGGATTGAAGCTAGTCTTGTAAACGTACTCTATGATGTTGAAAATTATGAGAATGGTAGGAGTATCAGATAGTACTCCTATTAGTATGAACATATTTTTAAGAGACCACCTATATGACAAAAATGGAAGTGAAGTTCTTGTAAGGAAAGGTAAGGATAAGTATAAGTGATGTTTAAGCTAATATGGGTTTGACCAACACTGCTATATCACCGAAAGGGGAATGTTATGCCATTGTTATGTCTTGTTATCAAGGAGTGAATCTGGTTTAGGGACATGAGCATGTTTCAATGACTGTGTATAAGCATTGACATTTAGTAGCATTGAAGTTTTTAAATAAGAATTTTATAGGATTTGGGATGAATTTTAGGTTGCATTGTAAAATTTGGGAAGGGATCTGGAAATCGAGTCTAGTCGATCCAAAATAGAGGGTGAAGGAACACCACTCAAGCTGTATTATCACCACATTAGTTGAAATAAAGACTTGATGAACTTGGTGAGGTGTTGTAGCTTTCTCTAGCAGCTTATCCAATACATCGGTGAGGCTTCAGTAGCTGGATGTAAACTTTATTATAGAGCAAACCAAGTAAGTATTTCCTACGAGATGAGTAGGTAGGTGTCTTTTGTTCCTTATTAGAAGCTAAAGCTCCTATGTGCTACATTGGTGTTTAATTAGTCTTGAGATATGATTATTTTATTCCAATCGAGCGATAGTCTTAGGATATAGCTTATAATAGAGTATATCTATGCATTGTTCTCTAGAAGAATTAAATACATATTTTGTATTTTGTGGAGATATATTTGAGACGCTGCTCGTTGGAGAGCTGAGTTAAAATTACACTGACTAGTAACCGATTTCAGTGGCAAAGGTTATGGTGTAAAATCATCAAGAATGAATTACATTTTATGTCAAAGCATTAGCAAGTTTTCTTATGATCAAACAAAGAAAGGGTCAGGTATCTTCGAGTCAATGGTGGAAGTTGTATGGGTTTTTTTAGAATTCAAAATAGAGTAATTTTATGGAATATGTATTACTTTAAATCTAGAATCTTTGTACCTATTTAAGATTATGAACTAAAGGACAAGTTTGGATTGTAAAATGATAAGAGTCATGGAACTCTAATTGGATGTTGAAGGCTTATTTAAAAGCCTCGGTTGATTGTAATTATTCAATCATAAGAATAAAGATAGAGTAGATTCATGGCTAGGTTTTTACCTTCGGGTTTTCCAGGATAAAATAATGTTGTTGTGTGGCTCTTTTGTGGATATTTTTCATTGATATGAATTTATGCTTTAATTTTAAATAACTATGGAAAAAGGTTCTTTATTTATGGTGATAATTCTTGAAAAGCCTTGTTTCTGGTTATGTATTATTTTATGTTATGAATATCATGGTTGATTATAAGACTTGCATGTAACTTTGGTAAGTTATGTATTGTATAATGGAAATATGGATACATTTAAGGATTAACCATGTTGTATGATCTACCGCTAGAGTTTTGGTAGTTAGCATAATATTGGAGAAAATTTTATATTGGATTAGTGTTCTAGGGTATAGTCTAAATAGGAAGACTAGCCTACCATGATAAGGAACTATTAAGTGCTTGGAGCACGCCTAGTGCTCTCACATAAGTAGACCTATGTGAAGAGCAAGGATTGGTGTATACTCTCGATGGATTGAGAGAAGTGGAACTAGCCCATTAAAATAAATATGAGAAGGATAGTCCAAGCTAGCATCCCATCTAATGTACTTACATTAAAGAAGATGTGTAAGTTATAGGGATAACTTACCTAATGCACTTACATTAAATAATTTATGTAAGTTGTAGGGATGGGTAATTCTTGTGGAGTTTCCAGTAGAAGAAAACAGATCCACATTGGAACTAAGTTATGCAAACTAGAACACAAAGAACTTAAGCTAACTCCATTATGTGTTAGGTAGTATATATTTAACAAAAAAATATTGGTTGATTTGGGTTGAAATTAGGGTTGTTACATTTGTTATCAGAGTGCTTAGTTCATAGGGATACAAGTTTCCTTACACAAGAATAGATGAAGTATAAAAGGATGAGCTTCATGTAAATACTTTACCCATAAGGAAAGTGTGTTTGTTAAAAGTAGACCTCAATTATCTAGTTAAGATAATTAGGAATAATTCAAAATATGTAATTGTGAACTGATTCCTACTATCTCTCCTATGTGTGGCCAAAAACAATACTACCAAATATAAGGAGGTGGAGTGTTGTCCCATCAATAAGGCATATACGACAAACTAATGTAGAGTTCGAGACCCCAATTATAGGTATAGATGCTCCTAATAACGAGAGGGAGGATCTTATTACAACAATTTCCTTACTAAGAGAATAGATGGAAATTGAGAAGCAATTGTTGGAGGCTATAGTGAATTGATATTCACAAGCTCGCAATTATAAAATGATATGAAAGAATGAAATTTACTTGGAGGCTCAACAGGATAGAATATGACTAGAGGCAGAGTTGGGCAAGGATATGAAATACCTAAAATTTTCCAAATTCAATGGAGAGGAAGATGGTGATAAAGCCAAAGCTTGGTTGAAGGAGAGAAATTTTTTGTAACATGAAGAACTATTCCATTGGCACTTGAATGTCTTATGCCACTATACACTTACAAGGAGTTGGCTTGGATTGGTAGGAAATTTTTAGTGGGGAACAAGGGATTGAGGCTAAAATTGATTTGAAATGGAAGAAATTTGTGACAACTTTCAAATAAAGAATTCTCACCAAACACTTCTACACCAATAAATTTGACGAATTCACCAAACTTAGATAAGGAACCAGAATTGTGGAGGTATATTATCAAAAATTCATCAAGCTACCGAAGTATGCGCCTACGTATAACAAAAAAATGAAGGTACATAAGTTTATACTAGGAGTAGATCCCAGAATAGGTCATGAAGTGAATATGCAAGAACCTAGTACTCTTTATAAGGCTTATGATCTAGCCAAGAAAGCTAAAAATTATCTCAAGCCATACTTTGACTATAAATGGGGTATTTGAGCAAGACAAAGAGAAACTAAAAAAAGAAATAGTGTAGGGTTCTTGAAATGGGAAAATGAACAAGCAAATAAGAGTTCCCCTAGACATGATAGAAGGAATGACAAGATACAAATAAAGTTTAGGAAAAGAATCAAGGGGAATAGTGATAATCCTAATAATCACAATAATGGGGATATCAGACCACCTCAGTAGGGTCAGACCAATTCCCCATTAGCAGTGAAAACAAAATATGGATAGAAGTAAAAATACATCCAGGACCCAAAGCAAGATTTTATGAATGTGGTAATCCACATTATGCCAAAAAATGTCCATATAAAGTAGGATCAAGTTTGAAAGGAAAAGAACCAACTTATAAAGAACTTGCACACAAGATCTATGCAACAATAGGAAGTCAAAATCTATAAGGACAATCCATTATGCTGCTAATAAATGGTAAGATTTTTGGTAGAGATGTTAGAACTCTATTTTATAGTGGTGCCACAAATAGATTTGTTTCCACTAGCTTAATTAAAAATATACTAGAAAGTCCAAGAATATTGGCACATGGATGGAAGGTCGAGTATGGCTCAATTCAAACCTTCTCTGTAGACTAGTGTTACTCATTGGCTGAACTTATCTTACCTAGTGGCACAACTATAGGTTGCCTTTATGTAGCATCACTACATGCTTTTGATGTAGTGCTAGGAATGTAGTGGTTACAAGTACATAAGGATGTAATCAGTTTCTAGTATAGATGGATTGAGTACTTAGAAGATGAACTACACCAAAAAAGGGCTTTAACAGTGCTTATAAACTACCCTTAAAGACCTTTAAAGGTGGTTATTCAGCCATCATCTATGAGGGCATCGTAAAAATTTATGACATACGACGATGACTAAAAACCACCTCAAACAACCACCCTCTTAGGGTCTAAGAGGGTGGTTAAAACCCACCCTCTTAGGACTATGAGGGTGGTTGTGAACCATCATATTAGGACTAAGAGGGTGGTTATTAACCACCCTCTTAGGGTTAAGCCTCTTAGGCCTAAGAGGGCAATTTATAACCGCCCTCTTAGAGACTAAGAGGGCGGTTATAAACCACCCTCTTAGGGCTAAGAGGGTGGTTTATAACCGCCCTCTTATGGTCCCACCCTAAAAAAAAATATAAAGGAGATGATCCATGTTGGAGGGACTAGAAGTTAGGCCAAACAGTTAGGCTCATGAACAAATTGTAGTGATAATGGGTATTTTAATTGTCCTTACCTATAGCCTGGTTGTTGAAATTACCATTGATGTTCACTATTGTGTACTTACTCACAATAGAAAAGTTATAGGCACTAAAATCAATATATGGGAAAGTCGATATGGAAAGGCATTGACTTAACAATTGTGTATTTAAGTGATAGTGTTATCAGATAAGTTATGCCATCGATTATAAAGAGCCTATGACTCTTTATTCAACACTCTCTTAGCAAAAACAATTCTATCAATGCATGTTTTAACTCCATGATCAAGGCCCAAGAGTTTGTAAACTTTACAAAGCTACTTGATAATAAATAAGATCTCACACATACTACCAGTTCTTTGAGAATCAATCAATTTATACTCAGCAACAAAAAATAATTCTCTTTGTGGTCTCGACTTGCAAAACACCACCCACGGTGCCTACGACATCAATGTATTGATATGAACTCATCCTCCTGATCAAAGCTCAGAAGCTGCCAAGCAGACATTGTAACATGATTATCAATGAGATCTTGCATGTACTGTCAACACCTTGTCTTCCTTATCCAATGGTATTTTATTATCACAATCAATCAACTAAGATGGATTGAGAGTAAATCATAATGATAGTGATGAACGTTGTTCTTTATATTAAACCAAAAGGAGGTGTTTCAGGTGACTCATCCATTTTGTTTAGTTTGTTTATCGGCATCAAAGAGCAACTACTTGTGGTCTCAAGTTACAAATACCACCCATACAGTGTAAGGATATATTTTCTACAAATTTTTATCAACTTTTTAAATTAAATGTCACTCCTTTTATCTTTAAAAAATAATATATATTGAGAAAATTCAAACTTTACAGATCCTATGCCCTAAATAACACCCCTATGAGTTAGTAGTCTGTTACCCACATATCATCAGAACCACTTACCATTCATTTCCATGTTAATCACCTCAATCACTTGTCCTAAGATTTTAAGTATATATATCTTTTCCTAGCAATACGAAACAACTTAGTGTTCATGCTGCCCCAACTTCAATAAATTTTCATAGAACAACTCTACAATAGGATTATTGAATTGAGGTCCATCATGATGTGGTGTTGCAGGAAGGTGAGACACTTACCATAACAATCACCCAAGTTCAAAATGTGACAAGCATCCCCCATGTTCAACTGGTTGTCCAACTAATACAATCAGGTATATGTGGTAAAAAAGTTGATATTTCCATGATTCAAAGATCCTATGGATGTATAAAGAGATGGTTGATTTCTTAACTAAGAGTAACAGTGCAAATATAGAGTAGCCCGCCTCCATGGGCATTAACTTTTACAATTAAGGAACTAAATGAAAAAATATCATTCAATAAAAATATTCATAAAGTTTGTATATATGTATATAAAGAAAATATTGGGGAAGGCCATTGTGGGAATGAAAAGTATGAATAGCTTACCTATAAGGAGCATTCTCATCCTCATATGGCACTGTATCTCATGTTGGGCCCTTACTTCCTCCCTATTGCTCTCCACATGCTTTCCTCTTCTCTTATAGACATAATTGTATTCCATTGGTACAACTCTTCCTAGAGTTTCATCAGTTGGACAGTTCTACTGTGAGAGATTTTTGATGGTTTTGTTGGTGTGTCCTGCATCCTAGGTTCTTTATATAGTGTTCTTAGTAGCACATGGTGTGGAGCATCCTCCAGGTGTTGACCTGAGATCTTCCTTAGTTGAAGAGGAATTTTGAGGTTTTTTAAAACCAGATTGCTGAATGCTCCTTCTTCAACCACTTATCCTTTTCAGGTTTGTAAACTCATACATGAAGTACAAACTAGAGTGTGAGGTGAAATTCCATTACACATATAATGAGTGCTACCTCAACAATTTCAATATTGTAACCATAAGTTTGTAGGACCTACTTATGGACATATACTTGTAAAACCTAAAAATATAAAGACTATTATGAAGGGAATGTGAACTAGTCATGTGGAACAAGAACCTACATTGAACAAACACAATTTTACATGATGCAAGGACTTTGCAGTCCAATTTGACTACATCAAAATGGGACTTAGAAAAAGAGTGGAGAAGATTATTGTGTCCAAAAGTTGCTAAGAATTGAAATTGATGCCAGTGTTGTGATGATTTTATATTTATGGCTTGTGCTGGAAAACAAAATGATTATCTGTTGCAAATTTGAACAAAGAGTCATAGGTTCTATTCCTACCACCTCCACCTGGTTGTATTCAAACTTCAAACTTCAATATTTTATGTGCAAAAAATTTATAATGTAGAAGAATTTAATAGTTTATTCTCTTTTTCAATTAATAGAATAGTTGACATAATTCCCACATAATTGGCTAATAGCCAAAGACAAGAAATTAAAAAAATCATGACAATTCTAGGCAATGTTCTACATTATTATTACCAAAAATAATCTCTTAAAAATGTAAACATAACTATAATAAACAATGATTGTTCACCAAAAGTGGGACCTTTCACTTACATTAAGTTTCCCACTCCTTGTACAAGGAAAAACATGTCCATCACCTCATATGAAGGACAATCAGTTAAAAATTTATGGGGACATATGAAATGAATGAAAGTTATTGACACCAATTGCCATATCTTCTCTTCCATATTATTTTGCTTATTCAAACCCTTTATTGCCTTCACATCCTGCCAAACAATAATGACAAGAATGTAGTCAGTTAGTTGTTATATTCAATTTGTACCTAATGAGGCTGCCATGAATTTGTGTAATACCCTTTCACTTGACTGGTGTATAGGGCATGGTGTGGAGCATCCTCCAGGTGTTGACCTAAGATCTTCCTCAGTTGAAGAGGAATTTTGAGGTTTTTTAAAACCATATTGTTGAATGCTCCTTCTTCAACCACTTATCCTTTTCATGTTTGTAAACTCATACATGAAGTACAAACTAGAGTGTGAGGTGAAATTCCATTACACATCTAATGAGTGCTACCTCAACAATTTCAATATTGTAACCATAAGTTTGTAGGACCTGCTTATGGACATATACTTGTAAAACCTAAAAACATAAAGACTATTATGAAGGGAATGTGAACTAGTCATGTGGAACAAGAACCTACATTGAACAAACACAATTTTACATGATGCAAGGACTTTGCAATCTAGTTTGACTACATCAAAATGGGACTTAGCAAAAGAGTGGAGAAGATTACTGTGTCCTGTTGTGGCTGATCCACAACACACCCCAAACTTGGGGACCCACCTTTTTTGCATTCTTTCAAAGAAAATCTCAGTGACCCAGATGCTAAAAAATCAGAAAAAGGGGCAAAATTGCACAAGGTTGAAAAAGTGTCGCAAAATCGCGATCGAAAATGAAAACATGTCGCGAAATCGTGACATGTCGCAAAATCGCGGTTGAAAATGAAAAGGTGTCGCGAAATCGTGACATGTCGCAAAATCACAGCCGAAAATGAAAAAGTGTCGTGAAATCGTGACAGGTTGCTCCGTCACTGCCAGAAAAAGAAAAGTGTCACAAAATCACGACATGTCACAAAATCACGGGTCAAACCGGTCAAACAGGGCAGGAAGCAAAAAGCATAGTGAAATCGTGACATGTCACAAAATCGCGGTCAACGCAGTCAACGGCAGCAGGTGGGAGAAAAGCATCACGAAATTGTGACATGTCACAAAATCACGGGTCAAACCAGTCAAACAGGGCAAAGTAGAAAAGCATCGCGAAATCGCGACAAGAAACGACAAAGGAGCATGAGGCGGAAATATGTCATGAAATCGTGACATGTCGCGTTTTCGCGGCTCCAAACAGCGAAGTTGTACGAAAAAAAAAAGGCATAGCGAAATCATGACATGTCGCAAAATCACAATCAACGTAGTCAACGATAGCAGCTAAGCAGCCCGAGGTGGAAAAACGTCGTGATTTCATGACAGGAAAGCAGCGAAGGTGTACGGAGCGAAAATACGTCGTAATTTCGCGACAGGTTGCAGCGAAGGTGCATGAAACGAAAAAAATGTCGTGAAATCATGACAGAAATGAGCCGAGGCATATGGAAGGAAAATATGTCGCGAAATAGCGACATGTCGTGTTTTCACGGCCAAAAGCAGCAAAGCAGTACGAAATGAAAAAGCATCGTGATTTCGTAATGAAAAGCTGGCCGATGGTACGAAGCAAGAAAACGTCGTGAAATCATGACAGGAAAGCAGCGAGGGCATACGGAGGAGAAAAGCATCACGATTTCGTGACATGTCACGAAATCGCGACATGTCGCATTTTCGCGGCCAGGAAGACGGACAAAGCTGCATGCTATTTTTGGTCACGATTTATAGGGAGCCATTACGAAAGATGCTAAAAGTGCAGAACACATGGCATGCATGTATAAGGGTTACAGAAACGTTACATGCATAGAATATTATCGAACGTTTTAGCATTAAACATAAATTCAAGAACAATTCAAAAGGCGGGAATATGAAACAAATCGATCGAGAAGATGAAACAAAGAATCACAAGCCGAAATAGAAAGCATTGACATGCTTTAAAAGCAGAAGCACAGGACAGATACAGAGGTCAGAAACCGCTGGAGCAGAGTTGCAGTGCTAGAGGCTAGAGGGTCATTCTGGGCCTGCTTTGAGGCTATTTTCTTCCTTTTTTTTTTTGGTTTTGAGAAAACTAGATGTTCTACTGCTGTAAAATGACATGCAGAAGTGTTCAAAAATTTGCATTTTGTGGGCAAGAAAGAAGGAGATCTTCTGTGCATGCTAATGGATTTAATGTTTATTCTTTTGTTTTCAGATTTTAGATTTATAGATAATGTTAAATGTCACTTTTGTGGGTTGCATTAGGCGAATATTTGAAATTTGAATTTTATTTCAAACCCTAGGAGACTAGCACTTAACTTACCTGGATTGTGCGTGTTTGCAGGTTCAATAAGTTAGGTTGCATGCATGGAATCTCATTATCTTCGGTTTTGCCAGGACGGGATAGCATCAAACTGGATGCAATTTTAATTTTCTTTTCTTTCACATTTTATTTTCTTTTTGCTGCATTTTATTTTCAAAAGTTCCAAATTTATTTACCGGCATTAAAATAAAATAAAAAAAATTAAAAAACTCCAAAATCCATAAATAATTCCTTCATGCTTTTGCATTTCATCAATTTACAATTTTGAATTTACGGCATGGTCATTTAAGGATCAAATCACATTTACTTTATCAGGGTTCAATGAACAATCATTATTTTTTCGCAGTAAAATAAATCATAGTGCCCCTTGTTTTCGCCATTACTTGCAACCACTAAGGTGTTCCAAGCATTTAAAATAAATATCTTCATTTAAGATTATTAATACACAGATTGCAGAATGCTAACATAACAGGAACCTTGGAGAAATTGTTTCTTTGCAAGTAGAGGATTTAGAACCCAAATCCTATCGGAGAGTGTGTTTTCACAATCGGATGAAAATACCACTCAACATGTCCAAAAGTTGCTAAGAATTGAAATTGATGCCAGTGTTGTGATGATTTTGTATTTATGGCTTGTGTTGGCAAACAAAATGATTGTCTGTTGCAAAGTTGAATAAATATTTTAATAGAAGAATTTAATAGTTTATTCTCTTTTTCAATTAATAGAATAGTTGACATAATTCCCACATAATTGGCTAATAGCCAAAGACAAGAAATTAACAAAATTATGACAATTCCAGGCAATGTTCAATAACTCAGGATATTTTTATGATGTACCTTGGACCATTGTTTGATTCCTCTGCATCAATTAGCATTATCATAAACTACTTTGATGCAAAAGGTAGAGCCCCAACAGTGTACAGACTCTTTCGACCATCATAAGTAGGTAGTCTCTTACCCAAAAGGGTCTCTCTATAAATGGAACATAGACATTAGTTCTTCAAAAATTTAGAAAACAACACATGCAACATACTATCCTGTTCCAGGATAGAAGCAGCCTGACGAACATCAGTTTCTCAAGCCTTTGATTCCCATGAGCCACAATAGTAGTACCAGATCCTGACATATGGTCTACAAGTAGTCCTAAATAAGTAGTAAGCAATCGTTGTTCATGTTGCCTCAAAGTATATTGACCAATAGATAGCAAAACAACACATGCCTGCAATTGGAAAAAATATAAAGGAGATGATCCATGTTGGAGGGACTAGAAGTTAGGCCAAACAGTAATGTAATTTACAATTATACCACAAATGAGAACATAATAACAAGTCCACAGGCAAGTTTATCAAAAATATAAAAGATAAAAAAGACACACTTACAGGGTTTGTTCAATCCATCTAACATAGAACATGATAATTTCTTCTTATGCAAATGCAAAAACATGTCAAAGTTCTTCAAGCCTAAAAACAAATATCTTAAAATTCTAAAATTCTTTGCAAAATTAAATTCTTCTTGCTTCTCATCATTCCATCACCTTGTATGTAGCAATAAATAAATTTCCATGCCACAAGGCATCCCTATAAAATACTCTCCAGGACTAATACCTTGTAGTGAGGACATAATGTATTAAGAATGAAATAAATATGAAGTTCCAAACAAAATGCAAGAATATGCAACCGAATGATCATGACAATTAGTATCATATATCAAGACTAGGTAGGATTTCCTCACAATCTAACCATATTTTCCTTACAGTGATCAAGAGAACACAAGGGCTATGAACGAGTCACTCATAAAGATAGATGTCAACAACTAAAAGAGGTAACATCAAATATAGAGTAGAAGTGATTTTATCCATAAATAGAATATAAACCCTTTTGAAAAGGGAAGAACAAAACACTAATAAACAACTACATAAACCAAAATCAACTACAAAAACACTCAGTTCAATGCAAGCTTAAATGGACAACCTGAGCCCTCCATATAATGGGTAGATGTCTAAACACCCCTACCCACCCCAACCATCAGAGATGAGGTGAGAGGGTATCCTGAGACTTCTATCAGATACATAAATATCCATCTATACAAATCAAGTACTACTGCTAATAATTAAGGACTAGGACTAAGAGTCAAACATGAAACATCAATTTCATAACTAACACACACTCAACACAACTTTATCAAATTACCAAATTACCTTCTTGTATCTGACTAGCCAACCTCATGCTCAGGATACCTACTCGCCTCACTCCTAGCTTGGCTATCCATTAATTATCTACTAGCATTTTCTAAAAATAGAACAAAAAATGTAACATCAAATATAGAGTAGAAGTGATTTTATCCATAAATAGAATATAAACCCCTTTGAAAAGGGAAGAACAAAACACTAATAAACAACTACATAAACCAAAATCAACTACAAAAACACTCAGTTCAATGCAACCTTAAATGAAAATAAAATAACAGTTATGCAGATAGACCACTAAGGGAGAAGTAAATGGAGAAAAGGCAATCTCTTTTGTAATCATTGATGTCAGATGTTAATTCAAAGCATCATACAATATTGCTACAACATGGCATAATTTATTTGTAAACAATGTCTGCTATAGGCCAGGCAATGAAGGAGCCCACAACATCCTTCATTGTGGCCATTTCATCATTCCTTCTATACAATATTGTTTCCTCTTTATGGGCGACATGCACATTGACTTTGCAAAAACCTTCACCCAAACATTGACCATGTATAAGGTCTTTAGGGTTAGTACTGATCACCGTGCCTTCGACCACTACGTTATCATTATGGATCTGAGTCAAGTAGCATTCCCTTCTCTCAGTTTGAGTGATCGGTGTCATTTTCAATCCCTACATGGAAAATCAACAGCCCAGATAAATTCACTGCATAGCGTACAATACAAACTAAGTCAACCATTTTATATTTGAAATAATAGTCATACCATTGATGACTTTGGCCTAGAAGGTATTGAGCAGCTGCCTATACCTTGATCACCACCACCAATGTTGTGTCCACTTGTAGGGGTAGCATGTAGTGATGCTGCCTATGGAATTATATGCAAGGGATCATTACAACTTTAGGGGTGCAACATGTAAACATTTCAAATATGAAATCATGAAAAAACTAACACACCTCTATCTGTGCAAGCCATGTCAAAATCTCATCAATATTTTCTCTCTCTTTGCAAGCTTCTCTTCCATATTTTTTTCTCTCTCTGCAAGCTTCTCTTCCCACTTTTGCTCTTTCTCTACCGTATGCTCTTGCATCTGGTGCAACTTCTATAAGTAACCCTCACCAGCAAATAGAGCAGTTGGCGATACTCCTTTGTCGACACCCTGAACCCGACCTGGTATTTTGGGTCCTAAAACCTTGGTGAGGGCATCATCCTTAATAGATTGATTTATGGAGCTCGTAGATGACATTTCATCATCCAATTTTTTTTGGCAACATCACATGCATAGTTAACTAGTAACATGTTAAAAAAATAATCGATATAACAATGGTTTGAAGTTCAACGTATTGCTATTTCCAAGGGAATGTCACTTACGATTGTCTCTACAACTTCTGGTGAAATAGGAGCCCCATCCTTCTTTGTATGAGTTTCCATCCACACAGTTGCCCTTGGTAGTGGAGTTTTCGCATTTGGTTGGCTCTTCCTCTACAAGATATATAGTTGGAGAGACATGGGGATAAGTCATACATGACAAAACAATATAGCTATATATGTTTGTCACATAATGGATGAGTATGATAGAATACCATTTCATGCTCCAATCGAGCATATCTTGTTCAACTGCAAGTGTGCATGATGGATTGGTGAGATCTATTTTGTTTGTTCCTTTGCCTCACCACCTACAACACAATGAAGAAACCAATATATAATTAATTCATTAGGGAGAGCAAGGTCAGAAAAATTCACATGAACATAACAATGATATGAACTACCATAGTAGATTGGTTGGTACTTGCCTTAAACTCAATATTGCTCCTACCATTCACAAAGGCTTCCCAATATTTTTGTGATACATGAGATGGGGGATTAGCAATTCTATCTTCATCATTATCATACTTATCATAGTGGTTTTTCACAAGTCGATGCTTATGTTCACGCCATTGCTTGTCCATGGTCATGAAGACCCATTTCTTCATTGTGTTTGAAATGATATATTTTTGTTGCATCAGACCAATATCTTATTAGATGCAATATTTATATAAGTATTCAAAAAATGGACACTAGCTATGAACTACATTGGCTAGAAAGTTACCGTAATGAGTGTCCATAACTAGTTTTTAACTTCCACTAGGACTGCTCTCTAGTTTGTATGGGTGATAGGGACAATCTCCCTCACAATCACCCCCAAGTAAGATGAAAACTTAATAGAATTTGGACCTACGGGCTGTCCATTTAGATTACAAATGATTTCCACCCTATCTATGTTTCTTGACTCTATTGTACATCTTGTTGGACCTCTCTTTCTATGATATTCAGTGTTCAAAGTGTGTGATGACCTGGCATCAACACCTATAATATCGACACCATCCAAACATCATTATGCCATATAGTATGACAACAATGAGTAACCCAACATCATGAGCAAATTTCTTGTGCGGTCTATGTACCTTCTTCACTAGCCAAAGCATTGTCAACCTCATTTCGAGTATTCTCAGCATCAAATTCATTTATGTTATGGGTCACCTCCTTATCTTCCTCGTTATTAAAATGACATAGTTGGTATCATCCACCAGTTTCTACAATACACCATAGTCGATGACAAAACCATGATCAATTCAAATATGCCTAGGTCAACCACTATTGAACAACACTATCAAATTTCAAGTACTTACTAGCATGTGAGGCATGTGTCACTGACTCCTGATTTATTATGACAAACTCAACTGCCTGTGACCTCTTTCTTGGTCTTTTTGTTTGTAAAAGAAAAATAAATAGAAAGCACGATTGTAAGAATGCTAAATGAATGGAAAATTCTTATTTCAAGTGAAAATTAGTTATGATTATATATGTAAATGGAAAATTCTTATTTCAAGTGCAATTCTTATTTACAGATATAGGTGAATGGACAACCTGAGCCCTCCATATAATGGGTAGATGTCTAAACATCCCTACCCACCCCAACCATCAGAGATGAGGTGAGAGGGTATCCTAAGACTTCCATCAGATACATAAATATCCATCTATACAAATCAAGTACTTACTGCTAAGGACTAGGACTAAGAGTCAAACATGAAATATCAATTTCATAACTAACACACACTCAACACAATAAACCTTCATTTCAACACATTACAACATGCATGCATGATTAGACTCTTAATCCTATGCCCTAGCAACACTTGTATTCTCTCTTTTTTATATACCAAATTACCTTCTAGTATCTTATTGACCAACCTCATGCTCAGGATACCTACTCACCTCACTCCTAGCTTGGCTACCCATTAATTATCTACTAGCATTTTCTAAAAATAGAACAAAAATGATTGGAACTCAACATCATTATCTCATAGTTCTTGTCCACTCTTTGAGCAATTGTCATTGAACAATCTGTATGCATCATTGACCATTCCAACGATGTCATCTTGAACATCTTTGGTAATTGGACCCTCATCAGTGGTAGAGCATGTGTTCGATGCATATTTGTCATTCCAATGAGTTTTGCAAAAAAACTCATTTGCATAACCTAGTACATGTTTGTTCTGAAACCAGTTCTTTTCTTTCAACTGACTCTTCTAAGACAAAAAGTAGAAGAACCCTCAACTAAACAAAAACTAGAAGAGTCAGTTGAAAGAAAATAACTGGTTTAAGAACAAAAGAAAGAGCCATGGTTAAATCTATCTCCATTAGCATTAGTTGTTGTTACCCTCAGGGATATTGAACTAGTTAAAATTATTGAGGTACACAATCAAGAACTAAGAATCCCAAGAAAAACTTGGATAACAAAAGTTATTCGAGTATACAATGAATCTCAAGGATAGAGGTAAGAGTCGATCTGAGAGCCAAATAAATTGCATCTAAAAAGTAGAGTGGATGATGAAAATAATCAAAGATATATATATATTTGAAATTAATTGCTTAAACTAATCCTGGAAGTGATAAACACCTTGAAAATTATTATTATTTACTTTACAATGTGACTTCCTCGGGCATTGTCATAATATTCTCTCTTTGCTCATCCTTTGCCAGTCTTTTCACCTATGCTAGACTATGGAAATGAGGCTATGTGTTAAGCCTCCAATCCTTATGGATTTGATCAAATGACCTTCTGAAATATTCATGCAAATAAATAGCAGAGGACTGATTGTGAAAAAGTACTATTTCTTGTCACACTAGGGTAAGGTAGCCTTAAAAAATTCACCAGGCACCATCATATACATAAGCCCCATCTAGGGTAAAGAATGCTCTAAAAAATTAAATGATAAATCAAATATGTGGAAATAATTTTAATTCTTAGGAGATGAAAATGGTTCTGTTGGAAAATAATTCTGCAAGGCATCTTGATCCATGGACTTCTAGATGATAGCTAGATGTAAGGGTATGTAAAATATCTTGTAATTGTTCTAAATCTACATAAATCATAGACCTAGAACTTAAACTAACAAAATGAATTTTAGACAATTGAGATATAAGTGTTATATTGGTAGACCTAGAACTTAAACTAACAAGTTGTTGCCCCTTCATCGCAACTCATCAAAATTGATAATAAATATTTTAAACATCCTAAAAACATATTACAATGTACAAAATCATGCAAAGTCTTATAGTTTGTTTTTCAAGACTCCATAACATGCTATACTTAAAGAAATATTATTTATAGCTTATTGTCATAAATAATATTTATTTTTTGTAGTTGATATATTACTTGTATAAATTGTATATATTACTTGTATATCCATAGAGGATTACCAAACATGCATAAGCCTCAAAAAAATAACATAGGCACAGGACAACATAGGCACTCCAAGAGCTTGTTGATCTGAAAAAACAACTTCAACCAATAGATGGTGAATGGAGATATTTTCTCGTAGCACTGGAGTCATATTGGTTGAGGATTAGGTATACAATGCAACTATGTTATTACAATTGTATCTATCAATCTACTGGAAGTGCAATTTATTTAAGCAAGCAATAATTTTAGAGGTCTTCTGAAGGTCAAATATGCTACACAGGCCCTATACAAAAATATTGTTGTTTTGAGTGTCACACATCACTGTCACAAATGTGTATTGCAGATCTGTAGAGCATCTGGAGACAATAGTATGACTGATAAATGTCAACTATTATTTCTATGAATTTTCCCTCTATGGATACCTATGAATATTTTCTCTTTTTTACTTGCCACAAAATCCTTGCTTCTAAGGTAGATTTAGAAACCTAAATAATTCTGGCACTTATCTTGATCTTATTCACTTGTGTTGAGGTTAACCTTTTAGCATGAGATTATAATATAAAAGAACTATGGCTTCTTTCTCAAAAATTGAAGTTTGTGATGTTTTAAAGGTCCTAGTTAAAGAATAATTTTTGATAACATAACCAACTATAAAATGATTCATGCATGGCCTTTGTAAATTGTAGCAAGCAAAGAAAATTGATTTCCAACTACTGTGGTCTTTGCCTTATAATGCTACAAGAAGAGAGGTCATATACAATGGACAACTTAAATAATATACCACTACCAACAACAAAGCATATTGTATTGCTCTTGTGTAGGGATTGGAAGCAGTAAAATATATTGTTATTGTTTGAATTTGTGTATATAGCACCCTTCTTATTTATTCATAAAAAAATAGAAAATAAAATAATGCTTACCATCTGAAATAATGGATAAAATAGCAAAAGAACTTGCTAATTACTTAGTCTTGTGTCATTGACCATAGTAGACCAGGAGACTATAATCCCAAATCTATAATGATATGCGAGGATTTCTTGTATGGAGATAGTAAGTAGGTGATTTCTGTTTACACTTAAACCACAAAGAAGAATGTGTGTTTTTTTGCCCTACAATAATTAGTTTATTTCTGAGTTTGTTTTGTAAAGAAACAAGATTTCATATTGCAATGTCATGAACAAGATGAAATCAAACTTAAAAATGGTGACTTAATTGTGCATATTATTGATGTCCTCAAGTTTTGAAAATATGTCTTTGTTATACATGGTTGCTTAATGGTATAATTCTAAGCTGAAAGAATTGTTATCTCTAAAATTTCTTAAGGTCATCTTATCCCATTCAGTAAAATTCTAAAGGCTCTTTACCATGTCATAGCCTTGAACCCCTTAATATTTTGAATGCAAATCTAAACAATTCGGTGGCAAAATTTTAATATTCTTAACCTGCTAATATTTTGAAATGACTTCATTGCTCAGTTGGCAATATATGGTTCTTCATTTACTGAATTTATCAAGGATGTGCTGACAGCTGCTCCAAAAGCACAACTAGATATCTTACAGGGAAGAGCTCATTGAAACTTGGTTAGTGCTAGATGGTTGTGCCTTTGTGGGTAGCTCTTAATGATAATGTCTATGTTGGATGGAAATGGATATGATATCTGATACTGGTACGAAATCGGATATGGATACGATAAATTTTCTAGATCTAATATGGATACGACTGGATACAACATTAGAAAAAGCATATATGTTTAATATATGAAAAGAAAAAATATATGACACAAAAATATTTACAAACGTATACGTTTTTAATAGGATATTTTCATTAACTAGGTAGCCTTAAAAAATTCACCAGGCACCATCATATACATAAGCCCCATCTAGGGTAAAGAATGCTCTAAAAAATAAATGACAAATCAAATCTATGGAAATAATTTAATTCTCAGGAGATGAAAATGGTTATGTTGGAAAGTAATTCTGCAAGGCATCTTGATCCATGGACTTCCAGACGATAACTAGATGTAAGGGTATGTAAAATATCTCGTAATTGTTCTAAATCTACATAAATTGTAGACCTAGAACTTAAACTAACAAAATAAATTTTACAGACAATTGAGATATAAGTGTTATATTGGTAGACCTAGAACTTAAACTAACAAGTTGTTGCCCCTTCATCACAGCTCATCAAAACTGATAATAAATCTTTTAAACATCCTAAAAACATATTACAATGTACAAAATCATGCAAAGTCTTATAGTTTGTTTTTCAAGACTCCATAACATGCTATACTTAAAGAAATATTATTTATAGCTTATTGTCATAAATAAGATTTCTTTTTGTAGTTGATATATTACTTGTATAAATTGTATATATTACTTGTATATCCAAAGAGGATTACCAAACATGCATAAGCCTCAAAAAAATAAATTGGTACCTTATTATTAAAAATTCATTTCCAAAAATGGTGTATACCCAACCTTGATCATATTCAAATATCAGGTGTCTATATAGAAGTTGGCAAGTTACCTCCTATTGAGATTCTAGCCCTTCCAATATTTAAGAATTATACTCCTGGAATTCCAGCTCTTATTTTATATATTAAGAACTTGGTAAAAGATGTAATTGTGGATGACTTACACTTCGTATTTGGGTCCCTTTTTGAAAGTGTGGAGGAAGCCAAATTTGGACTTGGCATAAAGTTAATGTAGGAGGGTCGGATGAGGGGCCAAGCATTTGTAACTTTCCCATCTACAGAACTTGTAGACCATGCATTGAAAATGGCACATCGGTATGTGTTAAAAGGAAAGCCAATGATAATCCAGTTTGGGAGAAATCCTTCAGCTAGCAAGGTGAATTGAGTAGTGGGATATCTGAGGACAATACAAACACTCAAAGAGCTTACTGATCTGAAAAAACAACTTCAACCAATAGATGGTGAATGGAGATATTTGCTCGTAGCACTAGAGTCATATTGGTTGAGGATTAGGTATACAATGCAACTATATTATTACAATTGTATCTATCAATCTACTAGAAGTGCAATTTATTTAAGCAAGCAATAATTTTAGAGGCCTTTTGAAGGTCAAATATGCTACACAGGCCCTATACAAAAATATTGATGTTTTGAGTGTCACACATCACTGTCACAAATGTGTATTGCAGATCTGTAGAGCATCTGGAGACAATAGTATGACTGATAAATGTCAACTATTATTTCTATGAATTTTCCCTCTATGGATACCTATGAATATTTTCTCTTTTTTACTTGCCATAAAATCCTTGCTTCTAAGGCAGATTTAGAAACCTAAATAATTCTGGCACTTATCTTGATCTTATTCACTTGTGTTGAGGTTAACCTTTTAGCATGAGATTATAATATAAAAGAACTATGGCTTCTTTCTCAAAAACTAAAGTTTGTGATGTTTTAAAGGTCCTAGTTAAAGAATAATTTTTGATAACATAACCAACTATAAAATGATTCATGCATGGCCTTTGTAAATTGTAACAAGCAAAGAAAATTGATTTCCAACTATTATGGTCTTTGCCTTATAATGCTACAAGAAGAGAGGTCATATACAATGGACAACTTAAATAATATACCACTACCAACAACAAAGCATATTGTATTGCTCTTGTGTAGGGATTGGAAGCAATAAAATATATTGTTATTGTTTGAATTTGTGTATATAGCACCCTTCTTATTTATCATCAAATAAATAGAACATAGAAAATCGGTGCTTACCATCTGAAACAATGGATAAAATAGCAAAAGAACTTGCTAATTACTTAGTCTTGTGTCATTGACCACAATAGACCAGGAGACTATAATCCCAAATCTATAATGATATGTGAGGATTTCTTGTATGGAGATAGTAAGTAGGTGATTTCTATTTACACTTAAACCACAAAGAAGAATGTGTGTTTTTTTGCCCTACAATAATTAGTTTATTTCTGAGTTTGTTTTGTAAAGAAACAAGATTTCATATTGCAATGTCATGAACAAGATGAAATCAAACTTAAAAATGGTGACTTAATTTTAATCTAAAGACCCTCATGTGTAAACACAACATTAGGGTTTAAATTTTACAAATATCATGCATAAACACAACATTACAAACTAAAAAATTCCAAACCCTAATCACAAAAATACTTGAAATAATACAAAATTCACTGAACCTAACTAACCTCGTCTTCGTCTTCATACCCCATTCTGTACCTTCGGCTTCGGCCCTCATCTCTCACCATTTTGGGTAAATTAGTAGAAGTTTCAAAGAAATTTTAGGGTAAACCCTAGCCAAAAAATGAATAACATGAATCGAAGCCTGGGAGCCCTAGAAGTTTTAGAGAAATTTTAGGGTAAACCCTAGCCAAAAAATGAACAGCATGAATCGAAGCCTAGGAGCCCTAGGTTGTGCATGTAGTGTGGAGGTTGTAGTAGCTAAGGTATGGTGTGGAGGTTACAATAGCTAAGGCATGACATGGAGGTTGTAGTAGCTAAGGCACGATAGTTGTAGTAGCTAAGGCATGATGATTGTAGTAGCTAAGGCATGACATGGAGGTTAGAGTAGCTAAGGCATGACATGGAGGTTGCAGTAGCTAAGGCACGATGGACTAGTTGTAGTAGCTAAGGCACGATGGACTATCTATTCATGAAGCTTCGAAGAAACAATGATGTCACCACATGGGGGTTTAAGCCCACGTATTAAAAAAACCTAAACCACCTCTAAGAAGGTGGTTTATAACCACCCTCTTAAGGATAAGAGGGTAGTTTATAACCACCCTCATAGGGGCACCCAAAAAAATTTGGGTTCCCCTAAGATGGCGGTTATAAACCACCCTCTTATCCCTAAGAGGGCGGTTATAAACCACCCTCTTAGATCACCCTAAGATGACAGTTTATAACCACCGTCTTAGTCTGACCCCTAAGACGATGGTTTATAACCATCGTCTTAGTCCTACGAGGGTGGTTTATAGCCACCCTCTTAGGGTGACCCTAAGAGGGTGGTTATCCTAAGAGGGTGGTTATAAACCGCCCTCTTAGGATCTATTAGGGTAGTTTTTTACCACCATAAAAACCACCTTAATTTAGCCGTCGTTAAAGCCCTTTTTTGGTGTAGTGATTGTGAGAAAGTACAAAGGGTATACAGCCTACAGGGGGATTTTCAACCCCATATCCTCTCTGCAATGCAACTTAAGAAGGCAATAAAGAGAGGAGGAATAATTTATGTAGTGAAGTTAAATGAGATAGAAGATGAAAATAAGGAAGAGGTGTTTGAGAAACACCTAGTACTCCAAAGGTTCAAAGACATATTTCCAAAGGATTTACTTGGATTACCCCCTAAACATGAATTTTATTTCACATTGAACTTCAACTTGGAACATAACCTATTCATAGAGCTCCTTATAGAATGAATCTGATTGAGATGTAAGAACTGAAAGTGTAGTTACAAGAATTGCTGGAGAATGGATTGATTAGACAAAGTGTGTCACCATGGGGTGCACTAGTGTTTTTTATCAAGAAAAAGGATGGTTACTTGTAACTTTGTATAAATTATAGGATGTTAAACAAGGGAACCATTAAAAATATATATCTTCTACCCAGAATTGAAGAACTTTTCAATAAGCTTAAAGATGCCACTATCCTTTTATATATTGATCTAAATTCAGGATACCACCAATTGAGGATTCAAGAAGAGGATACCCATAAGACAACCTTGAAAACTCATTATGAATATTATGAGTTTACTTTCTTACCTTTTGGTCTATCGAATGCTCCAACAACATTTATAAATTTGATGAACAATATTTTTAGGAAGATTTTGGATCAATTTGTTCTTGTATTCTTGGATGATATTTTGATATATTCTTGGAATAAGACTGAGCATGACAGACACCTTAAGATCATGTTGGAGCTACTAAGAAAGAATCCGTTGTATGGAAATTTTTTGGAATGTAAATTTTATGTGTCAAAAGTGCAATATTTAAGGCATATTGTATCAACAGTAGAGATTGCGGTGGATCCTAAGAAAATAGAAGCTATACTAAATTGGCCACCATCAAAAAATGTGATGAAAGTCTAAAGTTTCATGGGTTTGACTAGATATTACATGCGTTATGTGAAGAACTACACCAAGATAACTACTCCAATAACTAACCTTCAAAGGAAGGGAAAATAATTCAAGATGATGGATAAATGTGAGGAAGCTTTTGATATGCTTAAAAAAAAACTCACTACATCTCCCATACTTAAGATACTAGACCCTCAAGGTAGCTTTTTGTGTGTACAAATGCATCATTGGAAGGTTCAGGAGGAGTGTTCTCACAAGATGAAGCAATAATAGCTTACAAATCTAGGAAACTGAAATGACATGAGGTCAATTATGCAATCCATAATATGAATTGGCAGTAATGGTTTTTTCTCTCAAAATTTGGTGACATTATTTGATAGGGAGACCCTTTGAGTTGAGAATAAACCATCAAAGTATGCAATACATATTTACTCAACCTTTGCTAAATTCCAGGAAGAGAAGATGGATGGAATTTCTTGTTGAATATGATTTTGGTATTGAATACATTAAAAGGAAGGAAAATAATATTGCCGATGCACTCAGTAGGATAAGACATATAGTTGTCTTGTCTTGCATCCATGTGGACTTGATAAAACAGGTTAAGGAAATGCAACAAGATTTGTTTTGGAATCAAATTCAGGAAAGGATGGAAAAACAATCCGATGAAAGTAAGGATTTCAACATCAAGGATGGTTTCTTGTACTTTAAGGATAGGGTAGTAATTATGAAGGCTAGTGATTTGAAGAAAATGATCATGAATGAAGTACATTTCTGCTCATCCAAGAGGGACAAAAATGAGATAGATTATGAAAACCTTCTATTGGAAAGGAATGAATAGGAGCATAACTAAATTTTTTGTCTAATATCTTGAATGCTAGAGGGTAAAGGCAAAAAATAGACATCCTGCATTGTACCCTCATGATGTACGAGCACAAAAATTATAGGTGATTTCGATGGATTTTATTATAGGTTTTTCGAAGACGAGATTCTAGCATGATGCAATCCTAGTTGTGGTTGACAAACTAACCAAGGTTACATACCTTATACCCAAAAATACCAAGAATGATGTTGTGGTTGTGGCTAAAAAAATTACCAAGGAAATATTTAGGCTTCATGATTTTTTGAAAGTGATCATTTCAGATAGGGACTCAAGATTCACATTTGAGTTTTGGTAAGCTTTGCATCGAGCCATTGGCACTAGGTTAAACATCACTTCTTCTTATTACCCAAAAACTGATGGGTAAATTGAGAGAGAAAACCAAGTGTTAGAAGACATGTTTCACATATATTATATAGATCAAAAAACTCGATGGGAAGATTTTTACACTTGGTAGAGTTTACCTACAATAATGGTCACCATTTGATTGGGTATGGCACCTTTCAAAGCTCTATATGGTAGGAGGTGCATGACACCATTATCTTGGGACAATCTAGAGGATAGGGTTGTGCTTGGACTTGATATTGTCAAATAAATGGAACAACATTTAAGGATAATCAAAGAAAGACTTAAATAAGCTACAAATCATCAAAAAAGTTATGCTGACCTTAAGAGGTCACCAAGAGAGTTTGTTGCATATGATAAAATATTTTTAAGGGTAAGACCATAGAAGAATGCTATTAAATCTACCAAGCTAGATTCTAATTTTGTGGGACCCTTTGAAATTATAGAAAAAATAAGTCCTATGGCATATTGACTCACCTTACCACCCAGTTTTTCGAAGATTCATGATACCTTTCACATATCATTGCTTAGAAAATATATAGTTAATCATGATCATGTGTGGGACTTTTCTAAACTGTAGATGGCAGACCCGAAGGCTATAGAGGTTTGACCAATAAATATCTTTGAATATCATTCCAAATCAATGATGAAAGAGACCTTGGAGTAATGCAAGGTACAGTGGGATAGATATTTCGAGAGAAATGCTACATGGAAGAAAGTAGCAGACATGCAAAAACATTGTTCTTTCCTATTTGAAAATAATATGTAATTGATATTTTCTTTTGTTGATGGAACTAGTAAAGACATAGAGGACTGTGTTGAGCCTAAGGGGGGAGGATGTCATGATCCTCCCTTAGCAGACTTATTATATGGATGAAATTGAATTTTTGTTGTATTGTTTTTGTGGTAAAATTTGACAACTCCAAGACTAGATATGCAAAGTAAACCTTTTATGGAAATAATCTATATATCTTATTTATGGAACAACTGATTTTTCCATGTGTTAAGTATGTAAGACCTATGGTTTATGGTAATGATATTTTGACATCATATGGTTTGTAGGGTACTTGGTAACGTATGTGGTACTTGTGTTATGGATTTTTGCTAACTTTTCTTGCATATATTAATTTAGACTTATTGGACTAACATTTTACTTTATAATTTTCTTAGAATGAGAAGACTTTGAAGATGGATCTATTAGTTATCTATTTTTGCGTGTTATTAATGGAAAAATATTAAAAAAAAGGAAGTAATCTTGAGTTTATTGCATGGTGGAAGTTTTTATTATTTTATAGAAGTGCGAATTTAACGCAATTTGGCTTTTAGATGCATCTATTAGATGGTATGATAATGGAATAAGTTATGGTTGCCATAGAAATGGATAGTGGAAGTAGAGTGAGTGGGAAATGAAGTAAATACGTGTATAACGGTTGGAGTGTTGCATTGAATTTCACCACCATAGAAAATAAGAGGGTGGTTCTTTGTTGGGGAGTTTGATTTTTGGAAAAAATATGGGGAGCAACTGAGGAGAGCAGGAGGATTGATGTCGAAGCTTGTTAGGGGGATTTGTGATGTTCAATTAGTACCAAAGTATTGCTGACTCTCACTCAAACAAGAGAAAAGCAGTAAGTATTACTTGTTTTAGCTAAAAAATGAATGCTTGTGCTTGGAGATTATTGGGTAACTCGAGTTATACTTAAAGAGATGTACTTATGAAAAATTGTGCTTATACGACCTGTAAATATTGATGTTAGCCAGAATACATTCCCAGTAATGTTGAAAAATAAGTGAATGATAGGGATATTTGTTAGATTCACTATAGATATTAATGTTGGCTGGAATACGTTCTCAGTAATGTTAAAAAATAAGTGAATGGTAGAGATATCTGTTAGTTTCACTATAGAGATTGATGTTAGTTGGAAAACATTTTCAGTGATGTTGAAAAATAAATGAATAGTAGAGATATATGGTAATTTCACTATAGAGATTGATGTTAGCTAGAAAATATTCTTAGCGATGTTGAAAAATAAGTGAATGGTAGAGATATTTGTTATTTCACTGTCGAGATTGATGTTAGCTAGAAAACGTTCTCAGTGATGTTGAAAAATAAGTGAATGTTAGAGACATTTATTAGTTCACTGTCAAGATTGATGTTAGCTGGAAAATATTCTTAGTGATGTTAAAAAAATAAGAGAAAGATAGATATATTTGTTAGTTTCTATAGAGGATTGAAGCTAGTCTTGTAAACATACTCAGTGACATTGAAAATTATGGGAATGGTAGGAGTATTGGATAGACCTCCTATTAGTATGAAAAGAGTTTTAAGAGACCTTATCTGTGATGAAAATGGAAGTGAAGTTCTCGTAAGGAAAGATAAGGATAAGTATAAGTGATGTTTAAGCTAATATGGGTTTAACCAGCGTTGCTATATCACTGAAAGGAAAATGTTATGACATTGTTATATCTTGTTATCAAGGAGCAAATCAGGTTCAGGAACACGAGCGTGTTTCAATGACTGTGTATAAGCATTGAGATTTTGTAGCATTGAGGTTTTTAAACAAGAATTTTATAGGCTTTGGGATTACTTTCGGGAAGTATTGTAAAAGCTGAGAAGGGATCTAGAAATCGAGTCTAGTCGATCCAGAATAGAGGATGAAGGAACATCGCTCAAGCTATGTTATCACCATGTTAGTTGAAATAAGAACTTGTTAAACTTGATGAGTTTTTGTAGCTTTCTATAATAGCTTATCCAATGTGTTGATGAGGCTTTAGTAGTTCAATGCAAACTTCCTTATAGAGCAAACCAGGTAAGGATTTCCCATGAGATGAGTAGGTAGGTGTCTTTTGTTCCTTGTTGGAAGGTAAAAGCTCCTATGTGCTACATTGGTGTTTAATTAGGCTTGAGCTATGATTATTTTATTCCAATCAATCGATAGTCTTGGGATATAGCTTATAATAGAGTATATTTGTGCATTGTTCTCTAGAAGAATTAAATACATCTTTTGTATTTTGTGGAGATAGATTTGAGATGTTGCTCGTTGGAGAGTTGAGTTATTTTTGCACTAACTGGTAACCGATTTTAGTGGTAAATTTTATGGTGTAAAATCATCAGGAATAAATTATGTTTGATGTCAAAGCATTAACAGGTTTTCTTATGATCAAACGAAAATAGGTTCAAGTATATTTGGGCCCATGGTGGAAGCCATGTGGCTTTTTTAAGGAATTGGAAATAGAGTAATTATCTAGAATATGTATTACTTTAAATCGAGAATCTTTGTTCCTGTTAAATATTACGAACTGAAGGACAAGTTCGAATTGTAAAATAATAAGTCATGGAACCCTAATTGAATGTTGAAGGCTTATTTAAAAGCCTCGATTGATTGTAATTATTCAATCATAAAAATAAAGATAGAGTAGATTCATGGCTAGATTTTTACCTTCGATATTCCTAGGATAAAGTAATGTTGTTTTGTGACTCTTTTGTGGAGATTTTTTATTGATATGAATTTATGATTTAATTCTAAATAACTATGGAAAAATATTCTTTATTTATGCTGATAATTTTTGAAAAGCCTTGTTTATGATTATGCATTATTTTATGTTGTGAATATCATGGTTGATTATAAGACTTGCATGTAACTTTGGTAAGTTAAGTATTGTATAATAGAAATATGGATACATTTAAGGATTAACCATGTTGTATGATCTACCAATAGAGTTTTGGTAGTTAGCATAATATTAGAGAAAATTTTATATTGGATTAGTGTTCTAAGGTATAGTCTAAATAGGAAGACTAGCCTACCATGATAATGAACTATTAAGTTCTTGGAGCACACCTAGTGCTCTCACATAAGTATACCTATGTGAAGATAACAAATTGGTGTGTACTTTTGATGGACTGAGATAAGTGGAACTAGCTCATTAAAAGAAATATGAGAAGGATAGTCCAAGCTAGCATCCCATATAATGTACTTACATTAAAGGAGATGTGTAAGTTATAGGGATAGCTTACCTAATGCACTTACATTAAATGATTTATGTGAGTTGTAGGGATGGGTAATTCTTGTGGAGTTTATAATAGAAGAAAGCATCCACATGGAAACTAAGTTATGCAGACTAGAACACAAAAAACTTAAGCTAAATCCATTATGTGTTAGATAGTATATATTAAAAAATGATTGGTTGATCTGGGTCGAAATTAAGGTTGTTACAAGTAATGAATGATATCTAAAATAAGTGTTAAGAGTTCTATTTAATATTTTTAAAAATATGAATGAATTTCAAATTTATCAACCAGTTGAATACTTAATCAAGTTGGTATATAAGGATTGAGACCAATTAGAATTGCATAATTCTAAGGATTTTCCTATTTGATCAATTGAAAACCTTTCTAAGACCTCAATTTCCTTTTGTTAGTAGCCAAAATAAGAATTCTTAAATTTGACCATTTATAATGAAAAGGATATTATTCAAATTTTAAGAAAAGCATGGAAGAAGAAGCTAAAAATATCAAGCATCCAAATTTCTATTATTTGTTTGAGTATATAACTTGGATAATTATTTTTTAAAACTAAGAGTTTATAAGGTTGTTTGATTGTTACTACAAAATATATTAACATGTTAGATAAATTGTTTCAAACCTTAAATTTATGTATTTTAAGTAGGATTGGACATGGCATTATTTTTTGGATTTTATGGTTGGAAAACACCAATACTATTTTTAGATGTAGATTACATACTTACATCTATGTTCAGCCTAATTGTATTGCCTCAATTGTAAAATTTATATGGGCATGCAAATTTTCATAAGAAGTATTGGATGTGGACATGCAACTTGTAGAAAAAAATAAGGTCTCTTTTCACATGTAATTTTTTTATAATAAAATAAATGTAAAACATATAAATTGACATACGGTAAAATAAAAGTATTTACAAGTTGAGATAATGAAACATAAATTTATTATTATCCTATTAATAATTCTTCACATTCACTAAGAATCATCTCAAAATTCAATAAAATAAAAACTATATAAAGCTTACAAAAATTTGTTGTATGATTAAGATATTCATAAACAATGGATCTTTATATATCTCAATTGAAGGTATTTATGTAATACTATGGGATTGGATCATCTATAATTCGTAATATTAATTTGGATGTCTATAAATTGTTTTTTGGTTATATATAATTTATAATATTAATTTGGATGTCTATAAATTGTTTTAGTTTGGTTATATAGGAGAGTTGGTTACAACCGCACTATTTTTTAGTAAGCGTAGGGTTCAAACTACAAGGGCTGCTTTCACCAAACCTATTCGTTATTGTTGACCTGGTGTGAAGGGGATCATTGGTTGCTCGAAATTCGTACCGTCATTGTCAGTGTAACACACACTCAAAGGATTCAGATCAGATTAGTACCTTTGCAGTCTAACACACACTGTAAGGATTCAGATCAGATTACTACCTTTGCAAACATCGAAATTCGTACCGTCATTGTCAGTGTAACACACACTCAAAGGATTCAGATCAGATTAGTACCTTTGCAGTCTAACACACACTGTAAGGATTCAGATCAGATTACTACCTTTGCAAACATGCTGCCCCCGAAGTTTGAAACTGGGTGTCTTATTGGCAAGCACTAGCCCTCGGTAATATAATAAAAAATTATGTCTAAATATATTGTTGGTTGGTTGGACCGACACGGGTATTGAAGGCCTCAATGAGAATCGCGATATGGAGGGGTGAATTCCCATCCCATAATCACTAGCAGTTTATGTAGTACCACATATTATTGTATTGCATTTGATATGTTTTTTTTTTTTATCGGTAAACTTGTCAATTGTTAAACTTGTGTTTTGTTGACGGCTTTGTTTCTTAACCTTTGTCAATAAGGTTAGTTTGATTCCCTATGGGATGTGTTAACCCACAAAAAAAGTGTAAAGGCTTTTCTATGAAGTATATTAACCCATTTTTTTTTAATTGTAAAAGCTAGTATATAAGTAGTTTTTTTTATTAAAAAAACTCTGGAAAAATTTACAATTTGAAAATAATAAAATCTTTGAAAAAACATTTAGACCTATACCATGTAATACCACATATAATAATAATATTTTGCTTACTTGAGCGGTGTGAGCTTATTAATAATCTGATGAGCATTTTGCAAGGAAAAAGATAGGAAAATAAAAAACGTAAAACATCCTTTTTCCATCTGTATTAGATACATGATTTTTTTGTTCTGACCACTTCAAGCAGGTTATAAGCTATCTCGCACTTGCTCTACTGAATCCTAAAAAAATGACAGTAATTACTTTCTGAACTGCATAACATATTCTATCGTTTGTTTCTGGGGGCAAGGGCAATTACAATTACATGTGGGTAATGGTTCCATCAAACTGTATAAACTAATAAAATATGTAGTTTAGTAGTACATGTTTCACTTCTGAGTTATTAGAACAGAAGTAGACAAATCCCAACCATTACCGTTTGAGTTGCAAGTATTTTATTATTCTTGCCCAAGAAAAATAAATTAAACTCCGGAAAAGATATCCGAAAGCAAGAAACCGGAGAACACAATGAAAGAATAACGTGGCATTTTTTTTCATAGACTATACTTTTCAATGAAATCATTTGAAGAGCTCCCATTCTTATTAAAAACAATCTTTATATTGATACCAGAAGCCAAGAACATAATCCAAAGAGTCTAATTCCCACTACAATAGCGCATCTTTTTCATTGAATCAACTAGTGCAGTAATTGTTTCTGCATGGCAGAACGACACAACTAAGGATAACACGGTATTTTCTAGTAAACAAGACTGTTAAAATCTTCACAATAAATACAGAATTCATCAATCAAGGTTCTTGGATGATCTCTCCACATTACACCGAACTATGATCTTGGTCCAAGCAAACGAAGGATAACCAGCATTTCTCATCAATATAAAAAAGAACCCAAATAGAGCTGTATACGCTGAAAGACGATGTTGAACCCCGGCTCCACACTAAACATGCTTTTAAAAATCCTATCCTGTTGAGTGAGTTCGGATTCATTGCGCAACGTGTGATATAGACGTTGGCACATGCCATCGATCTTGCTGAACCCATCTCTCATTTGTAAGCTGGTGCGATATTCCGTGGGAATGTTCCCATTTTGAAATTGAAGGAATACTACTTCTTGTATGGAAAGCCGAATATCTGCAGGCACAGGGCAAACTATAAATGTGCGAATCCCAGTTGCCGGAATTGGATCCCACTTACTCTTCAGTGCTATAATAACATTTGCGAAGAAAGCATTAATGTCTCTTTCTTGCCGTCTTCCTTCGTAGTGGGTGATCTCCATCCATCCCTTCAACCATATGGCTTTTTCAAGGTCTAAATCGTCTCTTTGCCCCACTATCGGACGCCGCTCTTGTTCCAACTGAAAGCAAGTGTACCAGAAATCAGTCACGCCAAAGTCGTATGCAACCTGAGCAGCTTGGAGTGGAACCAACGACCGGACGAAGCGAAGAGGGGAATCCGAGGCCACCCAGCCGAGTTCACCCTGAACATCGGCATCGATACAGATGTTTAACTCTGCGTTTTGCCGGAGAAGATCTTCGGTAAGGCCCATGGCGTTTTTTGGTACAGCAAGCGTTATAGTGGGCGACCTTTCTTGGTTCCTTGTCGCACACTTACACAACGGATCGCCACCAATGGGTTGTGAAATCTGTAAATACACATGCCGTTCTTTGAACCGTTGGCCTACCGCTTGAAAAAAAAGAATGACTGTAGTAGACATAAAATGTTTAAAATTTTCCCTCGTGTAGTTGCATGGCCATCCTCAAGAGTATGTATTAATGTCATTGTAGGAATGGAAATAACGTAGGTCCAAGGATTAGGTGGATTGGTAAGTGTTAGTGGTGTGACTCGACATTACTTTGGTGGTGCTATTTAGCAAAGGTAGTAGTTTGTTCTGAATACTATGAGTGTAGGCCAAACCAATGATGAATACAAACCCCGAGCAATCGGTGGTCCCCATCTCATACTGGGTCGACGATAACAATACAAACCCTGAGCAATTGGTGGTCCCCATCTCATGCTGGGTCGACGATACAAACCCCAAGCAACTGGTGGTCCCCATATCACGTCGAGTCAACAACAACGAGACATATAAGGTAGTAGTCTGTTCTGAATCCTCTGAGTGAGCGCTAACCCAACAATGACGGTATAAACCCTGAGCGACCGGTGGTCCCATCTCAAGCCGGGTCAACAACAACAAAACGAATAGGTTAATAGTCTATTTTGAATCCTCTGAGTGCGTGCCAGACTGACGATGACGGTATAAAACGTGAGTGATCAGTGGTCCCCATCTCACGTCGGGTCAACAACAACGAGATAGATATGTTAGTAGTTTGTTTTGAATTCTCTGATTGCGCCAGACAGACGATGACGATACAAACCTCGTTGAGCGATCGATGGTCCCCATATCACACCAGGTCAACAATAATGAGACAGATAGGTTAGTAGTCTATTATGAATCCTTTGAGTGCATGCCAGACCGATAATGACAGTACAAAGCCTAAGCGACCAGTGATTCCCATCTTATGCGGGGTCAACAACAACGAGATGTATAGATTAGTAGTCTATTTTGAATCCTCTGAGTGCGGTCCAGACCAACGATGCCGATACAAATCCTGAGTGACCAGTGGTCCCCATCTCACACCAGGTCAACAACAAGGAGACAAATAGGTTAGTAATCTGTTCTGAATTGAGTCTGTTCTGAATCCTTTGAGTGCGCACCAGTGTATACTAATTTATTTGTAATATTTAACAATCTAAAAAAATTATTATTATTTTTGAATAAGCTATGTGTGGTTTTTATTGGCATCACTCACATTATAGAAATAAAATATTACATTGCTCTCGTTACATTTCTAACAAGTTAATTAAAACATACCCATCTTTGTCTTTTTATAAAGAAAAAAAATGTTCTTCATTTGTCTTTCTAATAGGTTTGTAGTCTATTATGAATTGAGTATGTTCTGAATCCTTTGAGTGCGCGCCAGTGTATACTAATTTATTTACAATATTTAACAATCTAAAAACATTATTATTATTTTTGAATAAGCTATGTGTGGTTTTTATTGGTGTCACTCCCATTATAGAAATAAAATATTACATTGCTCTCGTTACATTTCTAACAAGTTAATTAAAACATACCCATATTTGTCTTTTTATAACAAAAAAAATGTTCTTCATTTGTCTTTTTATCAAAGATATCTTCTTTAAAATGCTAAGTTTCAATAATTATTTTTTTTTGACATGACACAACTCAAACAAATCAAAGAAAAATGAACATAACAGCCATCCATCAAAGAGGAAATCGGCTTGACTATTTTTCTTCTATTGTAGCAAAGATTTTTCCTCCTTTAGAATGTCTGAGAAAGTTTTTTTACACTTCAAACTCCTGAGGTAATATTTAGTTTAACATATTTTGTAAGAATTTTTTTTTTTGACATGACACAACTCCAACAAATAAAAGAAAAATGAACATAACAATCATCCATCAAAGAGGAAATCGGCTTGATTATTTTTCTTCTGTTGTAGCAAAGATTCTTCCTCCTTTAGAATGTTTGAGAAATTTTTTTTACACTTCAAACTCTTGAGGTAATATCTAGTTGTAACATATTTTGTAGGATTTTCATTTTTAGAAAATTGATTGTCACCCCGATTGTTCAATAATTAGCTTCAAGAATACCATATAAAGTGCTAATATTTTCCATGGAACTATTTGGATGGTCTTTAGTAAGCATTTGACTTTTATCAATGATCTAATTCAAATTCTCCTTTTAAGACTAAGTTTTATGTTGCTTACATGATTTCATTGGACAATTGGCGCATTTGGAGGATGAGCCTCTTTTTTTTAAATTGGGACATTTGAAGGTTTCAAATCATTCACATGGTGCAAGCCTTCTCCTCCACCAAGAAGGAATCAAAGAATGATCAAATGACCAAGCATCTCTTCTTCCTGATGGCCATATTGCTAATAGCCATAACATTTTACTGGACAAATTTTTCTTTATTTGGGTATACTGGAATGCACCAATGTAGTTACCAATTTTGGTGAATATCTTTTCTCCCAAAACTCCATAGAGAGAGCATAAAGATTCACCCATATTGAGAAACCATTAACTTCTTCTATAAAGGGGTTGAGACAAGGAGTCCAAGGTCTTATATAGACACCCCTTTGTCCAAAAAACCAATTATATCTATAATCCCTTACCCTATCTCTAAATCATAAAAGGAAATAGAAAAGAAATTTTTGGGTAGCAGAATTACTTGGAATTCTATATTGGTCCACAATCTTTAATGTATTCTTTGAGCTCCTCCAAACCTGGTCTTTTACCCCTTGAGTTTGCATATAATTATTCGGACTTCATGATCAATCAGATCCAACCAAATTCATCCTATGAAATCCCGATAGAAGAAAAAGGTTTATCAAAAAGATCCACCTGTAAATCCAAAAATCCCTCACCTAAAACTTATTGACCATCATAGCCCCAAATGCACCCAAAAAATCTTTTATTATAGATTATGTTTTATTTTAAATATTTTTTAAATAAAATTTTGAAAAGGTTGTCTCTTCTTTTTATATTAATTTAGTCACATTCAACTATTTAATGGTTATGATATATATGTTTAATAGTTAACAATCTAAAATCTGTAATATTTTAAGTTTTTTATTTTTTTTGATAAAGTAGAGCTTTGAAAGTGCTACTTTTTTCTATATCAATTTAGTCACATTGATGTATTTAGTACTTAGATTTGAACCTTGGTATAGGCTACCTCAATTATTTGTTCAAGTGTTGGACCAATGACCCATTGACTATTAAAGATTATATTTATTTTTTACATTTTATGACTGTTTAAATTATTTAAATTATAAATTATTTTTTATTTATGAAAAATATTTTTTTATTATAAATCATAAAAATAATAATTATTTAAAATTATTTTTTATTTAATAATTTTAAATACAAAAATAATTATAATTAAAATATGTTTAAATATTTTTATTAAAAAAAAAAGTCTTGTACGTACAATATATTGGGTTTTGCAACAAAGTCGACACTAATATTGAAATATCATAAAACCTTTAAATAGTTGCTTTATATATATATATATATATATATATATATATATATATATATATATATATATATATATATATATATATATATATATATATATATATATCTTGCAAAATGATATAAGCTTATTTGTTTATAACTTAAATTATATATTGTATCTTACTTTCTATGTATATATACTTATGTTTAAATCTTGCAAAATGATATAATCTTGTTTTTTAATTATTAATTAAATTATATATTCTATGTTATTTTAGAAAAATCAACATCAACTATAATAAATATAAAGAATTGATGTTTAGAATACTTGTGATTAATAATTTAAAAAGTTTTAGATTAACACCATTACAATAAAAATTTATAAAAATAATTTCATTAAGTCTCTAATATAAAATTATAAATATCCTTTGTCCTGATGTAATAGGAAACTAAAATTTTATAAATATAAGATTAACATGTCCCAAAAGAGATAGTGCAATGACAAAAGATTTTTGGTTGTCCTAAACGGAGACCCAAGTTTAATTCATGGGAATGGTGGCTTCCAATATAAACTCATTTTTCAACCTTTTTAAAAAATATTAATACAATGACCATTTGCATACAAAAATATTATATCATATAAAAGAAATGTGTTACTAATAAATGATACATATTAATTATATACATGGTGTGATTTTCAGTTACTCAAAATAGTGTGGTTGTGACCAACTCTTCTATGTAACCAAAAAATAAAATATACATAAGTATTATTTTTATGCATCCACCTTATGTTAACATGTTTATAATGATCATTTTCTATAGATCTTAATTTTCATTATTATCAATTAAATTGTATAAAATAATAATAACACAAAAATATCATTAATTATTTAATAAAATGTGACACAATAAATAATATATAAATATTAAAAAATCCATACGTATATATGTCAATTATCTAATTAGTATTGATTCTTAGATATCTAAAATGTATCACTTTTCATTATGTTTTTCCAACTGATATGAATGATTGATAGATAATTTTAAGTGTTCATATGTAACTATACATTACTCATTAAGTATATTGATTAAATACTTAAAATTCAAAGCTAATATTACACATTATTTATTTACAAGCTTTGTAATATGAACTTTAAAAATATGATAGGCTATTCCTGTTTAAATGTAACTACAAGCATCAATTTTTTACAATAGACTAAATGTGAAACATATAAATTAATATACGATAAAATAAAAGTATTTACAAGTTAAGCTAATGAAACATAAATTTGTTATTATTTTATTAATAATTCACCACATTCACTAAGAATCATCTCAAAATTCAATAAGAAAAAACTATATAAAGCTTGTAAAATTTATTGTATGATTAAGATATCCATAATTCTCAATTGAAAGTATTTATGGAAGAAGAAAAATGATATTGGATCATCTATAATTTATAATATTAATTTGGATGTTTATAAATTGTTTTTTGGTTAGACAGAGAGTTGGTTACAACCGTACTATTTTTAGTAACTGACAAGTTCAAGGGTCAAATTACAAGGGCTGCTTCCACCAAACCTATTCTGCTTTATTATTGTTGAATCAGTGCGAAGGGGACCACCATTTGCTCGAGATTTGTACTATCATTGTCAGTCTACCGCGCACTTAGAGGATTCAAATCAGATTACTACTTTGCAAACTGACTGTCCCCGAAGTTGAAGTTTGAACGTGGGTGTCTTCTTGGTCCACTTAACCCTTGGTAATATAATGAAAAAATTATTTGTATAAATATATTGTTGGTTGGATGAAGACTTCAATGAGAATCGCCACGAGGAGGGGTGGATTCTCATCCCATAATCACTAGCACTTTATACGACACAATATTCCTTTCATATGCTTTCTTTGGTCAATGATGATTGGTAAACTTATATTTTGTTGTTGGCTTTCTTTCTCAATCCTTATCAACGAAGGTTAATTTAATTCCTTATAAAATATGTTAACCCACCCATTTTTTAAGTTTATTTTAAAAATAACTTTTTCATTAAAAAAATCCCAACCTTAAAATG
This sequence comes from Wollemia nobilis, assembly GCA_028583015.1. Classification (NCBI taxonomy): domain Eukaryota; kingdom Viridiplantae; phylum Streptophyta; class Pinopsida; order Araucariales; family Araucariaceae; genus Wollemia; species Wollemia nobilis. The sequence continues at coordinate 4,473,036 of JAQPPZ010016587.1, read as the reverse complement.
CAACTATTTGATAAGAAAAATTTACAATTTGAAAATAATAAAATCTTTGAAAAAAAACATTCTAGACCTATACCATATAATACCACATATAATAATAATATTTTGCTTACTTGAGCGTGTGAGCTTATTAATAATCTGATGAGCATTTTGCAAGGAAAAAGATAGGAAAATAAAAAACGTAAAACATCTTTTACCATCTGTATTAGATACATGATTTTTTGTTATTATAAGCTGTCTCGCACTTGCTTTACTGAATCCTTAAAAAATGACAGTAATTATCTTACTGAACTGGATAACATATTCTATCGTTTGTTTCTGGGGGCAAGGGCAATTACAATTACCTGTGGGTAATGGTTCCATCAAGCTGTATAAACTAATAAAATATGTAGTTTAGTAGTACATGTTTCACTTCTGAATTATCAGAACAGAAGTAGACAAATTCCAACCATTACCATTTGAGTTGCAAGTATTTTATTATTCTTTCCTGTACAAGAAAAATAAATTAACCTTTCGGAAAATATTTTAAAAGCAATGTGGAATGGAATTTCAATTATGAAATATGTTATTAAAGTTGCATTATCATATTAAAAGCAAGAAGACCAACCCCACACAAACCCAAACTAACTCAATGACCAACCCCACACATCTCAAACTACCTTAATGTTAATAGAAATGAAAAAACACAATGAAAGAATAACGTGGCATTTTTTCACATACAATCCTTTTCAATGAAATCATTTGAAGAGCTCCCATTCTTATTAAAAACAATCTTTATATTGATACCAGAAGCCAAGAACATAATCCAAAGAGTAATTCTAGCGCATCTTTTTCATTGAATCAACTAGTGCAGTAATTGTTTCTGTATGGCAGAACGAGACAACTAAGGATTACACGGTATTTTCTAGTAAACAAGACTGTTAAAATCTTCACAATAAATACAAAATTTATCAATCAAAATTTCTTGGATGATCTCTCCACATTGCACCGAACAATGATCTTGATAACCAGCAATTCTGATGAAAAGAAGCAGATCAATATAAAAAAGAACCCAAATAGAGCTGTATACGCTGAAAGACGATGTTGAACCCCGGCTCCACAGTAAACATGCTTTTAAAAATCTTATCCTGTTGAGTGACTTTGAATAAGTCTGATTTTAATTTGTATTATTCTTATTATAAAAATAAAATGTTATATTGTTTTTATTACATTTTCAATAAGTTAATTAAAACATATTCATCTTTATTTTTTTATAAAAAATAAATATTTTTTATTTGTTTTCTATTAAAGATATTTTCCATCTTCTTGGTAATGCTAAGTTTCAATAATCAATTTTTTTTTTTTTTTTGACATAACTCCAATAAAAGAAAAATGAACATAACAGTCATCCATAAAAGAGGAAATCCAGTTCAATTATTTTTCTTCTGTAGCAGAGATTTTTCTTCGATCAAAGCTTACAAAAGTTTTTGTATGATCAAGATATCCATAATCAATGGATTTATATATATCTCAAGGTACTTATGTATTCCTTTTTAATAGTCCTGGGGAAGGAAGGAGGACAACACAACTGTTCTGGGCAAGTGTGTGAGGGGGTGGGTGTGTGATGGTTGTGTTAAATTTTGATAAGCATAACTCTCGCTTTGTGAGGGGGTGGGTGTGTGATGGTTGTGTGTTGCTTTGTGAGGGGGTGGGTGTGTGAAGGTTGTGTGTTAAATTCCCTGTTGATGAACATAGCTTTAGGCTTTACAAAGAATCAAGCTGAAAAAAAAAAACTGCTCAGTTCTTAGTTGTAGAGGTTTTTCACATTAACCAAATAAAATGAAAAAAAAAAAACTGTACTCCTTTTAATACTATCAAAAACAAAATACAAAAATTGAATCATCTATAATTTATAGTATTAATTTAGATGTCTATATTTTATTAAAAGAGATAATATGATGAACAAATACCATGGAAGGAAAAAGGGTATTTGATAATTAATTATATCACGATGCTCACTTTGATGTTGATAAAATCCAAACCTTCAAATGCAAGATTTGATAAGAAAAAATTTACAATTTGAAAGAAATAAAATCTTTCAAAAAGGATTCTGAACCTAATACCATGTAATACCACATAGTATAATAATAATATTTTGCTTACTTGAGCGGTGTGAGCTTATTAATAATCTGATGAGCATTTTGCAAGGAAAAAGATAGGAAAATAAAAACTAAAGAATTTAATTCCCAATACAATAGCGCATCTTTTTCATTGAATCAATTAATGCAGTAATTGTCTCTATGGTAGAACAACACAACTAAGGATAACACGGTGTTTTCTTCTAATTGTCACTGTATGATAGAATTCTTATTGGTATGTATTATAATAATTTTAACTAAATGAACCTTTGCCTTATTATTTTTAAGATAGTAGGGTATATATTGACAAAATTTTAGGTTGTGATATATCAAAGGAATGAGATGGGCTTTTCATCGAAAATAAATCTTTAACTATAAAAATTCTGCACATGAAATTATACATTCTTTTTAGTAATTAAAATACTATAGGCTTGTAAAATTGTATATGAATTTGAATTTGTATTAATGTTTATCAGTGATTAAAAGAGGTTAATAGGATTGTAAAGTAAGACATATACAAAGCAAAAGGAGTATAAAGTAAGAAAAACAGTAAATAAAATGACATATGATATACAAGATCTGTGGATCAAGGATTACTCTCAACATTCAAGGGTGAAGAGAAGTGAGTGATATAAGAGTTAGATGTCATCATTGATGTTCTTTGTTAGAGTTGACAATGAGTTGATATTGTTGTATCTAAAGTGATAAGTCAGGATCCCGTTATCTTTTGCAAATGGTTACTAAGTAGTTCTTTCCTGAGATTGAATAATTCTCGGATGAAAAGGGTAATGCATCTCTGATCTTCATAATTAATCCAAGATTTTAGTGTATGGGTGTATCTAAATAAGCAATAATATCTACCTCATATCGTGTAGTAGACAAGATAGGTGAAAATAAAATACTCCTCGGATTCCACATCAAGACTGCATAATATGCAAATACGCTGATCTCTGGAGAGGTGATGATCTACGCAACTAAATATTTTAAAATGCAAATATATGATTTTTTTTATATGATATTTTAAAATTAATTTTGATTAAAACTTATGTGAATAGGTTTTATATTTTTATAGTGCACTCAAGTGGATATTTTGAGTGATATTGATGCTTCTTCTAGGGTGACCTAATATCTTTATATTTTTTCACTATTTTTTATAATGCATTCTAAACAATACTTTTAGAGTAAAAATAAGTAAAAATCTAAGGCACTCAAGTTGTAACCAACTATTCTTATAATTTTTTATTTTTGACAATACTTTTATTTTTTATCATCAATTATTTAGTCCAGTTATGGAATTCAAATTGCTAATAGGATGCTCTATGTTGGCTAGTACATATATCTAAGATTTTTATAAACACTTCCATTTAATAAATTATTTAAAATATTTTACGATTTAAATATTGATAATTACCATAATCATATCTAAGATAGGTTTAGCAACATGCATAACATTCAAATTGAATAAAATTTAAAGTTGCATTCTTTAGAAATGATGCATGTAGAAAATTTGGGTTCCTATTTACAAATGGTAGATGATGTATGAAGGAAGGAATATTTATAATCAATGGATCACAGTATTATGGAATCATTCCTACCTATGGGTTCAAAAATTGTGAACTTTGTATATGAGTGTATAATATTAGATAATAAATATGTTAGATGGCTAGTAAATAAGAATTATTCAATAAGTTTTTGGTATAATTCTTGGTTGAAGGATCACCCTATTATTCTTCATCTAAAATAGAACCCATTAGTTGGTGTTTGTTTGGCTTGTAAATATTTAAAATTTAAATTATTTTAGTTTGTGTAATTATTTCTAGATATTGTCATACTAATTTGAAATTTGTTGATGAAGAGGACGTTAAACAAGTAATGGATGATATCTAATAGGTGTTAAGAGTTCTATTTATTTTTTATTTTTTAAATATGAATGAATTTCAAATTTATCAACCAATTGTATATTTAATCAAGTTGGTATATAAGGATTGAGACCAATTAGAATTACATATTTCCAAGGATTTCCCTATTTAGTCACTTGAAAACCTCCCTAAGGCCTCAATTTCCTTTTGTTAGTAGCCAAAAGAAGAATTCTTAAATTTGACCACCATTTACAATGAAAATGATATTATTTAGCTTTTATAAAAATTGAGACCAATTAGAATTGCAGACTTCCAAAGATTTCCTTATTTAGTCACTTGAAAACCTTCCTAAGACATCAAGAATTCTTAAATTTGAACACCATTTACAATGAAAATGATATTATTTAGCTTTTACTAAATGCATGGAAGGAGGAGCTAAAAATATCTAGCATCCAAAGCTCTATTATTTATTTGAGTATATAGCTTGGGATAATTATTTTTTAAAAGTGAGAGGTTGCAAGGTTGTTTGGTTCTTATTACAAGAGATCTTAATACGTTAGATAAATTATTTCAAATCTTAACTATTATGTATTTTACATAAGATTGAATTTTATGGTTGGAAAACACCAACATTAGATGTAAATTACATAATTACATCTATGTCCAGTCTAGTTGCATTTCCTCCCTTGTACAATTTATATAGGCATGCAACTTCTAATAAGAAGTATTGAATGTGGAAAAAAAATGTGATGGTCTCTTTATGATAGGTTTAAATATAACTGCAATTATCAATTATTTACAATAAACCTGAAACATATAAATGGATCTATAGTAAAATAAAAGTATTTATAAGTTGGAATAATAAAACATAAATTTATTATTATTCTATTAATAATTCTTCACATTTGCTAAGAATTATCTCAAAATTCAATTAAAAAACTATATAAAACTTGCATAAAAATTCTTGTATGATTAAGATAGACATTGATCAATGGATCTATATATATTTCAATTAAAGTTAATTATGTATTCCTTTTAATATTATGAAGAAAAGGAATACACTGATTGATTTGGATGTACATGAATTATTAAAAGAGTATTAAAAATACTTTTACTACTATGAAGAAAAAGATATATAGATTGTATCATCTATAATCTATAATTTATAGTATAAATTTGGATGTCCATGAATTTTTTTAATTTATATGGTGGAATTGTAACACACTAGGAATACATGCTACGAATACAGATAAGTTGTCTAGCTTTTATGGCAGTTACTGTTCTTTTAGGTGGCTCAAAGTACCAAGAAAAGGACTGTTCTTTTAAGTCGCTGAAAGTATTAGGAAAGTACAATCCAATAAAACCCAAGATTTGAACCTTATACCTTCGTCACATAGTTTGGTTCAACTAATTATACCTGAACTTGATGTTAATGAATTATTAAACGATGAATTATGATAAAAAAAATATCATCCCTAGATACATAAAAGGAAATAGGGTATTTTATAATTTATTATATCATAATGCTCATGTTGATAAAATTCGACCTTAAAAATGCAACTAACCTATATAAGATTTGATAAGGAAAATTTTACAATTTGAAAGAAATAAAATCTTTCAAAAAATCATTCTGTACCTAATACCATGTAATACCACATATAATAATAATATTTATTATTTTGCTTACTTGAGCTGTGTGAGCTTGTTAATAATCTGATGAGCATTTTGCAAGGAAAAAGATAGGAAAATAAAAACTAAAAAGTTTAATTCCCAACACATCTTTTTCATTGAATCAATTAATGCAGTAATTGTTACTGTATGGCAGAACAACACAACTAGACTGTTAGAATCTTCACAATAACTACAGAATTTATCTATCAAGGTATTTGGATGATCTCTCCACATTGCACCAAACTATGATCTTGGTCTCAGCAAATGGAGGATAACCTGCAATTCTGATGAAAAGAAGCAGATCAATATATAAAATAATCCAAATAGAGCTGTATACGCTGAAAGACGATGTTGAACCCTGGCTCCACACTAAACATGCTTTTAAAAATCTTATCCTGTTGAGTGAGTTCGGATTCATTGCGCAACGCGTGATATAGACGTTTGCACATGCCATCGATCTTGCTGAACCCATCTCTCATTTGTAATGGGAATGTTCCCATTTTGAAATTGAAGGAATACCACTCCTTGTATGGAAAGCCGAATATCTGCAGGTACAGGGCAAACTATAAATGTGCGAACCCCAGTTGCCGGAATTGGATCCCACTTACGCTTCAGTGCTATAATAACATCTGCGAAGAAAGCATTAATTTGTCCTTCTTGTCGTCTTCCTTCGTAGTGGGTGATCTCCATCCATCCCTTCAACCATATGGCTTTTTCAAGGTCTAAATCGTCTCTTTACCCCACTATCGGACGCCGCTCTTGTTCCAACTGAAAGCAAGTGTACCAGAAATCAGTCACGCCAAAGTCGAATGCCGCCTGAGCAGCTTGTAGTGGAACCAACGTCCTGATGAAGCGAAGAGGGGAATCCGAGGCCACCCAGCCGAGGTCACCCTGAACATCGGCATCGATACAGATGTTTAACTCTGCGTTTTGCCGGAGAAGATCTTCGGTAAGGCTCATGGCGTTTCTTTGTACAACAGGCGTTATAGTGGGCCACCTTTCTTGCTTCCTTGTCGCACACTAACCAATTGGCTGTGAAATCCGTAAATATACGCATGCTGTTCTTTGAACCTGTCCGTTGGGCCTACCGCTTGAAAAAAAGAATGACTGTAGTAGACAGAAAATGTTAAAATTTTCCTTCGTGTAGTTGCGTGGTCATCCTCAAGAATATGTATTATTGTACAGCGAAAGTTCATGGTAGGAATGAAAATAACATATGTGTTCATGGTAGGAACGGAAATAACATGTTAAGAATAAAACTAAACGGAAACCCTTGGAATCCCATATAAATGAAAGAGAGAGCTATACTTGCATTTATACTATGTTATTTACAATATTTAACAATCTAAAATTCTTTTATTTTTTTGAATAAGTCATATGTGATTTTTATTTGTATTATTCTCATTACAAAAATAAAATGTTACATTGTTTTCATTACATTTTTAATTTTTAAGAGGTGGAGCATCTTCTTGTAATATTGGATAATGCTTCGTGCACATAGGAGTACCTTCTATACAACATCTTGTCTCTAATGGTATTGATGGTTTTGGTACAAGTGATAATGTTGGCACACACCTGGGGAGGATGGGTGACTCATTTCCATTCCTTCTAATATCGGTTGTTAGCATCTATGGCCATTCACCTAGTGAGCATACTTTCATGACTGACATGATTTAATGCATGCTTTTTGGTGTTGTGGTTGGTGACGGGTTTAATAACGTTGCCTAACTCCACCTAAGTTAGTGTGACTACATATTAAAGTGTGCTTATCCACTTTTTTTTTTTTAGTTGTAAAGACTTATTTTTAAATTAATTAAAAGTTAGACTTTTACATTCAAAAACATATCCATCTTTGCCTTTTTATAAAAAAAATATTCTTCATTTGTTTTTTATTAAATATATTTTCCATCTTCTTCGTAATGCTGAGTTTCAATAATCAATTTTTTTTTGACATGACACAACTCCAATAAATAGAAGAAAAATGATTATAGCAGTCATCCATCAAAGAGAAAATTGGTTCAATTATTTTTCTTCTGTAGCAGAGATTCTTCTTCCATCAAAGCTTGCAAAATTTTTTTGTATGATCAAGATATCCATAATCAATGGATCTATATATATCTCAAGGTACTTATGTATTCCTTTTAATAGTCCTAGGGAAGGAAAGAGGACAACACAACTGTTTTGCGTGAGTGTGTGAGGGGGTGGGTGTGTGATGGTTGTGTGTTAAATTCCTTATTGATAAGCATAGCTCTCGGCTTTGTGAAGGGATGGGTGTGTGATGGCTACGTGTTAAATTTACTATTGATAAGCATAGCTCTCGACTTTAAAAAAGGTAATACTGGAAAGAAAATGTGCAGTCCTTGGTTATAAAAGTTTTTTCACACTAACTAAATAAAAAAGAAATAAAAAAAAAACTATACTCCTTTAATACTATGAAAAAAAAATACAAGAATTGAATCATCTATAATTTATAGTATTAATTTAGATGTCAATGAATTATTAAAAGAGATAATATGATGAAAAAATATCATGTTTAGATACATGGAAGGAAATAGGGTATTACCTTCCATAGGGTATTTGATAATTTATTATATCACGATGTTCACTTTGATGTTGATTAAATCCAAACCTTTAAATGTAAAAAAAAAATTAGAATTTGAAAGAAATAAAATCTTTGAAAAAGGATTTTGAACCTAATACCATGGAATACCACATATTTTAATAATATTTTGCTTACTTGAGCGGTGTGAGCTTATTAATAACCTGGTGAGCATTTTGCAAGGAAAAATATAGGAAAATAAAAACTTAAGAGTTTAATTCCCAATACAATAGCGCATCTTTTTCAATGAATCAATTAATGTAGTAATTGTTTCTCTATGGCAGAACAACACAACTAAGGATAACAAAATATTTTCTTCATTGAATCAATTAATGCAGTAATTGTTATTGTATGATAGAATTCTTATTGGTATGTATTATAATGAATTTAACTGATGAACCTTTGCCTTATTATTTTTAAGATAATAGGGTATATATTGAAAAAAATTTAGGTTGTGATATATTAAAGGAATGAGATGGTTTTTTTCGATAAAAATATACATTCTTTCTAGTAATTAAAATACTATATGCTTTTAAAATTGTATATCAATTTTTTTTATATGATATTTTAAAATTAATTTTGATTAAAACTTATTTTGAATAGGTTTTATATTTTTATAGCCACTCAAGTGGATATTTTGATTGATATTGACGCTTCTTCTAGGGTGATCGAATATTTCCATATTTTTTCATTATTTTTGCTAATATATTTTAAATAATACTTTTAGAGTGAGGAGAAGAGAGAGGCTCTAGGTGGCTACATGTATATCGGTCTGCGTGTTGTTCTAGGGTTTTTGGTAGTTTTTGTTCATTCTCGGGGAGCTTGTGCTAGCCTCCATGTTGTGCTTGCTCTGTGGGTGTTATTATGTTGGCTTCTCCTCCCCCGACTTCATTTGAAGCTGGCAACGAGAGGAATGGCTCCGAAGGTGAACAAACGACCCAAGAAATTTATTCCAAAGGTGTACTATGAGGTCATTTTGAACTTGATTTTGTGATTCCTCTACATGAACTCAATCAGGCATGTTCTTGGTTTGAAAATAATACTCTTATAAGGTATTTTTTGGGTCGAATTCCCCCTGAGCATGTCCTTAGAAACTGGATTGAGCAGTATTGGCATCTGTATGGGATTCAAGTTGACCATGTCCAAAATATCTCTAAGGGTTTTTTTCATTTTCAATTTGGTAGTCCCGACCAAGCCCAAAAGGTCCTCAATAAGGGTCCTAGTTACATTAATAGTTCATTGCTCATTTTTCAACCATGGAGTCAGGATTTCATGGTTTCTAATTATGTTTCCCTGGTCATGCTTGTTTGGGTAGAACTCCCAGACCTCCCCACTACATGCTGGCCCTTTCTAAAAAAATTGGTGTCCATCCTTGGTGAATTTGTTTGTGATGAACCCTATCGGTTCATGTTGATCTGCCATAATAGGAGAATGTGTATCAAGGTTGACCTAGCTAAAACCCTAAAGGAGTATATTGACATTTAGGTTGATTCTACACGTATTCATCTATGGGTGGTGTATATAAACCTCCCTAACACATGTTACCACTGCTAGTAAACCTACCATTGCATTAAGGATTATCTCTTAATGGCTAAAAAATTCAAGGCCAAGACGTCTACCCCAACAACTGGTGTTGTATTATCTCCCACTACCCCGTACCCTCCAATAAAATATGGTGAATAGACTGAGGTTTCACATAAGAAAGGTAAAGGTGGCAAGCCCACTCAAGCGGGGCACACAGTGGCCACATATGCTCAGGCCCTAGCACCTAAGCCTCCCATGCAGCCACTGGTTATGGAGTCAGTCCCTGTCCACTCTCCTCCTTTGGCCATCGAATATATAGAACATGATGAAGGAATTCAGTCCACTGTACCCTTGGATTCTCTAGACGAGATAGGGGCTAAATGAAATTGTAGACACCAAAACAGCACCAATCCGATTATGTGATGACAAGCACTGATCGAATTGACATGCATAGCCCCTAGGGCAGCCCCCAGAGGTTAAACAATGGTCCTAACCACTCCCACAATAGTTTGGAAGGTCAGAGGTCAATTTGGCACCTTTTTAGCACTTTGCTCTCTACTCGTCCCACCCCGGGATGATTACAAACTGGTATTCATCCCACCCCGGGACGATTATCAGCATTCATCCCAGGGTGGGGCGAATAGCAGGTTTGACTGGAAAAAAGTCAAACCTCGGTAGGTCCGCCACTTAACTGCGCCTTCAGGGCATGCAATTGCGAGGAACGACTTCAAATCAGAGAGAGAGACTTCAGTCATGCATGCCTTGATTATGGAGGCCTCATGCAAGGAGACTCTAAATCAGGGAATAATATTTTCTCCCAAAATAGGGCAAGCAAGTCAAGTGGCGCCCTCGCATGCGCATTCAAAGAGAGAGACCCTAGGTCTATAAATTGGTGAGTCTTCTCACCCCAAAAATGAGGACAGAGAGGAGCATTTGGAGCAATGGAGTGCTACCAAATTACATCCTCACCCATCGTTTGTGCTTTTACATCCTTGATCTCTCTTTTGGAAGGGAGGTTATTGGGTGATTATTGGAAGCGCAATCCGGACCCAAACCCAAAAATTTGGCCACAATACCCCACCAAATTTTTTGACACAACCCCATAAGAGGTTTTGGACCCATCCCAAGTGGATTGGTGCTGAAACCAGGTCCCAAACGGTGGGCGTCCTGCCCTCGGGCGCCCCCGCACTGTTGTAGTTCTAATCGCCCCACCCCGGAGTGATTAGAAATATGTGGTAGATTTCCCTAATTTTTCTTTTGCATTTGATTCTAGGTTACTTACATATGCTGCTATTCAAGTTTCATGTGATTCTGACAAGTTTTGGCTATGATTTTATCATTTCTCGCTTTCGCTAACATACAGGGAGCATCATCGGATACAGGGCAATCGAGGCTGAATTTGTAGAATCTAACCTTCTGGGTCATCCCAAAATGCCCTTTTTTGTCTAACCCCAACTTTGTAGGTATTTTGGAGGCCTCTGGACTAGACATTTAGGAGGTCACCTTCTGACAGCTTATGACAGTCCTAATCGTCCCACCCCAGAGCGATTAGAAATCTGTGGCAGATTTCTCAACTGTTCCTTTTGCAGTGGGTTCCTGGTAATGTTTTATTGCTTCTATCAAATTTTTAGCTCATTCTGATATGTTTCAGTTATCATTTTAATCATTTTATGCATGCACTGACCGTAGGCCTTGGGGATCGCATGTTTCTCTCCATCCGTAGGTGCTACTAACCATTTACTATTTCTCTGAATGTAGGATCTCGACACCGAGAGGGCAGCAAGGAACCATAGACATATTCATGCAAGCGGCGGTGACGTTTGGTCCGCCCATTTTCAATGTGGGCACGCAGAAGATCTCAAAGGGGAATATATCATTCATGGTGTAATCAAAATATGTCCGATGCTCCTAGCCCCTGAAAATGGAGGAGACGTATTGTAACCTGATTTGGAGCAAATTAATAAAATAAAGGGCCACACTTTTACACTTGCTTTAAATCTCGTTTCATTTCATTGGTTTTCCTTCTTTTCATGCATTCTCGTTCGTAGGACTTAGCATTACATTTCCCCTTCTATTTTGCTTTCGTATCCTCATGCTTTCAGTGGCGATCATGGTGGGACCTCTGTCCCTTGATTTTGAGATCAAATTTTTGATCAAAAGTTGTGTGTTTTTGCTTGCAGGTATCAATATTTCAAGCACTGGACTGCTGCTCGTTCCATCCTGGAATGAATATAGAGCTGGAATTCGTGCCACCCTAGGATGAATAGGAATTCGTCTCACCCTGTGATGAATATAGATCTGTTATTCATCCCACCCTAGGATGATTAGCTCTCTGTGCAGTTTCAGAGCAGAAACTCAGAGGCATCCGGTTTGGGCAGAGAAGAGGTAGGGGTTCTGAGCATCCTCTGTCATTTTCTATTTCTTTGCTTGCATAGGAAAGTTTACTGCATGATTTCTTTCTTTTCACAAATAAAAATAATCCCACACACCATGAGATAATCTGAACATCAAGGCGTTGGTCGTAAAACCCCAACACTTGATCAAGACCAACGGTGGATTTCATCACCACCTTGGCTTGAAACTTGCATACATAACCCTGATCGCTACTATTGCTAGACGTAAATCCTGATGAAAGCTGACCAAGTGTAGTTGGGGTGATTCCCAGTGCATGAGGATAAGTCTTCTATGGTAGGTGTCAAAATAGAGTGATTCCCCTTCCGTACCGCCTATGTTCCACGTACTGTTCTGCTCTCACGTACCAATAGTCTCCCTCACGTAAGGGCGGGTATATAGAGAGGTTCGGTATAATGGCCTGGAAGTGGTATATTGAAGGGGCGACCATTTTGGGAGATATAAGAGCCCTCATATTGCATATACAAACAAAAATTTCTTTACAAGGTTTTCAAAACAAAAAATCAAAACACACTGAACCAGATTTAGGGCACACTTCTAATCCATAATCAAGATAATCATTGCTTTGATTGTGTGTTTCCATTTTGTTTAGTGTAGCATAAAAAATCATAAAGAAGATAAAAATGTACACATATTTAGAGAAACACCACCATGGTGTACACCCGTAGTCGAGCCCAATCACGGGCCGAAGCTATGAAAAGTGTACAAAGGGGCACAAGTCACCTCCGATATAGTCCCGAGGACTTGGTCATACCGCCTTGGTGGCCTGACCCACAAGATAGTCCACATCATGCCATTACAGAATGGGACTATAGAGGCACCCCTTTGAGGGGCACTCCCACTCAGCATAGACCCTTTCAGGAGGAGGCCATACACGTGGCACTCAACATAGATGGGAGGGCTCCCTTAGATGCTCGTTATGAGTGGCCACCATGCGATGAAGCGCTAGAACAACATAGGGTCCATAAGGAGGGGCCACATGATTACGTCATCCCTCCTTTACCCCTTATTACTATCAGAAACAATAGGCCAAATCCAGAGCACAAGGCTCTTCAGACGAGGCAAGCCAATTCTGCCCGCCCCTTTCACATATATGAAAGGGAGCACGAGGAAGACCACTACATTCCTCAAGAGCAATACATAACATGGGAGCAATGCACCTCCACACCTGCTATGTATCAGGATCACCCACTGAGGCCAGAGCCTCGGGTGAATACCGCTAACCTCGATAGAGGAAAGCGACCCATAGAGATCTCGGATCACCATGACCGAGATAGACATGTAGGAGAGGCATCTAGGCTTCCTAAACACAAGACGATGGAACAAATTGACTTGGCATTTGCCAAACATGCCGCCCGCCAAGCGCAAATCACGCAGCTCGAGCAAGACCAACAATAGTTAGAGCACCTGTATCACCTTAGCAAAGAGCGCATTCGACGTCAGACAGATGAATTGCTCCAGAACACTATGCCTGAGAGGGTCCCAACCCCTCGCACGCATAAGATAGAGTTGTATGAGAGGCACAACCCCTTGGTGCGAGACAGGTCTCCATGACCTTATCAAATATTACCTCCAAGACCTCCTAGACTTGAGCGGGAGGCCACTCCTAGAAACAATGATGGGCACCCTCCGCGGGCACCCACCCATGTTTATAGGTCTCACCCAGGAACTCCTCAAGAAGCCTATGAGGAGTATGAGCAAGAAGAAGAGTAGGCTGAAATGCCCTACCAAGGCAGGGGGGATGTTGTCCGGCTACCCCTCCATAGGCCTCAAGTTCCCCGCAACCCACAACGGGAACAAACCAAGGAGGAAGAAATCAAATCTTTCGATGCATACAAAGCGCTGCTAGAGCGCTTAGAGTCTATGGAGACCAAGACTTCTGGGCCCCAAAAGCCCACTTTACGCCAGCTCCATAGTCACCCTGTGCATCCGTCAGTGTCGGCACCCCCATACCCTGAACACTTTAAACTGCCCCAGTTGGCAATATTTAGAGGGGAGGAGGATGCCCAAGAGCACGTGACTAGATTCTTGAGCCAATGCTTTGGCATTCAGGACAATGATGCTTTGCTGCTAAGAACATTTATAACCATGTTCGTAGGCCCTACCTCGGATTGGTTCACCCAGTTGCCAAAGCATAGCATCAGTAACTTGGATCAGCTAGTGGACGCGTTCCTCGAATGCTTCACCTTCAACACCAAGAAGAAGGCATCACTAAGTGACCTAGCTAGCCTCAGGCAGTATGAGGAAGAAACCATGGTGGCCTATGGAAATCGATGGAGGACGTTGCTTTCAAAGCTGCCCTACCTCCCTCCTATGGCCGACCTAACCCAAATGTTCTCAAAAAGTTGTTTGAGATCGATCTCCATGCTATTGCAGCTGTAGCAATATGCCACTCTTGAGGAAGCCCTGGCGCAAGCCAGAATCATTGAGGAGATCAAGATACAGGATGGCGAGATTGCCAAGCCAAAGAAGAAAGAGTGGCCTAAAAATGCCAAAATAGGGACCACACAACCAAAACCCATTGCGGTCAATCAGGTTGCTATAAACATGCCTAAGCCTACACAAGCAACACAACCCTCACAGGCTAACTATCAGGCAGTTCCTCTTGATAGCTATGAGAAGGAGAATCATCGACAAGAGCAAAATCAGTAGCGTCACCCTAGGCGATAGTTCACACCCTTCACAGAGTCCAAAGACTCCTTGTTTGACCGTTTGTCCATGGTAAACTTGATACACCTACCAGAAATTCGACCCATAGACCCCAACGCACCAAAACCTAAGGGCTATAGGGAAGACTTGTACTATAGATTTCATAGGCAGAAAGGACATGACCTTTACGCATGTTGGAAGTTCAAGAGCTTCGTGCAAGACCTAATAGACAACAAGACGCTGGCGGTGGACAACCCCGTAGCACCAAACAACCAACAGATGGGAGTCTTCAAAGACCCCCTTCCTGCCCATGATGCGTAGGCAAAAACCCTTCAAGTCAATGAGGTGACACAGAACTGCCCCATGCAGGGGTATGTAGGGATGATAAGCATAGTGACTCGGAACAAGAGGTACCCAGGAGATGCCCCCACGGTAGCCACAGGAGAGGTTCCATCAACGTCACAACCTCAACAACACCCTACACAACCTCCCCCACCTAGACCAGTGGCCACGATTCGGACTAGACTTACCCAAAGTTTAAGGACCACGTCGGCTAGGCTCTCCATTTATGAGCTCATTCAACAATCATCGCCCCATCGGGAGGCTCTAATGGAGATATTAAAAGCCATCGAGCTGCAGCCCCATGAAGCAAACTCTTTCAACAACTTTGTGGGACATGTAAAACAATGTACAGAACCAGTCATCACCTTTAGAGAAGATGAACTGAAATCGGTGACTGGTGATATGGCGGATCCACCCCTGCACGTCATTGCATGGGTCAACGGGATTCCATACAAGAGGGTGTTGGTGGACACTGGCTCGTCCAGTAATATAATTACAACAACGGCATTGAAACACCTCAAGTTGCCAGCATCTCACATCGTGGCCTCCACTTATACTCTTCGAGCATTCAATGATGCGATATGCTCGATGGTTGGCACAATTGTCCTGCCCATCCAAGTGGGACAAAAGACTATTCCTACGTTGTGCCACATCTTGGAAGGTGAGATGGCCTATAATATCTTGTTGGGCCGGCCTTGGATCAGGGACATGAAGTGTGTCCCTTCAATAGCTCATCAGTGCCTAAAGTACACATTCGAAGGGTAGGTGCATGTAGTCCCGACAGACTTAGAGCCCTTCAAGTATTGCAATACGGTGCAACTAATGCCGCAATCGACCCTTCCATCGACACATTTGGATTTTTAGTTGAATCCATCTAAACAGGGTCCGATTCCGCATGCATCCCCACTGTTAAGTCCATCAAATCACCAGTCGGGTCCATCTTCATCATCTGGTCCTTCACCAACAATGCCACCTATGGTGGCCACACCAAAGGACAAGGGGAAGAAACCCCTAGAAGAGGCACCGCCACTAGTCTCAACCATCTCTACCGAAGAGATGCCTAGCCGAATGGAAGTCGAGATGCCTAGTTCACCCTACATGGAGTGGACCCAGGAAGAACTCCCATTCCCTCCCCCTCCACCACCAACGATCACCGTTGAGATGGCCAATACGGGCCTAGGGGAGTATCTAGTGTGGAATATTGTAGCAACACCCGCACTTGAGTCCATGCAGGACATGGGGAGACCTCGCCTCCCCATCGACACTGTGGTTCCTCTAGGCTACCCACCAAATCAGACAAACTTTGTTTATGGGGGCCTCGATAATGGCATTGAACCTTACATGCAAGAAGAAGAAGATGAAGAGCCCTTTGCTGAGGATGTCAACTATTTGTCCAACCCATACTTCACTTTGAGATATCTTGGCCAATGTAATTGGCATGGATATGGGTTGGGCAGGTATGAGCAAGGAGTGCGCATTCTTTGCCAACCAAGATATCAAATGCCATACGACAAGTCAGGAGTAGGGTTCAACCACCCCCTACCCCTTGACATCTTGGTAGAGAACATGCAAGGCCTAGGGATAGGCAACAAGGATGGGTTGGCATTAGATCCATATGCCAATCCTAACACAACATATACATTGGGGGATTACCTCCCATTGCTAACAACCAACCTTGTTGACCTTAACAACCCTTTCCCTTCGATCGAGAAAGGAGAAAGTTCGAGGACTCACCTACAAGAGGGATATAGACAAGGCCAAGAAGGGTCTTCAGAAGATGAGTCGAGTATGAGGTAGCACCTTGGGACCCTTTCGAATCTGATAGCAATCATTCACAAGTGACCCCCATAGATGATTATCAGGAGAGCTTCATGACAATGTTCCCTTTGGATGCTCCAATCGAGCATATGCCACCTCAAGAGAATCAGGTCCCCCCGTAGAGAGCGAAACAACCCCGATGGGACCAGATCAATTTGCTCGAGCAAGACGAGCCTCACATGTCGCAAATAGCTATTGGAGCCAATGAAGGCCTATGGATCTCTGATAGCGATTATGAAGATGAGACTGAGATGGCATATCTCAATCATATGCGACAACAACAATACCCCATGGACATTGATGACATGTTTGAACAGCTACACATAGGGCCAAGGCATAGGTGGCACCTAAACCAGGCGTAGTTGGACCAACTACTACACCCACCACTTCAGGTATACAGAGAACATCTTCCGCCCGGAGACCCTATAGAGCCATTAGTGCCAAGGGTAGATCCTATCCTTTTATCCGCACATAGGGCCGATCCATTTGTGCCAGTACCCACAGAGCTAGATCCAGAGCACAAAGATCACCTAGGATGTCCGAGTCACCACACCCATGGTAATGGAGACCAAAATCATTTCATCAACATGATCTCCATTGACTTAACCGCCCCCATCCATAACCCAACCGACCCAACATGGTCATTGTATCTAGACTTAGATGCTATAGACTGGGATCGTGCTGACACACCACCATCCCCATCAGAGTATTGGCCTTGTGGTGGGATGTTCCATTTCACCCCAAGATAGACTCAGGATGTCTTCCATGCTGAAGAGGAACCCGACGTTCTGAACATAGATCTAAATTTAGCAAATGATATCCACCTGATCCCAACTCCACACCAGTTGGAGGATGGGTCCCACATGTCAATTGAAGAGATGACTGACGTAGACATCGGCTCTGATCCAATGAATTCACAAATCATCAAGTTGGGGGTAAGTCTATCCCCCGAAGAGCAAGCCGACTACATTGCCCTTCTCAAAGCGAAGAAGGAGGTTTTTGCATGGTCCTACAAAGACATGTCGAGGCTAGACCCATAGCTAGTCATGCATAATCTAACGCTTGATCCGACAGTCAAGCCAGTCAAGCAAAAACTATGTAAGATGCACCCAACAGTAGCCTTAATGGTCAAAGATGAGTTACAAAAGTTGTTGGATGCACAGTTTGTCATCTGCATGGATTACCCACCATGGTTGTCTAACATGGTGCCCATCAAAAAGCTAGATGGGAGGATTCGCATATGCATCAATTTTTGAGACCTAAACAAAGCGAGTCCTAAGGATGATTTCCCCTTGCCTAGCATCGACGCATTGGTAGACGCTACAGCGGGCCACGAAATGCTTTCCCTCATGGATGGTTTCTCGGGATACAATCAGATTCGTATCAATCCCGAGGACCAACTAAAAATGGCGTTCACAATGCCTTGGGGGACATTTTGTTATAAGGTCATGCCCTTTGGCCTTAAAAATGTTGGCGCCACCTACCAACGTGCCATGACATACATCTTCCATGATCACATGCATAAAACTTTGGAAGATTACATGGATGATTTGTTGGCCAAATCTCTTTTGCGCCTAGATCATCTCGATGACTTAAGCAAGATCCTCGATCGCCTCATTGAACATAAAGTCGGACTAAACCCCAAGAAGTGCGTATTTGGCATCACATCTAGAAAACTCTTGGGTTTCATAGTCTCAAAATGAGGAATCGAGGTAGATCCAAACAAAGTCAAGGCAATCCTTGAAATGCTTCCCCCAACCACCATCAAGCAGCTCAAAAGCCTGCAGGGAAAGGTCGCGTCAATCAAGCGCTTCATAGCGCAGCTATCTGACAAGTGCCGACCCATGAATAAATTATTGCACAAGGGGGTAGCATTTCACTGGGATGACGAGTGCCAGTCAGCCTTCGACGACATCAAACAATACTTGGCTTCACCGCCAGTATTGGCACCACCTAGACCAGGAGTGTCATTCTACTTATACATCTCAGCTACTGAGGTGGCACTGGGCGCCATGCTAGCCCAAAAAAATGAACTACACAAAGAATAGGCTAATTACTATCTTAGCCGCACCCTAGTCAGTTATGAACTTAACTATGCATACGTCGAGAAGCTATGCTTGGCAGTGGTGTTTGCTACCAAAAAGTTGTGCCACTACATGCTGAGCAATACGACGTATGTTGTGTCTAAGGAGAATCCATTGCGATACATGATGAGTCATACTTATCATAGTAGCCACACGATGAAATGGATCATGTTGTTGATGGAGTTTGACATCGAATTCATTGGACAAAAGTCCATCAAAGGTCAAGTCATCACCGATCAACTAGCAGAGGCTCCTCTTGAAGATGATCAGCCTCTGACCATAGAGCTACCTGATGATGGGGTCTTCCATGTTTCAGAATCGCCAGATTCTAATGATCCTGAGTCACAAGCCGACATGACCCTATTCTTCGATGGTTCTAAATGTGAGCAAGGGGGTGGCACGGGAATTGTATTCTTCACACCGCAAGGGGCTCCAATGCCTCTATCATTTAAATTAGATTTCTCATGCACCAACAACAATGCAGAATATGAAGCCTTGCTCATAGGTCTTCAAACAACAATCACCATGAACATCAAATGCTTGAACATCTTTGGTGATTCGCTGTTAATTGTCAACCAAGTAAAAGGGGTATTCCAATGTAAATGCCCAGTTCTATAGGCCTACAAAGCCCTTGTGGACAAATTCTTAGCAAAGCTTGAATGGTATGACATCGAGGCACTCCCTCGATCATCGAATCATTTTGCGGATACTATGGCCTCCTTGGGGTCACTAATCCCACAAGACCCTTCTGGTGAAATGACAACCATTCAAGTTAAAACATTATCGCAATCTACGATGGAGCATGCAAGCTCTAACCTAACGCCAGGGATCCACCTGATCCAGATTGAACCATCTCAGGATAAGTTCTCTCGAATCCATGATTGTCTGAATCACGTCGACTGGGGGTCCTTGTTCTCCCCGACCCCTCTTAATAGCAACACAACGCTATTCTTACAAGTTCTTTCCCACTCAACTTTTGCTAGGGATGAACTACAAGAGGGATTGGTCATTCATACCATCGAGGTTTCTGATCAGCAGGATTGGTACGCACCCATAAGAGACTACCTCAAGCTAGGTAACCTCCCACTTGGATTGACGCTTGCCACGAAAAGATCATTTAAATAGAAAGCGGCAAAACATGTCTTGTTAGGAGACATTTTGTACCGTCGAAGCTATGAAGGGATCCTCCTCCATTGCTTGGACCAGCAGGAGTCCGCTTGGGCGATCACCCAAGCGCACGATGGTACATGCGGTGGCCACTTCAGCGGTATGGCCATCGCAAAGCGCATTCTCCGCATGGGCTATTATTGGCCATCTTTAGAGCGAGATTGTTGCGCATATGTAAAGAAGTGCGTGAAGTGTCAACACCATGCTAATTTGACACACGTACCTTCTCAGGCCTTGCAACCGATCCAATCGGCTTGGCCATTTTTGTAGTGGGGCTTAGATCTAATCGAAAAGATCTCCCCTACGTCGTCGGGTCATCACACGTTCATCATAACGGCCACAGAGTACTTCACCAAGTGGGTGGAAGCAATTCCGCTAACCTCTACGACTGGACCCCGCATTGCGGAGTTTATTTTGCATAACATCATATGTCATTTTGGTATTCCATCCAAGATCATCTCGGATAATGGGACGTCATTCAAGAATAAAGATGTGCATGCGTTGACAACAAAGTACAAAATTCAGCACAGTTTTTCAACACCCTATTATCCATAGGCAAATGGGCAAGCAGAGGCATCAAACAAAATGCTAGTTGCAATCCTCAAAAATATGGTCATAGATAGTCATAAAGATTGGCACATTCAAATCCCGCTTGCCCTGTGGGCTTATCGCACTAGCATTCGGATGCCCACTAGGGCAACTCCATTTTCGCTGGTGTATGGCTCCGAGGCAGTCATGCCTCTCGAGTTGGAAATACCTTCCCTGCGCATATCAATGCAAGAGTTCATCGATGATGACACTACATGGCAGGCCCGGTTAGACCAACTTACATTGCTCGATGAACGACACGTCAATGCTCTCGAGCATTTACGTATCTATCAAGAGCGACTTAGGAGAGCATACAACATGAAAGTTCACCTGAGGGACTTTCAGGTTGGTGACTTGGTCTTAAAAGAGAACCAACAAAACTCTAACTTGCCGACCCATCTCAGGGACAAATTCATGGCAAATTGGTTAGGTCCCTATGTAATTGATAGTAAAATAGGACCTGGAACATACCGGCTCACCTCTCTTGAAGGAATCAAGGAACCAGAACCCTTGAACATCAGTCATTTGAGGCCATTCCACATTTAGAGAGCCATAGCCCACCCCAAAAGCTCCAAGGATTCCTACAATCGCTTGGTCAACCTAAAAAGCTCCAAGGATTCCTACAATCGCTTGGTCAACCTAAAATGCCCCAAAGGTATCAATAATCCCTTTGGTCAAACCAAAAGCTCCAAGGATTCTCATAATCGCTTGGTCAACCTAAAATGCCCCAAAGGTATCAATAATCCCTTTGGTCAAACCAAAAGCTCCAAGGATTCCCACAATCGCTTGGTCAACCCCAAATGCCCCAAAGGTATCAATAATCCCTTTGGTCAAACCAAAAGCTCCAAGGATTCTCACAATCGCTTGGTCAACCTAAAATGCCCCAAAGGTATCCATAAACCCTTTGGTCAAACCAAAAGCTCCAAGGGTTCCCACAATCGCTTGGTCAAAAACAAATATTCAAAAACAAACAAAAACAATAAAATAATCAAAGATAGCAAAAAAATTGCATCTCAATTTCATGCATACTCATAAAAATTAAAATACAAAAACATAATAAACTGCATTAGGCATCGCATCCATACATTGCATATTTGCTGGTCATACATGTCAAAAGCACCATAGACTGTAATTGCTAGGCAATTCCATCATTTTCCACATTTTTTCCATTTTATAAACACATCCATCCAGAATAACACCATCCACATTTTTAGCATAGTCAGTTGTCTCCTAATGTATTTAGGGTTTTCGCCATTCAGCTGTATTTAAATTTCTAGCCAAAAACTGTACAAAGTCAGACAGATTTTACAAAGGGAGAATTTTACTTGGATCATACTTCGTTACATAATATCCCTACACAAGTTAACACACATAAAATAATTCCCAAGTTGTGTGAACGCAAGAGAAACCTACAAAGCAGTCTAGGGTACCATAGGCGAAAGGTTAGCCTGTTCATCCCCCTGTGCGAATGGTTCAAGAATGCTGAGAATTGACAAAAGGACAAGCTCTTCCCCATCCAATTTCCCATAATAAATAGTGGTCTTTACCACTAACAAAAATCCCAAAACACCTTTGATCCCCAAAGTCGTAAGGATTCGTACTACATGCCCCTGACAAGGATGGGTAGTCATCCCCAAGGCCTAAAAGGATCAATGCCATTTACAACCAAAATTCCAACAATCCATCATCACAAACTTCCAAAACACCTTTGGTCCCCAAAGTCGTAAGGATTCGTACTACACACCCTTGACAAGGATGGGTAGTCATCCCCAAGGCCTAAAAGATCAATGCCCTTACATAATAACATCCCCAATCACCTTTGATTCCCAAAGGTCGTAAGGATTCGTACTACACGTCCCTGAACAGGATGGGTAGTCATCCCCAAGACCAAAAGAATCAATGCCATTCACAAGCCAAAAACCTACGAGCTCAACTTTGCAACCTATAAATGCAAAATCAAATAACAGTGGTTATCACCACTATTCAAGTCCTTGCTCAAAAAGAAAAACAAAAGCAAAAAATAAACAGTGATTTTCATCACTATATATGCGAGCAAGTATCCCAATAAGTTGAGCAACCGAAAGACGCCTGAGCTTGAATCCCTGAAATTCTCAGCATTCGAAAAACCATCTAGGTGATCCTCATTACGGGTTTGGTGGACAGCCTACCTGACAATGGTGGTATCCTAAACGCATGACGATATGTCTATCACATTAGCTTTGCGTGTGAGCAGACCAATGTTTGCATGTGGATGAGCTAGCTTATGGTACCTTAGATTGTCCCATGGATTAATCTTACTAAATACAACAATGGAGTTAGTGGAGCTAATTAGGTGATCCTCAATACAGGTTTGGTTGACAGCCTATCTGGCACTGGTGGTATCCTGACAAATACCACATAAACGAATTCAATTGCACACACAGGGATGTGAAATAACTTGGTCAAACTCAAGTCTGATTCGTACCTTGTTCAAAAAATCTTGTGAGATAAATGTACAGTCTTGGCTAGTTAGTTAAAACATCTGAATCTCAGAAAACCTTAACTACATTTTAAAACAACTGGTACATTTCATTACTTACATCAACATCAAAAAATATGAAAAATACCAAAACAAAATTCACACATGCAAAGTCATTCCACAAAGCCATCACATAAGTATAGAAAGCCAGTAAATCTTGTATAGTCTATGGTGCCATCGACAAGTTATCAACAACTCATTTCATTCATTCCATATGCATACATCATATAATTAGAAACATCACATTCATAATAACACATGCATACATCATCATAAATAAATGTGCATAAACAGAAAAAATAAATCATGACAAGTGTATAACCAAAAAGAAAAGTCATGTATATATATATCATCAACATGCCCGCAGGCTACAATAAGTCGGTCCTCTGACCTCACAAAACAAAGCAAAAACTCAAAAACCCCCAAGCCTAGGGCATCGACCACCATGATCATGTAGGATCGGTGCGACGAGAACTACCCCCATGGTGTGGGTCCTATGGGACCTCTCAGGGCGATTGCTGCTAGCCCCCGCATCACGCCCACTAGCGCCCCCCTCATCCAGCCGCCTATGACGAGAAGATGCTGACTGCTCAGTATCACTGTCTCTCATTCGATGCGAAGACCCACCTCTAGGGAGCTCAGGTAACCACCCATCGAGGCGGATAATCTCTGCCTCCAACTCCATCCGATGCTAAAACAAGTCCACCTCCCATCGATGGTATGCAATAAAGTTTAGGAGATCCCTCTCCCGTAGCATCTGTGTCCCCATCCCATCGGTGGTACGTAGCCAATGCGTTCTCCCACTCCACCAACTGAGTCCGTAGGAGATCCCTCTCCTGTAGAGCATCCCCAAGCTCCTCATCCCATCTCCAAAGTAGATCCTCCAATCATGCTATCTCAGTGTGATGCCTCACCTCCACACCCTCTGGGACTGCCTGAGGCATAGGCATATCCGGGATGATAGGCTACTCTGGCTCCCACTACTCCGGGACGTCCTACGTATCCGACTACTTCAAAACCCCAAAATCATCCCCCCCAAAGCTGTCAACCTCCACCATGTCCGCATCCTCGAGTGGAGCCCCCCAACCCTCTCCCGATGCCTCTGCACCCTCACCACCTACTGCTACCACCTCTGGACCCCCTAGAGGCCCCTCACCTCGCCACCGTCGCAACGTCCACCACTGGTCATACTCAACGGTCGCCCCGATGTTGTCCATGTCAGGGACATCGATCATAGGATCTGACTCCTCACCCAATGGCTCGATGATCGGCCAGGCTAGAGTCCTCTCGTCACCCCGACGTCGATAGATCAAGGGCTCACCAGGCAACCCCTGGTGCACCCCAAACTATCACATCACTCGAACGTACGAGAAGTACTCCTACTCGGTCCCGTGCCGCCCGATCAGCCATCTCCCCTTGCACACCCATTGAAGCCACTCTCCAGCCTTAGAGCCGGTGCAGGCGGTCCTGGTATGGGTGCTAGAACACCTCCCCTGAGAGCAAGCCGAGCGAAGGCATCGACATAGTGCCCTATGACACCTGCCCACCATCGACTCTACCCCTGCTCCTCAGACCACCGCCATAGAGCCGCATATCCTATCTCTCTGTCCACCATCTCTGCCCGAGTAGTCCATGGCAAACCCTGTGGCCGCTCCACAGCTATGTGCTGCCACCCCCAACACTACAATAGGTAGTTGCACCCAATCCCCTTTCACCTCTGATAGCGGACCTCGTACAACTCATCATAAAGCTGTGCTAGAAGCATCTGTCCCCATCTCATAATCAAGGGTGCCTCCGTCGGACACTCGACCAATCTGAACACTACCTCCAGCAGGTTCCAAGGGAACCTCGCACCTGATGAGTCGGGCAACAGCATGTTGGAGATGAGGGTCATCAGTAATGCATGCCTCACCCCCAACACGCCCCTCTCTAGCCACCATCGCACCAAGATACCACCAATCAGGCAATCCCCCTCTGCCCTCTCCACCGGACTATCCACCCCCATCTCCACCCCATGCCCAAAGCACCATGTCAGCACTATTGTCCATTGATCACATGGAGTAGTCCGAATAGGAAGCCCGTCTATCGAAATCCATAGAATCTGATAGACATCCTCAAGAGTCACCGTCATCTCCCCTGTTGGGAGATGAAAGGTATTAGTCCGAGGATCCCACAAGTTGATCAGGGCCATCAGATAGGCCCGATCCCCCACCACAGGCTCTAATCGAGTCACCTGCTTGAGCCCAAGGGCATCAAGCCACTCCCAGTCAGCCATAGTCAGCGCCTCCCATGCTTCAAGAAAACCGTCGGCACACGGTACCGGCTCTTCACAACCTGCAAAAGAAAACAAAACAAAAACATTAAAACATGACAAAACAAAACCAACAAAAAAAAAAATAAAAAATAGTACAACACTAAAACAAACATACACAATGTCTAAATACAAAAACAAAGTATAGTACATTAATAAAAAAATAAAAAATTCAAATAACACTTTGTCAGTTCCTAGGGTTTTTAACTCTAAGTTCAAACTGATAAATAACTGACAAACAAAAAAATTCACAAACACATTTGTCAGTTCCTAGGGTTTTTAACTCTAAAATCAAACTGATAAATAACTACAAAACAAAAAACAAAATACAAAAATAAACAGTTAACCTAGGGTTTTCATCCTAGTCTAAACTAACAAAAAAAAATACAAAAATAAACAGTTAACCTAGGGTTTTCATCCTAGTCTAAACTGACAAAAAAAAAAATACAAAAATAAACAGTTAACCTAGGGTTTTCATCCTAGTCTAAATTGACAAAAAAACAAAATACAAAAATAAACAGTTAACCTAGGGTTTTCATCCTAGTTTAAAGACAAAAAAAATAATAAAACAACTCTAGGGTTTTTTACCTTAGTTTACAAAAATCAAATTTAACCTAGGGTTTAACCTACAAAAAAATCAAACAAAATCACAACTAGGGTTTCTAACTCTAGTTAAACAAAAATAAAACTTTAACCTAGGGTTTTCATTTTACTATCAAACTGAAAAATACAACACACAATAAAAGTTTTCAGTTCCTAGGGTTTAACATTCGTCTAAAACTGATAAACAATAGAAAACAACATAAAAACATTTTTTTACGCTAAGTTTTCAATCTTAGTTTAGACTAGGGTTTTCTTTTTTAGCTTACAACAAAAACACAAAAACATGGTTTTAACTAGGGTTTCGATCATAGTTCTAACAAAACACTACAAAACACAAATTCACAAATACAACAAACATTTAACTAGGGTTTTCATTTTTAAATTGAAAAACAAAATACAAAAGAAAACAAATTGCAGTTTTAAACTGTAACGCAAACCAAGCAAAATAAAGAGGAGGATCACTTACCGGTCTCGCTTCGGCTCTGCCACTTGATGATCTGGTCCATGAACTCATGGTGTCCGAGAAATTTGATAGCGCTCCGCTACGCGAACTCGACCTCCTCCTCCTCATAGCTCCCAAACGCTAGGAAAAACAAATGCAAATGAGCCCAAAACCTAGTTTTGGCCCTTAAATAGGCTTTTAGGCTTGTAATCGTTCCCCCCTGGGATGAGCACTCTAGTTAGCACTCGTCCCACCTTGGGACGATTACTAAACTGGTATTCGTCCCACCTAGGATGATTACAGAGCAAGAAATTCAAAAACAGAAAAAACTGCACCAAAA
The DNA here is from genome assembly GCA_028583015.1 of Wollemia nobilis. Classification (NCBI taxonomy): domain Eukaryota; kingdom Viridiplantae; phylum Streptophyta; class Pinopsida; order Araucariales; family Araucariaceae; genus Wollemia; species Wollemia nobilis. Next base: position 4,445,995 of record JAQPPZ010016587.1, on the reverse strand, counting down.
TGCACAAAAAATAGCAATAACATTGTCGAACGAAGGCGCCTTTGCGCTTGACATTCTTGGCATCCAAAATAGATGTTGGGGTCACAAATTGTCACTATCCTACTCCCTAAGAAGGCTACCATAGCTGGACCGCTCCCTGGGAGGATGGATTTTTGACAATTTTAGCTCCAAAATACGTCACAAAAAGGGTTCAAACCCACCAAAAACAGGTCAAAATGTTCAGAAACTGCATAAGCATTCAACGAAAAACAACTGAAGGCACCCTTACACAAGTCATCTTGGGTCAAGCGACTCGTCGCTTTTCTCATGTCGGTCATTCCCTCATCGATTCGTCGCTTGAGGGGGTAGTCACACTTAGTCACCAATCAACAAAAACACACCCAATCAAGGAAATGGCACGCATTCAAAGGATCATTGACAAAGACAATCACGCTCCTGCTTGGGGCAGCAAACAAGCAATAATCACAAGCTGATCAAACACTTGGCATTCTAGAATCATGAACTCAAGGTTCCCATAGACAAAAGGTTGCGCCCTTTGCCTATTCATGACTGAACAATGTCCAAGATCAAGTAACACCTCACTGAAAAAGGTTAACACTTGAATTAAGCTCCTTAGCTCGTCAGAAGCAAGGATTCAAGAATGCGTGCCCTTTCCATACTTGGGGCATCAAGAGTTGGTTAGGTTACTGAGAAACCCTAATCATTAGTGCTTTGGTTATCTATTTTTTCTCAACACTGTGCCACGCACAATGCATCCCAAAAAGGGGCATCTATAGACACCAAAACAACACCAATCCGATTATGTGACGACAAGCACTGATCGAATTGACATGCATAGCCCCTAGGGCAGCCCCCAGAGGTTAAAAAGTGGTCCTAACCACTCCCACAGTAGTTTGGAAGGTCAGAGGTCAATTTGGCACCTTTTTAGCACTTTGCTCTCTACTCGTCCCACCCCGGGACGATTACAAACTGGTATTCGTCCCACCCCGGGACGATTATCGGCATTCGTCCCAGGGTGGGGCGAATAGCGAGTTTGACTGGAAAAAATCAAACCTCGATAGGTCCGCCACTTAACTGCGCCTTCAGGGCATGCAATTGCGAGGAACGACTTCAAATCAGAGAGAGAGACTTCAGTCATGCATGCCTTGATTATGGAGGCCTCATGCAAGGAGACTCTAAATCAGGGAATAATCTTTTCTCCCAAAATAGGGCAAGCAAGTCAAGTGGCGCCCTCGCATGCGCATTCAAAGAGAGAGACCCTAGGTCTATAAATTGGTGAGTCTTCTCACCCCAAAAAGGAGGACAGAGAGGAGCATTTGGAGCAACGGAGTGCTGCCGAATTACATCCTCACCCATCGTTTGTGCTTTTACATCCTTGATCTCTCTTTTGGAAGGGAGGTTATTGGGTGATTATTGGAAGCGCAATCCGGACCCAAACCCAAACATTTGGCCACAATACCCCACCAAATTTTTTGACACAACCCCATAAGAGGTTTTGGACCCATCCCAAGTGGATTGGTGCTGAAACCAGGTCCCAAACGGTGGGCGTCCTGCCCCCGGGCGCCCCCCGCACTGCTGCAGTTCTAATCGCCCCACCCCGGAGCGATTAGAAATATATGGTAGATTTCCCTGATTTTTCTTTTGCATTTGATTCTAGGTTACTTACATATGCTGCTATTCAAGTTTCATGTGATTCTGACAAGTTTTGGCTATGATTTTATCATTTCTCGCTTTCGCTAACATACAAGGAGCATCATCGGATACAGGGCAATCGAGGCCGAATTTGCAGAATCTAACCTTCTGGGTCATCCCAAAATGCCCCATTTTGTCTAACCCCAACTTTGCAGGCATTTTGGAGGCCTCTGGACCAGACATTTAGGAGGTCGCCTTCTGACAACTTATGACAGTCCTAATCGTCCCACCCCGGAGCGATTAGAAATCTGTGGCAGATTTCTCAACTGTTCCTTTTGCAGTGGGTTCCTGGTAATGTTTTATTGCTTCTGTCAAATTTTTAGCTCATTCTGATATGTTTCAGTTATCATTTTAATCATTTTATGCATGCACTGACCGTAGGCCTTGGGGATCGCATGTTTCTCTCCATCCGTAGGTGCTACTAACCGTTTACTGTTTCTCTGAATGCAGGATCTCGACACCAGAGGGGCAGCAAGGAACCATAGACATATTCACGCAAGCGGCGGTGACGTTTGGTCCGCCCATTTTCAATGTGGGCACGCGAAAGATCTCAAAGGGGAATATATCATTCATGGTGTAATCAAAATATGTCCGACGCTCCTAGCCCCTAAAAAGGGAGGAGACGTATTGTAACCCGATTTGGAGCAAATTAATAAAATAAAGGGCCGCACTTTTACACTTGCTTTTAATCTCGTTTCATTTCGTTGTGTTTTCCTTCTTTTCATGCATTCTCGTTCGTAGGACTTAGCGTTACATTTCCCCTTCTGTTTTGCTTCCGTATCCTCGTGGTTTCAGAAATTTCTCTCAAAACTTAGGATTGTGGTCTCATAGCCCTCTATGAGGTGAGCAACTTGCTCATTTAAAAAAGTGGTGGTAAACTTCTCTCTCCTCTGCCACCATGGACACCTTCAGGAATAATCCCTATCATTCATTGTCAGATAATGCAACTGAGGCCAGTGAGAGTATGCAACTTGACTATTTTTAATAATGTTTCTTTCCTAGAATGTGCATGGGTTGATATACCCTGTTCGTCGTTACATGGTTCAAGATGAATTCACTACCTATTTTAGTCTCTATGGTCGTTTAGATTTTATGTGTTTACAAGAAGTCAAAGTGACAGATTTTAATTTACAATCTACTTGTTCTATGTTATGGCCTGGCAGTCAGATGTATACTACTAACCACAATCATGGCAGCGAATGCACTGTCATTTTGCTTAATAATATGTGGGTGAGAAATTTTTTCACATGGGGTTCTGACCCCTCTCACCATGCAATTCGGATTCTGCTCGAAGTTGGTGGTCTTTCTTTTAGAATTTTTAATATTTATACCTCTGATGAGGTCCAAGATAGATGTCCACTATGGAGATGGTGTGCTTTATCTTTAACTACCATGGTTTGGCTGATGTGTGGGAATTTCAATATGGTCGAGAAACCTCATGATAAAATGGGCCATCTCCCCAATAGGTGGGCCTCGAAAGAGGGACATGCTTGGTATTTTATGAAAAATAAACTTGAGGTCTTAAATCCCAATGGTTATTTCTCCATGGATTAGTTTCGTAAGCATTTGTGGTTCACATGGTCTAATTTTTAGTCAGGCCTCAGAAGAGTTTTAAAAAGGTTGGACATGGCTATGTTGTCAGACCAGCACAAGTTTTTTTTTTTCTCATTGCCTACCTTCAATCTCTTTTGTTGAAACCATTCATGGTATGGTCTCGTCCGATCATTCCTCCATAATGTTCTCTGTTCATGTTTCCTCCACCCATCAATGGCCTACTCATGCTCAGTTTTTTCTTAACACTTCTTTATTGCAACATGATACCATTGTTTATCACATCCAAAGGATCTAGAACATTGTACCTAGATCCAATGGAGATTCAAGATGGATTAAGTGGTGGAATGATGCTATTTTTTGTACCATTGCTCCACTCAGAAGCCTAGGGAATAAGGTGGTGCAACTACATTGTCACTCTAATACAATTGTGCATAATGAGCTTGTGCAAGCCTCCTTCCATCTTGAGGCCTCTCCTTTTGACCCTGCTATTTAAACCCATGTCGCTCAACTCTTACATGAGATCAAAGTGGCTGAAGTGTACGAGGCCAGAGGGGATCAGATTAAAGCCAAGATGCATTGGCTCAAAGTGGGTGACCACATTTCTAAAGAGTTTTTCTAGAGGCTCTGGCCTCTGCATCACTCCACTCAATTCAAATCTTTATTGGTTAATGGGGTTCGTACCACCTCTTTTCCTAAGATAGCAGATTTACATGACATTATTTTCATGTTTTTGTTGCTCAGCCATACACCCCTGAAAGAGAAATAGCCCTTCAATATTATAAAGAGGTTATCCCAACTTGCCTCTCCCAAGTGCAATAGAATGATTGTGAATGACCCCTATCAGAGCAAGATCTTACAGATGCCCTATTTCAAATGGCAGACACTAAGGCCCTAGGGCTTGATGGCTTCCCCTATGAATTTTACAAAACTTATTGGGAGTTTGTTGGTCCTGACTTGCATAAAGTATATAGTCTAGCCCCTTAGGTGCTATTATAAATAAGGGCAATATCAAGTTTATGCCAAAGTCTAGGGATCCAAAAATCATCACAAATTGGAGGTCAATAACTTTCCTTAATGTCAGCTGCAAAATCATTGCCAAACAACTTGTTTTGTGGATTAGGCCCTTGATTCCCTCTATTGTGAGGCCTGAGCAAATTGGCTTTATCTAGAATCAATATATTTTGGATAAAGTTCTAGTTGTTTGAGAAGGGATGGAATGGGCTCGCAGGTCCAATCAATAGGCCCTCTCCCTCAAACTTGAATTTGAAAATTCTTATGATCGAATTGAGTGGGTTTTCATTCTTTCCATGCTGGAAGCTCTTGGATTTGGTCCTTAGTTTATTTCCTTTATTAAAATGCTTTTTCAGGATGCGTTAGCTATGCTTTCTCTCAACAAGTTTCAAATTGATGCTATTGGCTTGCATAGGTCAGTAAGGCAAGGTTTTCCTTTGGCCCGCTAACTATTTATTTTAGTAGCAGAAGCCTTTGGTTATCTTTTGACTCATCGTGCTTCTCTTAGGATGCTTTGGGGAATTTTCCTTCCTGGGAATGCTGGTCAACTCATTAATGACCACTTTGCTGATGATTCCTTTCTTACTCTAAATGAGGATGAGCAATCCCTTTCTGAAGCTCTGTCTTGTCTTGATATTTTTTGCAAAGCCTTCGGGTCTAATATCCAATGGAGGAAAACCTCCTATTATAGGTAATCCCTACAACCTCTTCCCCATTGGTTTCAACATGTGCAGTGGAGTTGGATTTAGCTTGGAGAAGTCTTCAAATTATTGGGCATTCCTTTTGTCTTTCAAGGCTCTCCATCCCAATTATGGTCTTATGTCATCAATAAAGTGGAAAGCAAGCTGGAATATTGGATTGCTAAGAAGACGTCTCTTTTTTGCAAATTTCAAATTTGATCAAAAGTGTTGGCTTCCATGCATGTTTATTACTCATCTTGATGGGTCCCTTCCTTGGCTTGTTATAAATAGCTTGAAAAATTATTGCAAGATTTTTTGTGGTGTAGTGGGTCTAAGCGGAAGGGCTTTCATAGAGTGGCTTAGTATATTTGTTGTATCCCTTGGCAAGTAGGGGGTATGGGTTTGTTGGACTGTAAGCATCAAGGGTTAGCCCTTTGTGCTAAATGGATTGTGTGGGCTCTCAAAGGACCTGAAGCATGGAAATTTATTATCAAACATTGCATCTCGATTGGGCTTCCACTCAACCGTCAAACCTGGGCATGAGTGGATTTGCCTTCTCTAGTGTTGACCCTTATTTTCATTAAAATCCCTGACTCCTTTGTCATCAAAAGCATATGGAAGGCTTGACAAAAATTAAACCCTTGGAATGTTTGGAAGGGTGTCCATTCACATAAAGGTCTTTCCATTAATATTCTCAATGTCTGGTGGTCCCTTGTATTCAAGCTTCAGGGTAAGTCGTTGGGCCAAGTTCCTTGGGTCCATACCCAAAATTTTCTTAAGCGGGGCATTGCCTCCATTGTAGATTTTTACTCCAGGGAAAACATAGATTAGATTCCTTGGAATGATTTTAAAAGGATATTCCACTTGTCCAACACTGACAAGGCTACATATGATGTTGTTTTGGACCATACACCTTTCTCCTTATGGTAAAAATTAGGTGTCAGATCCCCAAAACCCTGGTGGAAATATTGGGTCTGGTATAAGAGCACTTCCTTGCTCAGCTACAGAGCTAGGAAGGGTTATGAGTAGATTACACCAAATGCCCCCACAGTGCCCAAAATCAATGTCAAATGGGACCTTCTCTCATCTCCCTCTAGGTGGAAAACCAAATTTCATTCAACTTAGATGTCTTATCTAGAGCCAAAGAAATATTTTTCACCTAGAGCTTACCGTATTAGGGTTTACCCCTTGATTGTAGACTTTATTATATGGGAGTGCCTGATACCCGATGCCCATTTTTTCAAGAACCAGAGTCTTGTATGCATCTTTTCTAGGCATGTAGATGGGCCAATCTCACTTGGAGTTGGGTGGGTTCTTTCTTTATCCTATTTATGTCCTTGTAGCTTTCCTAGCATCATGTCCTCCTAGGTGATTCGATTCAGTTTTCTCTTTCACTGAGGGAACTGTGGCAAATATTCAGAGTCAACCTCTTGTTTCACATTTAGAAATCTAGAAATAAGATTATTTTCAAGCAGGTTGATCCATCTCGAAAATTTTTGTTTGCTGACAAGCTCAAAAATTTTCATGATGTGTGGTTTCAGATCTGTGACCAGGTTAAAAAGGTGGCTATGGAGCTGGACCATTTCCAAGCTTTGCTAAAATATTAGGGTGACACCCCTTTTGCTGTCAATAGGGAGGCTCTTTATCGTTTGCCTCCTCACCCAACCAGATCCTGTTCTTGTCGATGGCCTAATCGTATACGGTGTCAGCCTCCTTAGAGTAAATCTCGTGACTATGGAGGCTCGCTGCAGCAGCTGGATGTGTACACCTCCCAATATTCTATACCTGTGATCACTCCACAATCTGCGCTTGTGCCTAATGATGGTTGGGGGCTTCAGGCAGCCACAAGCATATTTTTGGCTAGTCCCATCCTTCTTCTCCAATTACTCATGCTTCAGGCTAGGGTGAGGAGTGCTTTGATGGGTGGGGGGAACCACCCACTTCAAATGGATAAGGCTCTATCTGCCATGAGCCCCCTTCTTTAAATCCTTTCTAGCTGTAGAATGTTTCTAGTTTTTTTTTGATGGCCATGGTGCCCATGTGGTGCAGTTTGTTTTTATTTATCCATTATTAGGATAAGTTAGTGGCACTCGGGGTGTGATTTTTTCTCCATCCACACTTTTTTTTGACTATAAAGGACTTTTATTTTTATAATTAAAATGACCTTTCATAAAAAAAAATACTTTTAGAGTAAAAATAAGTAAAAATCTAAGGTACTCAAATTGTAACCAACGATTCCTATGTTTTTTAATTTTTGATAATACTATTATTTTTTATCATCAATTATTTATTGTAGTTATAGAATTCAAATTGCTAATAGTATGTTTTATGTTGACTAGTACATAAATATAAGATTTTATAAACAATTCCATTTAATAAATTATTTAAAATATTTTAGGATTTAAATATTGATAATTACCATAATCATATCTAATATAGGTTTAGCAATATGCTTAACATTCAAATTGGATAAAATTCAAAGATGCATTCTTTAGAAAGGATGCATGTAGAAAATTTGACTTCCTATTTACAAATGGTAGATGATGTACGAAGGGAGGAATATTTATAATGAATGGATCATAAGATTATGAAATCATTCCTACCTATGGGTTCAAAACTGTGAACTTTGTATATGAGTGTATAGTATTAGATAATAAATATGTTATATGGCTAATAAATAAGAATTATTCAATAAGTTTTTGGTATAATTCTTGGTTGAAGGCTCACCCCATTATTCTTCATCTAAAACAAAACCCATTAGTTGGTGTTTTTTTTTGGCTTGTAAGTATTCAAAATTTAAATTATTTTAGTTTGTGCAATTATTTCTAGATATTGTCATACTAATTTGAAAGTTGTTGATGAAGATGACGTTAAACAAGTAATGGATGATATCTAAAATATGTGTTAAAAGTTCTATTTTTTTTTTTTAAATATGAATAAAGTTTAAATTTATCAACCAATTGTATACTTAATCAAGTTGATATATAAGGATTGAGATAAAATAGAACTGCATACTTCCAAGTATTTTCCTATTTAGTCACTTCAAAACCTCCCTAAGGCCTCAATTTCCTTTTGTTAGTAGCCAAAAGAAAAATTCTTAAATTTTACCACTATTTACAATGAAAATGATATTATTTAGATTTTACGAAAATTGAGACCAATTAGAATTGCAGACTTCCAAGGATTTCCCTATTTAGTCACTTGAAAACCTTCCTAAAACCTCAATTTCCTTTTGTTAGTAGCCAAAAGAAGAATTCTTAAATTTGAACATCATTTACAATGAAAAGAATATTATTTAGCTTTTACGAAACACATGGAAAAAGAAACACATGGAAGAAGGAGCTAAAAATATCTAGCATCCAAATTTCTATTATTTGTTTGAGTATATAGCTTGGGATAATTATTTTTTAAAAGTGAGAGTCTGCAAGGTTGTTTGGTTGTTATTACAAGATATCTTAATACATTAGATAAATTATTTCAAATCTCAATTATTATGTATTTTACGAAATATTGGACTTTTTTGGATTTTATGGTTGGAAAACACCAACACTAGATGTAAATTACATAATTACATCTATGTTCAACCTAATTGTATGTCCTTCCTTTACAATTTATATGGGCATGCAACTTCTCATAAGAAGTATTGAGTGTGAGAAAAAAAATGTGATGGTCTCGTAGGTTTAAATGTAACTGCAATTATTAATTATTTACAATAAATGTAAAACATATAAATTGATCTACAATAAAATAAAAGTATTTACAAATTAAAATAATGAAACATAAATTTATTATTATCCTATTTATAATTCTACACATTTACTAAGAATCATCTCAAAATTCAATTAAAAAACTATATAAAGCTTGCAGGAAAATTATTGTATGATTAAGATATACATTGATCAATTGATCTATATATATTTCAATTAAAGTTACTTATGTATTCCTTTTAATACTACGAAGAAAACGAATACAATGATTGAATCATCTATAATTTATAGTATTAATTTCGATGTACATGAATTATTAAAAGAGGTAAAAATATTTTTAATACTTTAAAAAGATATATAAATTGTATCATCTATAAATTATGTTCATCATTTTTTTTAAAATTTATATAGTGGAATCTTAATCCGCTACAACAGAAATCTGTCTAGTTTTTATGTCCGTTACCAATATTTTTTAGAAAAATGTATCATATTTTAGGAACCATGTATTTGCTCTCGATTTTTTAATTAAGATGACTTTTGGATCAATTTATATAAAATTAAAAAAAAAAATTATTACCATACTTTAATTTATGTTTATTTTTTTCAAAAGTTAATTTTCGCTTTTGTATTAAAAAGTCATCTAAAACCTATGAGGCTTGACTCTTGCACCTCCAAGATTTGTTACACATTGGTTTAAGAAGGCCTCTAAGACAAATTCTATTTTTCAATAGACAGTTCAACCTCCGTCACAGGTTTAGTCGAACTAATTAATTCATACCTCCAAACAAGGAAATATGATGAAAAAATATCATTAGAAGAAAATAGGGTAATAGGGTATTTTATAATTTATTATATCATAATGCTCACTCTAATGTGATAAAAAAATATCATTAGAAGAAAATAGGGTAATAGGGTATTTTTTAATTTATTATATCATAATGCTCACTCTAATGTTGACAAAATCCCAACCTTAAAAATGCAACTAACCTATATAAGATTTGATAAGGAAAATTTTACAATTTGAAAGAAATAAAATCTTTGAAAAAACATTCTGAACCTAATACCATGTAATACCACATATAATAATAATATTTTGCTTCCTTGAGTTGTGTGAGCTTGTTAATAATCTGATGAGCATTTTGCAAGGAAAAATATAGGAAAATAAAAACTAAAGAGTTTAATTCCCAACACAATAGTGCATCTTTTTCATTGAATCAATTAACGCAGTAATTGTTACTGTATGGCAGAACAACACAACTAAGGATAACACGGTACTTTCTAGTAAACAAGACTGTTAGAATCTTCACAATAAATGCATAATTTATCTATCAAGGTTCTTGGATGATCTCTCCACATTGCACCGAACTATGATCTTGGTCTGAGCAAACGAAGGATAACCAGCAATTCTGATGAAAAGAAGCAGATCAATATAAAAAAGAACCCAAATAGAGCTGTATACGCTGAAAGACGATGTTAAACCCCGGCTCCACACTAAACATCCTTTTAAAAATCCTATCCTGTTGAGTGAGTTTGGATTCATTGAGCAATGTGTGATATAGAAGTTGGCATATGCCATCGATCTTGCTGAACCCATCTCTCATTTGTAAGCTAGTGCGATATTCCGTGGGAATGTTCCCATTTTGAAATTGAAGGAATACTACTTCTTGCATGGAAAGCCGAATATCTGCAGGTACAGGGCAAACTATAAATGTGCGAACCCCAGTTGCCGGAATTGGATCCCACCAACTCTTCAGTGCTATAATAACATCTGAGAAGAGAGCATTCATGTGTCCTTCTTGCCGTCTTCCTTCGTAGTGGGTGATCTCCATCCATCCCTTCAGCCATATGGCTTTTTCAAAGTCTAAATCATCTCTTTCCTCCACTATCGTACGCCGCTCTTGTTCCAACTGTAAGCAAGTGTACCAGAAATCAGTCACGCCAAAGTCGTATGCCACCTGAGCAGCTTGGAGTGGAACCAACGACCGGATGAAGCGAAGAGGGGAATCCGAGGCCACCCAGCCGAATTCACCCTGAACATCGGCATCAATACAGATGTTTAATTTTACGTTTTGCCGGAGAAGATCTTCGGTAAGGCTCATGGCGTTTCTTTGTACAGCACGCGTTATAGTGGGCGACCTTTCTTGCTTCCTTGTCGCAAACTTCTTGCCTTAACACAATGGATCGCCGCCAATGGGCTGTGAAATCCGTAAATATACACATGCCGTTCTTTGAACCGTTGGGCCTACCGCTTGAAGAAAAGAATGACTGTAGTAGACATAAAATGTTAAAATTTTCCCTCATTGTAGTTGCATGGCCATCCTCAAGAATATGTATCAATGTCATGGTAGGAATGGAAATAACATAAGTGGATTGGTAAGTGTTAATTTGGCTGGGCATTTATCAATAAGAGACTTAGGTTCAATCGTTGGTGGTGCCATTTAGCAAAGGTAGTAGTTTGCTCTGAATCCTCTGAGTGGGCGTCAAATCGACGATGACGGTACAAACCCGAGCAATCAATGGTTCCCATATCACGTCGGGTCAACAACAATGAGAACCTCAAGCGATCGGTGGTTCCCATATCACGTTGGGTCAACAACAACGAGACAAATAGGTTAGTAGTCTGTTCTGAATCCTCTGAGTGCGCGTCAAACCGATGATGAGTGCACGTTGGGCCAACAACAACGAGACAAATAGGTCAGTAGTTTATTATGAATCCTCTGAGTGCGCATCAGACCGATGATAAGTGCATGGAGTGCGTGCTAGATCGATGATGATGGTACAAACCCTGAGCGACCAGTGGGCTGTGAAATCTCACATCAGATCAACAACAACGAGACAAATAGGTTAATAGTTTGTTCTGAATCCTCTGAGTATGTACTAGATCGACGATGATAATACAAACCTCGAGTGACAAGTGGTCCCCATATCACATCAGGTCAACAACAACGAGATGGATAGGTTTGTTGGAAGCAATCCTTCTGGTTTGACCCTGCGATTGCCAATTTCTAAAAATAATGGTTGTAACCAACTCTACTATGTATTAAAAAAAAATAACATCTCTTAAGAATAAACCTAAACGAAAACCCTTGGAATCCCATATAAGTAAAATAGAGAGCTTGTACTTCATGTATACTCTTTTATTTACAATACTTAACAATCTAAAAAAAATATTATTACTTTTGAATAAGCTATATGTGGTTTTTATTGGCGTCACCCCCATTACAAAAATAAAAGATTACATTGCTTTCGTTGCATTTCTAACAAGTTAATTAGAACATACCTATCTTTATCTTTTTATAAATAAAATATTACATTGCTCTCGTTGCATTTCTAACAAGTTAATTAGAACATACATATATTTATATTTTTATAAAAAAAAATATTCTTCATTTGTCTTTCTATCAAAAATATTCTCCATCTTCCTCAAAATGCTAAGTTTCAATAATATTATTTGTTTGACATGACACAACTAACCTTCAGAGGAAGGGAAAATAATTCAAGTGGATGGATAAATGTGAGGAAGATTTTGATCTGCTCAAACAAAAACTCACTACATCTCTCATACTAAATATACTAGACCATCAAGGTAGCTTTTATGTGTGTACAAATGCATCATTGGAAGGTTTTGGAGGAGTGCTATCACAATATGAAGCAGTAATAGCTTACGGATCCAAAAAACTAAAATGACATGATGTCAATTATGCAACCCATAATCTAGAATTAATAGTAGTGGTTTTTGCTCTCAAAATTTGGTGATGCTATTTGATAGGGAGACCCTTTGAGTTGAGAAGGAAGGAAAATAATATTACCGATGCACTCAGTAGGAGAAGACACACAGTTGTCTTGTCTTGCATCCATGTGGACTTGATAAAACAGGTTAAGAAAATACAACAAGATGTGTTTTGCAATCAAATTCGAAAAAGGATGGAAAGGAAATCCAATGATAGTAAGGATTCCATAATCAAGGATGGTTTCTTGTACTTTAAGGATAGGATAGTATTTTTGGAGGCTGGTGATTTGAAGAAAATGATCATTTATGAAGCACATTTCTGCTCATCCAAGAGGGGAAAAAATGAGAGAGAATATGAAAACCTTCTACTAGCAAGGAATGAAGAGGAGAATAACTAAATTTGTTGTCTAATATCTTGAATGCTAGAGGGTAAAGGCAAAAAATAGACATCTTGCAGGACTATTGTACCCTCATGATGTACTAGCACATAAATGGTAGGTGATATCGATGGATTTTATTGTAGGTTTTCCAAAGACTAGATTCTAGCATGATGCAATCCTAGTTGTGACAAAGGTTGCATACTTTATACTCAAAAATACCAAGGATGATGTTATAGTTGTGGCTAAAAACTTTGTCAAGGAAATATTTAGACTTCATGGTTTTTTGGAAGTGAACATTTCAGATAGGGACTCAAGATTCACATTTGAGTTTTGGTAAGCTTTACATCGAGCCATTGGCACTAGGTTAAACATCACTTCTGCTTATTACCCAAAAACCGATGGGTAAACTAAGAGAGTAAACCAAGTGTTAGAAGATATGTTTCACATGTATTGTATGGATCAAAACACTCGATGGGAAGATTTTTTACACTTGGTAGAGTTTGCCTACAATAATGGTCATCATTCGACCTTGGGCATAACATCTTTCGAAGCTCTATATGGTAGAAGGTGCAGGACACTTTTATCTTGGGACAATCTAGACGATAGGGTTGTGTTTGGACTTGATATGGTAAAATAAATGTTACAACATTTAAGGACGATCAAATAAAGACTTAAAAAAGCTACAGATCATCAAAAAAGTTATGCGGACATTAAGAGGTCGCCAAAAGAGTTTATTTTTGATGATAAAGTATTTTTTAGGGTAATACCATAGAAGAATGCTATTAAATCTACCAAGCTAGATTCTCATTTTGTGGGACCCTTTGAAATTACAGAAAAGATCAGTCCTATGGCATATTGACTTGCATTACTACCCAGTTTGTCAAAGATTCATGACACATTTCACATATCATTGCTTAGAAAATATATAGCTAAACCTGATCATATGTGGGACTTTTCTAAACTACAGATGATGTACCCGAAGGCTATAGAGGTTTGACCAATAAATATCTTTGAATATCGCTCCAAATCAATGATGAAAGAGACCTTGGAGCAATGCAAGGTTCAGTGGGATAGATATTTCGAGGGAAATGCTACTTGGAAGAAAGTAGTAGACATGCAAAAATATTTTTTTTTCCTGTTTGAAAATAATATGTAATTGATATTTTCTTTTGTTGATGGAACTAGTAAAGAAACAAAGGACTGTGTTGAGCCTAAGGGGGGGATATCATGACCCTCCCTTGGCAGACTTACTGAACCGCATAACATATTCTATCAAACTGCATAACATATTCTATCGTTTGTTTCTAGGGGCAAGGGCAATTACAATTACCTGTGGGTAATGGTTCCATAAAATTGTATAAACTAATTAAATATGTAGTTAATTAGTACATGTTTCACTTCTGAGTTATCAGAACAAAAGTAGAAAAATTCCAACCATTACCGTTTGAGTTGCAAGTATTTTATATAGGCCCAAGAAAAAAAAATTAAACTCCAGAAAAGATATCCGAAAGCAAGAAACCGGATCATTTTTTTTCATATACGATCCTTTTCAATGAAATCATTTGAAGAGCTCCCATTCTTATTAAAAAAAATCTTTATATTGATACTAGAAGCCAAGAACATAATCCAAAGAGTCTAATTCCCAATACAATAGCGCATCTTTTTCATTGAATCAACTAGTGCAGTAATTGTTACTATATGGGTAAACTGAGAGATAAAACCAAGTGTTACAAGACATGTTTCACATGTATTATATAGATCAAAAAACCCGATGGGAAAATTTTTACACTTGGTAGAGTTTACCTACAATAATGGTTATCATTCGATTGGGCATGACACCTTTCAAAACTCTATATGGTAGGAGGTGCAAGATACCATTATCTTGGGATAATCCAGAGGATAGGGTTGTGGTTAGACTTGATATTGTCAAAGAAATGGAACAACATTTAAGAACAATCAAAGAAAGACTTAAATAAGCTACAAATCATCAAAAAAGTTATGCCGACCTTAATAGGTCGCCAAGAGAGTTTGTTGCAGATGATAAAGTGTTACCAAGCTAGATTCTCATTTTGTGGGACCCTTTGAAATTATAGAAAAAATAAGTCCTATGGCATATTGACTCACCTTACCACCCATTTTGTCAAAGATTCATGACACCTTTCACATATCATTGCTTAGAAAATATATAGTTAATCTTGATCATGTGTGGGACTTTTCTAAACTACAGATGGCGGACCCTAAGGCTATAGAGGTTCGACCACTATAGATATTTAAATATCGCTCCAAATAAATGATGAAAGAGACCTTGGAGCAATGTAAGGTCCATTTGGATAGATATTTCGAGAGAAATGCCACATGGAAGAAAGTAGCAAACATGCAAAAACATTGTTATTTCCTATTTGAAAATAATATGTAATTGATATTTTCTTTTTTTGATAGAACTAGTAAAGACACAGAGGACTGTGTTGAGCCTAATGGGGGAGGATGTCATGACCCTCCCTTAGTAGACTTATTATGTTGATGAAATTGAATTTTTGTTGTGTTGTTTTTGTGGTAACATTTGACAACTCCAAGACTAGATATGCAAAGAAAAATTTTTATGGAAATAATCTATATATATTATTGATGGAATAACTGATTTTTTAATGTGTTAAGTATGTAAGACCTATGATTTCTGGTAACAATATTTTGACCTCATATGGTTTGTAGGGTACTTGGTAATGGATGTGGTACTTGTGTTATGGATTTTCGCTAACTTTTCTTGCATATATTAATTTAGACTTATTGGAATAACATCTTACTTTATAATTTTCTTAGGATGAGAAGACTGTGAATATGGATCTATCAGTTATCTATTTTTGCATGTTATTAATGGAAAAATATTAAAAAAAAGGAAGTAAGTTTGATTTTATTGCATGGTGGAAGTTTTTATTCTTTTATAGAAGTGCGAATTTAACCCAAGTTGGCTTTTAGATGAATCTACTAGATGGTATGTTAATGGAATAAGTTCTAGTTGCCATAGAAATGGATAGTGGAAGTAGAGTGAGTGGGAAACGAAGTAAATACATGTATAACGATTGGAGTGTTGCATTGAATTTCACCACCATAGAAAAGGAAGGGGGCGGTTCTTTGTTGGGGAGTTCAGTTTTTGAAAAAATTAAGGGGAGCAACTGAGGAGAGTATGAGGATTGATGTCAAAGCTTGTTAGGGGGATTTGTGATGTCGAATTAGTACCAAAGTATTGCTAAATCTCACCCAAACAAGAGAAAAGTAGTAAGTATTACTTGTTTTAGATTAAAAATGAATGCTTGTGCTTGGAGATTATTGGGTAACTCAAGTTATATTGAAAGAGATGTACTTATGGAAAATTGTGCTTATACGATGTGTAAATATTGATGTTAGCCAGAATACATTCCCAGTAATGTTGAAAAATAAGTGAATGATAGGGATATTTGTTAGATTCACTATAGATATTAATGTTGACCGGAGTACGTTGTGAGTAATGTTAAAAAATAAGTGAATGGTAGAGATATCTATTAGTTTTACTATAGAGATTGATGTTAGTTGGAAAACGTTTTTAGCGATGTTGAAAAATAAGTGAATGGTAGAGATATATTTTAATTTCACTGTAGAGATTGATGTTATCTAGAAAATATTCTTAGTGATGTTGAAAATAAGTGAATGGTAGAGATATTTGTTAGTTCACTGTCGATATTGATGTTAGCTAGAAAAAATTCTCAATGATGTTGAAAAATAAGTGAATTTTAGAGATATTTGTTAGTTCACTATCAAGATTGATGTTAGCTGGAAAATATTCTCAATGATGTTGAGAAATAAGAGAAAGGTAGAGATATTTGTTAGTTTCTATAGAGGATTTAAGCTAGTCTTGTAAACATACTCAATGACATTGAAAATTATGAGAATGGTAGGATTATTGGATAGACCTCCTCTTAGTATGAAAAGAGTTTTAAGAGACCTTCTCTGTGATGAAAATGGAAGTGAAGTTCTCGTAAGGAAATATAAGGATAAGTATAAGTTATGTTTAAGATAATATGGGTTTAACCAGCATTGCTATGTCACTGAAATGAAAATGTTATGCCATTGTTATATCTTGTTATCAAGGAGCAAATATGGTTCAGAAATACGAGCACTTTTCAATGACTGTGTATAAGCATTGAGATTTTGTAGCATTGAAGTTTTTAAATAAGAATTTTATAGGATTTGGGATGACTTTTAGGAAGCATTATAAAAGCTGGGAAGGGACCTGGAAATCGAGTCTATTCGATCCAGAATAGAGGGTGAAGGAACATCACTCAAGCTATGTTATCACCATGTTAGTTGAAATAAGGACTTGATAAAATTTATGAGTTGTTGTAGTTTTCTCTAATAGCTTATCCAATGTGTTGATGAGGCTTCAGTAGTTTGATGCAAAATTCCTTATAGAGCAAACCAGGTAAGAATTTCCAATGAGATGAGTAGGTAGGTGTCTTTGTTCCTTGTTGGAAGTTAAAAGCTCCTATGTGCTACATTGGTGTTTAATTAGGCTTGAGCTATGATTATTTTATTCCAATCGATCGATAGTCTTGGGATATAGCTTATAATAGAGTATATTTGTGTATTGTTCTCTAGAAGAATTAAATACATATTTTGTATTTTGTGGAGATAGATTTGAGATGTTGCTCATTGGAGAGTTGAGTTAACCTTGCACTGATTGGTAACTGATTTTAGTGGCAAAGGTTATGGCGTAAAATCATTAAGAATAAATTATGTTTGATGTCAAATAATTAACAGGTTTTCTTATGATCAAACGAAAATAGGTTCAAGTATATTTAGGCCCATGGTGGAAGCCATGTGGTTTTTTTAAGGAATTGGAAATAGAGTAATTATCTGGAATATGTATTACTTTAAATCGAGAATCTTTGTTCCTGTTAAAGATTTCTGAACTAAAGAACAAGTTCAAATTGTAAAATAATAAGAGTCATAGAACTCTAATTGAATGCTGAAGGCTTATTTAAAAGCCTCGGTTGACTGTAATTATTCAATCATAAGAATAAAGATAGAGTAGATTCATGGCTGGATTTTTACCTTCGATATTCCTAGGATAAAGTAATGTTGTTTTGTGACTCTTTTGTGGAGATTTTTCATTGAGATGAATTTATGCTTTAATTCAAAATAACTATGGAAAAATATTCTTTATTTATGCTGATAATTTTTGTAAAGCCTTGTTTCTGGTTATGCATTATTTTATGTTGTGAATATCATGGTTGATTATAAGACTTGCATGTAACTTTGGTAAGTTAAGTATTGTATAATAGAAATATGGATACATTTAAGGATTAACCATGTTGTATGATCTACCAATAGAGTTTGGTAGTTAGCATAATATTAGAGAAAATTTTATATTGGATTAGTGTTCTAAGGTATAGTCTAAATAGGAAGACTAGCCTACCATGATAAGGAGCTATTAAGTTCTTGGAGCACGCATAGTGCTCTCACATAAGTATACCTATGTGAAGATAACGGATTGGTGTGTACTCTCGATGGACTGAGAGAAGTGGAACTAGCTCATTAAAAGAAATATGAGAAGGATAGTCCAAGCTAGCATCCCATCTAATGTACTTACATTAAAGGAGATGTGTAAGTTATAGGGATAGCTTATCTAATGCACTTACATTAAATGATTTATGTGAGTTGTAGGGATGGATAATTTTTGTGGAGTTTCTAATAGAAGAAAACATCCACATGGAAACTAAGTTATGCAAACTAGAACACAAAAAACTTAAGCTAACTCCATTATGTGTTAGATAGTATATATTAAAAAAATGATTGGTTGATTTGGGTTGAAATTAAGGTTGTTACAAGTAATGGATGATATCTAAAATATGTGTTAAGAGTTCTATTTAATATTTTTAAAAATATGAATGAATTTCAAATTTATCAACCAGTTGAATACTTAATCAAGTTGGTATATAATAATTGAGACAAATTAGAATTGCATACTTCTAAGGATTTTCCTATTTAATCAATTGAAAACCTTCCTAAGACCTCAATTTCCTTTTGTTAGTAGCCAAAAGAAGAATTCTTAAATTTGACCATTTATAATGAAAATAATATTATTCAACTTTTAAGAAAAGCATGGAAGAAGGAGCTAAAAATATCAAACACCCAAATTTCTATTATTTGTTTGAGTATATAACTTGGATAATTATTTTTTAAAACTGAGAGGCTACAAGGTTGTTTGATTGTTACTACAAAAGATCTTAACATGTTAGATAAATTATTTCAAACCTTAACTTTATGTATTTTAAGTAGGATTGGCCATGGCATTATTTTTTGGATTTTATGGTTGGAAAACACCAACACTATTTTTATTTTAGATGTAGATTACATAATTACATCTATGTTCAGCCTAATTGTATTGTCTCCCTTGTAAAATTTATATGGGCATGCAAATTTTCATAAGAAGTATTGGGTGTAGGCATGCAACTTGTAGAAAAAAAATATGATGATCTCTTTTCACATGTTTAAATATAACTAAAAGCATCAATTTTTTTATAATAAAATAAATGTAAAACATATAAATTGATATATGGTAAAATAAAAGTATTTACAAGTTGAGATAATAAAACATAAATTTATTATTATTCTATTAATAATTCTCCACATTCACTAAGAATCATCTCAAAATTCAATAAAAAAAAACTACATAAAACTTGCAAAATTGCTTGTATGATTAAGATATCCATAGACAATGGATCTTTATATATCTCAATTGAAGGTATTTATGTAATACTATGAAGAAAAATGATACACGGATTGTATCATCTATAATTCATAATATTAATTTGGATGTCTATAAATTGTTTTTTTTTTTATATAATTTATAATATTAATTTGGATGTTTATAAATTGTTTTATTTTGGTTATATAGGAGAGTTGGTTACAACCGCATTATTTTTAGTAACTTACAAGCGTAGGGTTCAAACTACAGGGGCTACTTTCATCAAACCTATTTTGCTTCGTTATCGTTGTCTTGGTGTGAAGGGGACCATCGGTTGCTCAGAATTCGTATCGTCATTGTCAGTCTAATGCACACTTAAAGGATTCAGATTAGATTACTACCTTTGCAGTCTAACACACACTGAAAGGATTCAAATCAGATTACCTTTGCAAACATGTTGCCTCCGAAGTTTGAACCTGGATGTCTTCTCGGTAAGTGGACAAACACTTACCAATCCACCTAGCCCTCGGTAATATAATAAAAAATTATGTCTAGATATATTATTGGTTGGTTGGACCAACACTATTATTGAAGGCCTCAATGAAAATCGCGATGTGGAGTGGTGGATTCCTATCCCATAATCACTAGCAATTTATGTAGTACCACATATTATTGTATTGCATTTGATATGTTTTTTTTTTTTAATAGGTGACGATTGGTAAACTTTTTTTTTTTTTTTGAATATATAAAAGCAATGGTTACAGTCACGATTTTTAGTAACTACCAGCTCAGCTGGTAGGGTTCAGCTCCCAAAACTTCCATCGTCTCGGTACATGGTAACCCGGCGTGAGATGGAGACCGTTGGACGCACAAGGGTTGCACCGTCGTCATCAATCTGGTGCACCATGCAGAGGAATCGGATCTGGGCTATTGTCTATGCATGGGCAAGCCCGTGGGATTGGAACCTAGGTCTCCTCTCGGTAAGCGCCCCAACTTACCAATCCACCGCCAGACGCACAGGGGTAAACTTGTGTTTTGTTGACGTCTTTGTTTCTTAACCTTTGTCAATTAGGTTAGTTTGATTCCCTATAGAATGTGTTAACCCACCCACTTTTTTAAATTGTAAAGGCTTTTCTATAGATATATTAACATTTTTTTATTGTAAAGGCTGGTATGGAAGTAGTTTTTTCATTAAAAAAAAAACTCATGAATAATTTACAATTTGAAAATAATAAAATCTTTGAAAAAACATTTAAGACGTATACCATGTAATACCACATATAGAAAAAAGATAGGAAAAATATAATCTGATGAGCATTTTGCAAGGAGAAAGATAGGAAAATAAAAAACGTAAAACATCCTTTTTCCATGTGTATTAGATGCATTATTTTTTTTTTTTGTTCTGACCACTTCAAGTAGGTTATAAGCTGTCTCGCACTTGCTTTACTGAATCCTAAAAAAAATGACAGTAATTATCTTACTGAACTGCATAACATATGTTAGAAAAATAAACCCAGATTTCACGCTTGTGCCCAACTGTGCTGCGAACCTTGGGCGAAACCGGACTGTGCTCCAGACATGGGCAAAGTCGGACTGCGCTGCCGCAGTCCGGGATCCCGGCAAAAGTGTGACATGACGTCGCACTTATCTTCTGACAGATTTGACACCTGACAGATCCGATCTCCGCAGGAGTTAATGCCAAGTCGGCGTTTGTCAGAAACCCTAGACGAGGGTCGGTCTGAGGATAACCCTTATCCTCCTCTCCCCGCGGCTATAAAAGGCGGTTCGGGTCTACAGACAAACGAGAGTGCGAAAAGAAGAGAAGCAGAGCGGGTGTGAGAGAAGTTCGTGAAAGTGAGCAGAGAAAGAAAGCAGACCGACTCAGTGAGCAGTGTGGCTCAGCTGAGAAATGTCCGAGCTGCAGACTCGACATTTCCCCTGTCTTGTTTATCCTGCAGCGTAGTCTGCAGATGTTGCTACTTCCTCGGTTGAGGAATTCTGTAACCCTAGTTGTTCATATGAATAAAGTTTGCTTTTGTCTGTGGCATCTTTAGGGTTTGTAGCAGTTCATGTGTTAACTTTGTTGTTCTCTGTTCCGGCGTTTCTCTCATCTCTTCGGGTCTTGCCAAGCCAGGCAAACCCAGCGACAACCGCAGAAGACGAAGAAGTCGAAGGCCAAAGTTGGCCAAGTCTGAAGCTAGTCAGTCGTCACCGTGCCTTGGAGGTCGCCGAGCAAAGTTCGTCATCTTTCTTTGCGACAGCGCGCTTCGGCGATTGAAGGTGCGACTTCGGCTGCGATAGCTGCGCTTTGGCGGCGAAGGTGCGAAGCTCGCACTTCGCTGTGATAGCGCGCTTCGGCAGCAGAAACTGCGAAGTTCGCACTTCGCACGAAGTGCGCACTTCGGCACCTTGGGCCAGCGAAGTCCGCACTCCGCGCGAGTGACAGACTTCGGCAGTCTGCCCGAGCGAAGTCCGCACTTCGCGCGAAGTGCGCACTTCGGCGATCTGCTCGAGTGAAGTCCGCATCTGCGCATGAGTGACAGACTTCGGCAGTCTGCCCTGCGAAGTCCGCACTCCGCGCGAGTGACAGACTTCGGCAGTCTGCGCGCGAGTGACGCTCTTCGGCGGCGAGGAGAAAAAGAATTAAAATTTCCTTCAAATTGGTATCAGAGCTGATAGTGCCGTGACACGGAGATAGAAGCATGGCTTCCGAGAGAAACTCGTTGCAGTTGCAGATCCCACGATTTAACGGTAAGAACTACGATTATTGGAGCATCCAGATGAGGATCCTGTTCGGATCTCAGGAGCTATGGGAGTTAGTCGAGAACGGCTACCCAGAACCGGTAGATGCAGCAGCACTAGCCGCCCTCTCTCAAGCAGATAAGGATCTGTTGAAAGAGCACAAGAAGAAGGACCAGAAGGCCCTCTTCTACATCATGCAAGCGGTTGAGGAGACCATCTTCCCGCGGATTGCATCAGCCACCAAGGCCAAGCAGGCCTGGGAAACCCTGGCGAGTTCGTATCGGGGCACCGACAAAGTGAAGTTGGTGAAGCTGCAGATGCTCGGGAGAGAGTTCGAGAACCTGCAGATGAGCGAGTCCGAGTCGATGAGCGATTTCTTCACCCGGACGACGGACATTATCAACCAGATGCGGTTGAACGGAGAAAATGTCCAGAGCCAGAGAATCGTGGAGAAGATTCTCAGAAGTCTGCCTGCGAAGTTCGACTCGGTTGTGATAGCAATCGAAGAGTCGAGGGATTTGACAACCCTCTCGACAGACGAACTCATGGGTTCCCTACAGACCCATGAACAGAGGCTGAGCCGCTCAACTCAGTCTTCTTTGGAGCAAGCCTTCAAAGCGCAAGTCTCAGTCCGAGACAGCGGCAGACAAGACTCCCAGCACAGTGCTTCTAGTTCTCAAGGAGGAAGAGGCAGAAGCAGACGTGGGAGAAGGAACAAGCGAGGAGGGAACTCAAACCCTCAGGACGCTGAGCCAAGTTGCAACTTTCATCAGCAAGGAGGAAGAGGCACTGCGAGAAATCAGCAAGGTGGCTCTCGGCGAGAAGAAGGACATGTCAAAGGTCCAATGCTACTACTGCAACAAGTTCGGCCATTATGCCACACGGTGCGAGAAAGAAGATGGCGAACGAGAATCGGCAGCAAGCCCATTATTCGGAGGAACCCAAAAATGCGGTAGGAGGAAATGTCTTTGCGACTTGCGGTATTGAAGAGGAGAGCAAGAAAAACATCCGGTATCTTGACGGTGGTTGCGGCAACCACATGGCTGGGAACGAGGAGATGTTCTCACAAGCTGGATGAAGCAGTCCGGTCCGAAGTCAAGATGGGGAACAACATCAAAGTTCTGTGATGGGGAAAGGAAAGATCCTCATCCGCACCCGGCACGGTGATAGAAAAACAATTCAAGATGTTTTTTATGTGCCCGGGTTGAAGCACAATCTGCTAAGTGTTGGACTACTTGTGCAGAAGGGGCACACTGTACTGTTCAAAGATGGTGTCTGTTCCATCGGAGACAAAGTCCATGGACAAATTGCAACTGTGTCCATGACGAAAAACAAGATGTTTCCGCTGCAGATTCAGAATGAATCTTTGATGTCTCTGAGTGCAGTTGAGAAGGATGCTACCTGGCTGTGGCATCTCAGATTCGGTCACCTGAGTTTCAGTGGCCTGAATCTACTGCACAAAAAGCAGATGGTGAAGGGTTTACCCCTTATAGAGCAACCGAACCAAGTTTGTGAAGGTTGCCTAGTCGGCAAGCAGCACAGGGACGCATTCCCTGTAGGGCAGTCTTGGAGAGCATCACGGCCTTTGGAGCTGGTGCACTCAGACATCTGTGGTCCCATGCAGACCACCTCATATGCCGGCAATAAGTATTTCCTGACCTTCATTGATGACTTCAGCCGAAAGACTTGGATTTATCCAATCAAGTTGAAGTCAGAGGCATTTGCAAGGTTTAGGGAGTTCAAGGCTCTGGTTGAGAAACAGAGCGGTTATTATGTGAAGACTCTCAGAACTGATGGAGGTGGAGAGTACATCTCCAACGAATTCCACAACTTCTGCAAGCAACATGGAATTCGGAGGCAGTTCATCGCCAGATACACGCCACGACGAGAATGGCGTAGCTGAGAGGAAGAACAGAACAATCATGGAGATGGCACGGAGCATGCTGAAGGCAAAAAGTTTGCCACATGAGTTCTGGGCAGAAGCTGTAAGTTGTGCAGTTTATCTGCTGAACCGTTGTCCCACCAAGAGTGTGAGGGACAAAATTCCAGAGGAAGCCTGGAGCAAGTTGAAGCCAAGTGTGGCTCATTTGCGAGTTTTTGGGTGCATAGCATATGCACATGTTCCAGATGAGAAAAGGCAGAAGTTGGATGACAAAGCTGAAAGATGCATCTTCACAGGGTACAACGAACCGGCAAAGGCATACGAGGTTGTACAATCCTGTGACAAAGAAACTTGTCATCGGTCAGAGACGTGAAGTTCCTGGAGGATGAAGTCCGGAACGGGAAGTCAAAGACGAGTCGATCTGAACCGACAAGCTGTTGAATCCGTAGACTTGGAGGAAGACGGTGTCCAACCACCTGTGCCTTCAAGCATCAATAGTGGTGCCGATGGTAGCACACCCTCATCATCCCGGTCACCTCCACTTGCAAGCAAAATTCAGAACACGAGGACTCCTGCAAAGACTCGGAGCTTGCAAGACATCTATGAGGTAACCCGTAATCAATTAGATGAAGATTATTCTGATTTTGCTCTCTTTACTGAATGTGATCCGGTGGAGTTTGAAGAGGCAAGTCAGAATCGCAAATGGGTGAATGCGATGGATGAGGAGATAGCGACCATTGAGAAGAATGAAACATGGCGGCTAACAGATCTTCCAGCACGAAAGAAGACCATTGGGGTCAAGTGGGTATATAAAACAAAGTTTAATGCCCAAGGAGAAGTTGACGAGGCATAAGGCCGGATTAGTGGCGAAAGGCTACAAGCCGAAGTCAGGAGTTGACTATCGTGAGGTGTATGCACCTGTAGCCCGACTTGACACAGTCAGAATGATTATGGCACTCGCGGCTCAGAAAGGATGGAGCGTGTACCAGATGGATGTCAAGTCTGCCTTCCTCAACGGAGTGTTGGAAGAAGAGGTCTACATAGACCAGCCGCCGGTTATGAAATACAAGGGCAAGAAGGCAAAGTCCTAAAATTGAAGAAGGCCCTGTATGGGTTGAAGCAAGCACCCAGGGCATGGTACAGCCGTATTGACGGCTATTTTTAGGAGAATGGGTTTCAGAAATGCCCATATGAGCACTCCCTGTACATGAAGACAAATGCAGCAGGTGAGCTCATCATCGTCTGCCTGTACGTAGACGATCTGATATTTACTGGCAATAGCAGCAGCCTATTTGCGCAGTTTAGAACAGCCATGAAGTCCGAGTTTGAAATGACAGACATGGGGCTGATGAAATATTTTCTCGGCATTGAAGTTGACCAATCAGCAGATGGCATCTTCATTTCTCAGGGCAAGTATGTGAAGGATGTCCTGAAGCGCTTCAAGATGGAGGACAGCAAACCTGCCATCACACCTGTAGCCACAGGTTTGAAGCCGAGCAAGTTGGATACAGGGAGGTTCGTAGATCCAACCTTGTTCAAGAGGCTAGTTGGCAGTCAGATGTACTTGACTGCAACTTGGCCAGATCTGATGTTCGGAGTCGGTCCGATCGGCCGTTTCATGGAGACTCCGAAGGACACACGGCAAGCAGGCAAGAGGATCTTGCGCTATGTCAGCGGGACGCGTAACCATGGCCTATTTTACGCCAGACGGGACCGGTTGGAGCTAGTGGGCTTCACAGACAGTGACTGGGCTGGCGATACCGACGATCGGAAGAGCACCTCCGGGTATGCTTTCCATCTCGGATCAGGGGCAATCTCATGGGCGTCCAAGAAGCAACCCATCGTTGCGTTGTCCACGACCGAAGCGAGAATATGTCACCGCCACAACATCCGCATGCCAGGCAGTATGGCTGCGAAGAGTTACGAGTGAAGCTGTTTAATCCTCCGGAAGGCGCGACAACAATTTTTTGTGATAACAATTCGGCCATTGCATTGTCAAAGGATCCCGTGTTCCATGGCCGGACGAAGCACATTGATATTCGTTATCACTTCATCAGAGAGTTGGTGAAGTCCGGAGAAATTCATCTGCAGTTTTGCAGATCCAAGGAGCAGTTGGCAGATATTTTCACGAAGCCTTTGAAGGAGGAAGACTTCGACGGATTGCGAGAGCGACTTGGAGTCAAAGTGCTTGTGAAATCAGGTTTAAAGGAGGGTGTTAGAAAAATAAACCCAGATTTCACGCCTGTGCCCAACTGTGCTGCGAACCTTGGGCGAAACCGGACTGTGCTCCAGACATGGGCAAAGTCGGACTGCGCTGCCGCAGTCCGGGATCCCGGCAAAAGTGTGACATGACGTCGCACTTATCTTCTGACAGATTTGACACCTGACAGATCCGATCTCCGCAGGAGTTAATGCCAAGTCGGCGTTTGTCAGAAACCCTAGACGAGGGTCGGTCCGAGGATAACCCTTATCCGGAGCTGTCAGAGGATAAACCTTATCCTCCTCTCCCCGCGGCTATAAAAGGACGGTTCGGGTCTACAGACAAACTAGAGTGCGAAAAGAAGAGAAGCAGAGCGGGTGTGAGAGAAGTTCGTGAAAGTGAGCAGAGAAAGAAAGCAGAGCGATTCAGTGAGCAGTGTGGCTCAGCTGAGAAATGTCCGAGCTGCAGACTCGACATTTCCCCTGTCTTGTTTATCCTGCAGCGTAGTCTGCAGATGTTGCTACTTCCTCGTTTGAGGAATTCTGTAACCCTAGTTGTTCATATGAATAAAGTTTGCTTTTGTCTGTGGCATCCTTAGGGTTTCTAGCAGTTCATTTGCTAACTTTGTTGTTCTCTGTTCCGGCGTTTCCCTCCTCTCTTTCGGGTCTTGCCAAGCCGGGCAAACCCAGCGACAGCCGCAGAAGACGAAGAAGTCGAAGGCAAAAGTGGCCAAGTCTGAAGTTAGTCAGTCGTCACCGTGCCTTGTTGGTCGCCGAGCAAAGTTCGTCATCTTTGCTGCGACAGCGCGCTTCGGCAGTTGAAGGTGCGACTTCGCTGCGATAGCTGCGCTTCGGCAGCTGAAGGTGCGAAGCTCGCACTTCGCTGTGATAGCGCGCTTCGGCAGCAGAAACTGCGAAGTTCGCACTTCGCGCGAAGTGCGCACTTCGGCACCTTGGGCCAGCGAAGTCCGCACTCCGCGCGAGTGACAGACTTCGGCAGTCTGCCCAGCGAAGTCCGCACTCCGCGCGAGTGACAGACTTCGGCAGTCTGCCCGAGCGAAGTCCGCACTTCGCGCGAAGTGCGCACTTCGGCAGTCTGCCTGAGCGAAGTCCGCACTGCGCGCGAGTGACAGACTTCGGCAGTCTGCCCAGCGAAGTCCGCACTCCGCGCGAGTGACAGACTTCGGCAGTCTGCGCGCGAGTGACGCTCTTCGGCAGCGAGGAGAAAAAGAATTAAAATTTCCTTCAACATATTCTATCGTTTGTTTCTGGGGGCCAGGGCAATTACAATTACCTGTGGGTAATGGTTCCATCAAACTGTATAAACTAATAAAATATGTAGTTTACTACTACATGTTTCACTTCTGAGTTATCAGAACAGAAGTAGACAAATTTTAACCATTACCGTTTGAGATGCAAGTATTTTATATAGGCCCAAGAAAAAGAAATTAAACTCCGGAAAAGATATCCGAAAGCAAGAAACCGGAGAACACAATGAAAGAATAACGTGGCATTTTTTTTCATATACGATACTTTTCAATGAAATCGTTTGAAGAGCTCCCACTCTTATTAAAAACAATCTTTATATTGATACCAGAAGCCAAGAACATAATCCAAAGAGTCTAATTCCCAACACAATAGCCCATCTTTTTCATGGAATCATTGAATGAACTAGTGCAGTAATTGTTTCTGTAGGGCAGAACGACACAACTAAGGATTACACGGTATTTTCTAATAATCAAGACTGTTAAAATCTTCACAATAAATACAGAATTTATCAATCATGGTTCTTGGATGATCTCTCCACGTTGTACCGAACTATGATCTTGATAACCAGCAATTCTGATGAAAAGAAGCAGATCAATATAAAAAAGAACCCAAATAGAGCTGTATACGCTGAAAGACGATGTTGAACCCCGCCTCCACACTTAACATGCTTTTAAAAATCCTATCCTGTTGAGTGAGTTCGGATTCATTGCGCAACGTGTGATATAGACGTTGGCACATGCCATCGGTCTTGGTGAACCCATCTCTCATTTGTAAGCTGGTGCGATATTCCGTGGGAATGTTCCCATTTTAAAATTGAAGGAATATTACTTCTTGTAAGGAAAGCCGAATATCTGCAGGTACAGGGCAAACTATAAATGTGCGAACCCCAGTTGCCGGAATTGGATCCCACTTACTCTTCAGTGCTATAATAACATTTGCGAAGAAAGCATTAATGTCTCTTTCTTGCCGTCTTCCTTCGTAGTGGGTGATCTCCATCAATCCCTTCAACCATATGGCTTTTTCAAGGTCTAAATTGTCTCTTTGGGCTCCTATCGGACGTCGCTCTTGTTCCAGCTGAAAGCAAGTGTACCAGAAATCAGTCACGCCAAAGTCGTACGCCACCTGAGCAGCTTGGAGTGGAACCAACGTCCGGATGAAGCGAAGAGGGGAATCCGAGGCCACCCAGCCGAGTTCACCCTGAACATCGGCATCGATAGAGATTTTTAATTTGCGTTTTGCCCGAGAAGATCTTCGGTAAGGCTCATGGCGTTTTTTTGTATAGCACGCGTTATAGTGGGCGACCTTTCTTGGTTCCTTGTCGCACAATTGTTGCCTTAACACAACGGATCGCAACCAATGGGCTGTGAAATCCGTAAATATACACATGCCGTTCTTTGAACCATTGGGCCTACCGCTTGAAAAAAAGAATGACTGTAGTACACATAAAATGTTAAAAAATTTCCTGGCTTTGTTAGAAATATTAACCCTAATTTCCCGTCCAACTATGCTTCAAACATGTGCGATGCCGGACTTCGCTTGGCAAAAACAGCGAAGCTGGGCGGTTCGTCAAAATGTTTGAAATGACGTCGCATGTGTCCTCTGACATCTGTCCAATCAGCATTGATCTCTTTTGTGCGGGTTTAGGTGATTGGTTAATTTCATCCGTGCGGTAATTGATAATTGGGTACTCATAATTGGGTACTCAGCCCATGCTATATAAATTCTAGCTTGGTTGTCATTTGATGAGTAGAGCAGTGTGGGGGATTCGGAGAAGGAAGAACGGGCGTCAGTTGAGTTTGCAGCAGACAAGTGCAGAGCAAATTAGTGAGCAGTAAAGCTCATTTATTTTATGTCCGAGCAGCTGCCTCGGCATTCGACTAGTTTCTACTTTATCCTGCAATCCTTTTTATTAGTCTACAGAAGTTAGTATATCCTCAACTGAGGATCTCTGTAACCCGTATTTCAGATATATATAATTATTGTCGTTGTTCAGACATCTTGTAGGGTTAAAAATTTTTTTGTCTGCATTTTCGTTATTATTTACTATTCTGCACTGAGCCTAAAATTAAAGTTGTTTGAACATAGCCAGTTATTTTACAACTTTGAATTCTAACCCTTTGTTAAACAGCAATTCCTTCCCCCTTGTGGAATTCCATCAATCACACCCAGAAGGCGTGATCTTGAAGACTAGCTAGGTTTGGAATCCCACGTCTGACATTGCTGCGACTTCCTCTTGCACATTCCTGTGCGTATGGTGAGCGACTTTGAAGTTATTTTTGGCCGACAGGTTCGATAGGCAACTATTTGCCTGAGTGTGGGACTGCCCGCCCGACTGCGCAGTGCAGTCCGATGGGCTTCCTCTT
Organism: Wollemia nobilis; assembly: GCA_028583015.1. NCBI lineage: Eukaryota > Viridiplantae > Streptophyta > Pinopsida > Araucariales > Araucariaceae > Wollemia > Wollemia nobilis. Next base: position 4,416,065 of record JAQPPZ010016587.1, on the reverse strand, counting down.
CAAAAATATTTGGCTAAGTCAGGGAGCCATCTGACTGGGCTCCCTTTGACTAGTACAGTCAGGCATTGACGGCCTAGTCCGCCCACTGTCGCAAGTTTGGTCTTGCGTAGCCCGACTTCACAGGTAAAATATGCGCAGTTTGGTGGATTAAAAGTTAATCAAATTTTCAAATTGGTATTAGAGCTTTAGTTCCCTTGATGCGAAGACCGAAGTAGAATGGATTTCGGCAGCAACCATTCATTGCAGTTGTAGATACCATGCTTCAACGATAAGAACTACGATTACTGGAGCATCCAGATGAAGATCCTGTTCGAATCTCAGGAGTTGTGGAAGTTAGTCGAGAATGGCTACCCAGAACCGGCAGACGCAGCAACACTGGTCGCCCTCTCCCAAGAATATAAGGACCTGTTGAAGGAGAACATGAAGAAGGACCAGAAGACCCTCTTCTACATTATACAAGTGGTCGAGGAGACCACCTTCCCGCATATTTCATCAGCCACCAAGATGAAGCAGACCTGGGAGATTCTGGCCAGTTCGTACCAGGGCACCAATAAGGTGAAGTTGGTGAAGCTACAGATGCTCAAGAAGGAGTTTGAGAACTTACAGATGAGTGAGTCCAAGTCAATGAGTGACTTCTTCACCTGGATGACGAACATCATCAACCAGATGCGGTTGAACGGAGAAATCATGCAGAGCTAGAGAATCATGGAGAAGATTCTTAAAAGTTTTCCTGTCAAATTTAACTCTGACAACCCTCTCGATAAACGAGCTCATGGGTTCATTGCAGACACATGAGCAGAGGCTGAGTCGTTCATCTCAGACCTCTTTAGAGCAAGAATTCAAGGCTCAGGTCTCATTCTAAGACAACGATAGACAAGACTCCCACCAAGGTGCCTCTAGTTCTCAAGGAGGAAGAGGCAGAGGCAGGTGTGGGAAAGGCAATAAGCAAGGTGGATGGTCAAAAACTAGTAAGGGAGAGACCAACTACAACTTCCATCAGCAAGGAGGAAGAGGTAGTGCAAAGAACCAGCAAGCCAGATCTAGTCAAAAAAAGGACATGTCAAAGATCTAGTGCTACTATTGCAAGAAATTTGGCCATTACATCTCACAGTGTAGAAAGCGGATGGCCAAGGAGAACCAGCAATAGGACCATTACACAGATGAAGCCAAAAATGTGGTAGGAGGAAACATGCTGCTAACTTGCAACATTGAGGAGTGCCAAAAGAATTTCTGGTATTTGGATAGTGGGTGTAGCAACCACATGACAAGGAACAAGGAGATGTTCTCACAACTAGATGAAATAGTCCAGTCTAAGGTCAAAATGGGGAACAACAACAATGTTACCATGATGGGGAAAGGAAATATCCTCATCCGCACCAGGCACGATGAACAAAAGCAGATCTGTGACATATACTATGTGCCTGATCTAAAGCATAACCTGCTGAGCGTTGGACAACTCGTGTAGAAGGGACATACAGTCCAATTCAAAGACAGAGTATGCACCATCAGAGACAAGTCATATGGGCAGATTGCAACTATGTCCATGACTAAGAACAAAATATTTCCACTACAGATTCAGAATGAATCGTTGATGTCTCTGAGTGCAGTTGTGAAAGATGCTACCTGGTTATGGCATCTCAGATTCGGTCACTTGAGTTTTAATGGCCTAAATCAGCTACACAAGAAGCAAATGGTGAAATGTTTACCCCTTATTGAACATCAAAATAAGATTTACAAAGGCTGCTTAGTAGGCAAACAACACAGGGATTCGTTACCTTCCGGTCAGTCTTGGAGAGCATCACAACCATTGGAGCTGGTGCACTCAAAAATTTGCGGTCTAATGCATACCAACACATTTTCCGATAACAAATACTTCTTGACGTTCATAGATGACTTCAGTTGGAAGACCTAGATTTATCCCATCAAGCTGAAGTTAGAAATATTTTCCAGATTTAAGGAATTCAAGGTTTTGGTGGAGAAACAGAGCATATATCAGATTAAGACTCTCAAGACGGATGGTGGAGGTGAATACATCTCCAAATAATTCCATAAATTCTACAAGCAACACAGAATTTGGAGGTAACTCACTATTAGATACACGCCACAACAGAACGACGCAGCTGAGAGGAAGAACCAGACCATCATGGAGATGTCACGCAACATGATGAAGGTGAAGGGATTGTCACACAAATTATGGGCAGAGGTTGTAAGCTGTGCAGTCTACCTGTTGAATAGATGTCCCACCAAAAGCGTGAAGGACAAAATTCCTCAGGATGCCTGGAGCGATCAGAATCCAAGTGTGGCTCATCTGCGTGTGTTCGAGTGCATTGCATATGCACATGGTCCAGAAGAGAAGTGGTAGAAACTAGATGATAGAGCGAAGAAGTGCATATTCACAAGGTACAAGGAACAGGTAAATGCATATTTATTGTACAACCCTATGATGAAGAAGCTCATCATCAGTCGTGATGTGAAGTTCCTGGAAGATGAAGCCTAAAACTAGAAATCAAAGACTGGCCAGTCAGAGCCAGTAGTAGTTGAGTCAGTTGACTTGAAGGAGGGCAGTGTGTAGCCACCTGGAGCCTCAACCAACAACAACGATGCCAGCAACATCACAGCCTCACCATATTGGTCACCTCCACTTGCAAGCAGGATATAGAACTTGGTGACACATGCAAAGACGAGGAGCTTGCAAGATATCTACGAGGTAACCCGAACTCATGAAGATGAGGAATACTTTGAATTTGCATTCTTTACTGAGGTCGATCCAGTAGAGTTCGAAGATGTAAGTCAGAATAAAAATGGGTGAATACAATGGACGAGGAGATAGAAGTCATTGAGAAGAACGATACATGGCAACTAGCAGATCTTCCAACAGGGAAGAAGACCATTGAGGTCAAGTGGGTGTATAAGACGAAATTCAACGTCCAAGGTGAAGTTGATCAGTACAGGGCCATACTGGTGGTAAAAGGCTATAAGCAGAAGTCAGGCATTGATTACCATGAGGTATATGCGCCTGTAGCCCAACTTGACATAGTGAGAATGATCCTGGCACTGGCAGCTCAAAGGGGCTGGAGTGTTTACTAGATGGACATCAAGTCTATTTTCCTCAAGGAAGTTTTGGAGGAGGAGGTCTATATAGACCAGCCACCAGGTTACGAGATTGAATGCTGGGAGGGTAATGTCCTGAAGCTAAAAAAGGCCCTGTACGATTTAAAGTAGGCATCCCAAGCTTGGTACAATTGGATTGATAGCTATTTTTAGGAGAATGGGTTCATAAAATGCCCATATGAGCACACCATGTACATGAAGACAAATGAAGCAGGCAAGCTCATCATCATTTTCCTGTATGTGGATGATTTGATTTACATCGGCAACAACAATGTCCTGTTCGACCAGTTCAAAATAACCATGAAGGAGTTCAAGATGACGGACTTAGGGCTGATGAAGTATTTTCTCAGCATTGAATTTGACAAATCGACAGGTGGCATCTTCATTTCTTAGGGCAAGTATGCGAAGGATGTCCTGAAGCAATTTAAAATGGAGGACAACAAACCTACCATCACACCTGTTGTCACAAGTTTGAAGCTGAGCAAGTTTGCACAACATATGATATAGACGTTGGCACATGCCATCGATCTTGCTGAACCCATCTCTCATTTGTAAGCTGGTGCGATATTTCATGGGAATATTCCCATTTTGAAATTGAAGGAATACTACTTCTTGTATGGAAATCTGAATATCTGCAGGTATAGGGTAAACTATAAATGTGCGAACCCCAGTTGCAAGAATTGGATCCCACTTACGCTTTAGTGTTATAATAACATTTGCGAATAAAGAATTAATGTCTCTTTCTTGCCGTATTCCTTTGTAGTGGGTGATCTCCATCCATCCCTTCAACCATATGGATTTTTCAAGGTCTAAATCATCTCTTTGGGCTACTATTGGATGTTGCTCTTGTTCCAACTGAAAGAAAGTGTACAAAAAACTAGTCACGCCAAATTCAAATGTCGCCTTAGCAGCTTGAAGTGGAATCAACGTCTGGTTGAAGCGAAGAGGGGAATCGGAGGCCACCCAGTCGAGTTCACCCTAAACATCGGCATCGATACAAATTTTTAATTATGTGTTTTGCCGGAGAAGATCTTCGGTAAGGCTCATTGAGTTTTTTGTATAGTACGTGTTATAGTGGGCAACCTTTCTTGCTTCCTTGTTGCACACTTGTTGCCTTAAAACAATGGATCGCAACCAATGGGCTATGAAATCCGTAAATATACATATGTCGTTATTTGAACCGTTGGGCCTACCGCTTGAAAAAAATAATGATAGTAGTACACATAAAATGTTAAAATTTTCCCTGGCTTTTTTAGAAATATTAACCCTGATTTCCTGCCCAACTACACTCTGAACATGTGCGATGCCGAAATTCACTCCATAAAAATAGCGAAGCTGGGTAGTTCGTCAAAATGTTCAATGTGACGTCGCATGTGTCCTCTGACATCTGTCCAATCTACATTGATCTCTTTCGTGTGGGTTTAGGTGATTGGTTAATTTCATCCATGCGGTAGTTGGTGATTGGGTACTCAGCCCATGCTATATAAACCCTAGCTTGGTTGTCATTTGGTGAGTAGAGCAGTGTGGGGGATTCAGAGAAGGAAGAGTGGACGTCAGTTGAGTTTGCAGTAGACGAGTGTAGAGTATATTAGTGAGCAATAAAGCTCATTTGTTTTATGTTCGAGCAGCCACCTCGACATTTGACTAGTTTCTAGTTTATCCAACAATCATTTTTATTAGTCTACAGATGTTAGTATATCCTCAACTAAGGATCTCCGTATTTCAGATATATATAATTATTGTCGTTGTTCAGACATCTTGTAGGGTTACAAATTTTTATGTCTGCATTTTTGTTATTATTTACTCTTTTGCACTGAGCCTAGAATTAAAGTTGTTTGAACATATCTAGTTATTTCACAACTTTGAATTCTAACCCTTTGTTAAACAACAATTCCTTCCCCCTTGTGGAATTCCATCAATCACACCCAGAAGGCGTGATCTTGAAGACTAGTTAAGTTTGGAATCCCATGTATAACATTGCTGCGACTTCCTCCTACACATTCTTGTGAGTGTGGCAAGTGACTTTGAAGTTTTTTTGGTCGGGTAGGTTCGATATGCAACTATTTGCCTAAGTGTAGGACTGCTCACCCGACTACGCATACTGTTTCGAGCATAGTCCGATGGGCTTCCTCTTCAAAAATATTTGGCTAAGTCAGGGAGCCGCCCGACTACGCAACGCAGTATGACTGGGCTCCCTTTTACCAATGCAGTCGGGCATTTATTTCCCAGTCCACCCACTATTGCAAGTTTGGTCTTGCGTAGCCCGACTTCTTGGGTGAAATCTGCACAGTTTAGCGGATTGAAATTTAATCAAATCTTCAGGCTTGACACTTACCAAGAAGAGACTTAGGTTCAAAATTTGGTGGTGCCATTTATCAAAGGTTGTAGTTTTTTCTGAATACTCTTAGTGCATGCCAAACCTATGATGATGATACAAACCTCGAGCAACCGGTGGTCCCCATATCACATTGGGTCGATGATGACGATACAAACCCCGAGCAACTGGTGGTCCCCATATCACGTTGGGTCTACAAACCCTGAGAAACTGGTGATCCCCATCTCATGCTGGGTCAAAAACAATGAGAAAGATAGGGTAGTAGTCTATTCTGATTGTCCCCATCTCACATCGGTCCCCATCTCACATCGGGTCGACGATGATGATACAAGCCCCAAGCAACTGGTGGTACCCATCTCACATTAGATCAACAACAATGAGAAATATAAGGTAGTAGTCTATTCTAAATCCTCTGAGTGTGCGCTAGCCCGACGATGATGGTATTAACCATGAGCAACCGGTGTTCTCCATCTCAAGTCGGGTCAACAACAACGAAACGTATAGGTTAGTAGTCTTTCTGAATCCTCTAAGTGCATGCCAGACCGACGATGATGGTATAAAACCCAAGCGATCGATGGTCCCCATCTCACACCAGGTCAACAACAATGAGATGGATAGGTTAGAAATTTATTTTAAATCCTCTGAGTGCACCAGACCTACGATGATGGTACAAACCTTGAGCGATCGATGGTCCCCATCTCACGTCAGGTCAACAACAATGAGACGGATAAGTTAGTAGTCTATTTTGAATCCTTTGAGTTTGCGCCAGACCAAAAATAACAATACAAATCTCGAGTGACCAGTGATCCACTGACAATAATGGTATAAACCTCGAATGAATAGTGATCCTCATCTCACGTCGAGTCAACAACAACGAGACTGCTAGGTTGTAGGATTTTCATTTTCAAAAAATTGATTGTCACCCTGATCGTTTCATAATTAGCTTCAAGAATACCATGTAAGGTGCTAATATTTTCCATGGAACTATTTAGATGGTCTTTAGTAAGCATTTGGCTTTTCTCACTGATCTAGTTCAAATTCTCCTTTTGGGACTAAGTTTTTTGTTGCTTACATGATTTCCATTGGATAATTGGCGCATCTGGAGGATGAACCTATTTTTTTAGAATTGGGACATTTGTAGGTTTCAAATCATTCACATGGTGCATGCCTTCTCCTCCACCAATAAGGAATCAAATCATGATCAAATGACCAAGCATATCTTCTTATGGTGGCCATATTGCTGATAGCCATAACATTTTACTGGACAAATTTTCCCCTGTTTGAGTATACTGGAATGCACCAATGTAGTTACCAATTTTTGTGAATATATTTTCTCCCAAAACTCCATAGGGAGAGAATAAAGATTCACCCATATTGGAAAACCATTAACTTCTTTTGTAAAGGGGTTGAGACAAGGAGTCCAAGGTCTTATATAGACACCCCTTTGTCCAAAAAACCAATTATATCTATAATCCCTTACCCTATCTCTAAATCATAAAAGGAAATAGAAAAGAAATTTTTGGGTAGCAAAGTCACTTGGAATTCTGTACTGGTCCACAATCTTTAATTTATTCTTTGAGCTCCTCCAAACCTGGTCTTTTACCCCTTGAGTTTGCATATAATTATTCGGACTTCATGATCAATCAGATCTAACCCAAATTAATCCTTTGAAATCCTGATAGAAGGAAGAGGTTTATCAAGAAACTCCACCCGTGAACCCAAAAATCCCTCACCTGAAACTTTTTGACCATCGTAGCCCCGAATGCACCCAAAAAAAATCTTTTATTATAGATTATGTTTTATTTTTATTTTTTTTAAATAGAGTTTTGAAAATGTTGTATTTTCTTTTTATATTAATTCAGTCACATTGAGCTATTTAATGGTTATGAGATATATGTTTAATAGTTAACAATCTAAAATCCTTGTATTATTTTAAGTTTTTTATTTTTTTAATAAAGTAGAGATTTGAAAGTGCTACTTTTTCCCATATCAATTTAGTCACATTGAGGTATTTAATGCTTAGATTTGAACCTTGGTATAGGCTACATCGATTAAGTGTTGGACCAAAGACCTGTTAACTATTAAAAATTATGTTTATTCTTTACATTTTATGATCTGTTTAAATAATTTAAATTAAAATATTATTATAAATAATAAAAAATAATAATTATTTAAAATTATTTTTTCTTTAATAATTTTAAATACAAAAATAATTATAATTAAAATATTTTTAAATATTTTTATTTAAAAAAGTCTTGTACGTACGATATATTAGGTTTGCAAAAAGTCGACACTAATATTGAAATATTATAAAACCTTTAAATAGTTGCTTTATATATATATATATATATATATATATATATATATATATATATATATATATATATATATATATATATATATATATATATATATATATATAATATATGCAAACGTAGTCGATGAAAAAACCATGATCAATTCAAATATACCTAGGTCAACCACTATTGAACAACACTATCAAATTTCAAGTACTTACTAGCATGCAAGACATGTGTCATTGAATCCTGATTTATTGTGACAAACTCAGCTACCTATGACCTCTTTCTTGATCTATAAAAGAAAAATAAATAGAAAGCGCGATTGTAACAATGTTTTTTTTTTGAATTTACATGGTGGAATCGGTAGCCGCCACGAATCCGGCAGGCTGTCCAGCCTTTTATGGCCGCCACAGTATTCTGCGATGTCTGCCCCAGAAGTCGCCACACAGATCTTCATGCAGTCTACCCCTATAACTACCATGCCACAATCATTTTAAACCTTTTACGTCGCTGAAAGCACCAGGAAAGGGACAAGCATTCAATCCGACGAGGCCCAAGATTTGAACCTTGGACCTCCGCACCCTTATGGGGTTTGGATGAACCAATTGGTCTACACCTCGAACCTAGCGATTGTAATAATGTTAAATTAATAGAAAATTCTTATTTCAAGTTCAAAATTAGTTATGATTATATATGTAAATGGAAAATTCTTATTTCAAGTGTGATTCTTATTTACAAATATAGGTGAATGGACAACCTGAGCCCTCCATATAATGGATAGATGTCTAAACATCCCTACCTGTCCCAACCATCAAAGATGAGGTGAGAGGGTATCCTGAGACTTCCATCAGATACATAAATATCCATCTATATACATCAAGTACTTATTCTAAGGACTAGGACTAAGAATCAAACACGAATCATCAATTTCATAACTAACACACACTCAACACAATAAACCTTCATTTCAACACATTACAACATGCATTCATGATTAGAATCTTAATCCTATGCCCTAGCAGCACTTGTATTCTCTCTTTTTTATACCAAATTACCTTCTAGTATATTACTGACCAACCTCATGCTCAAGATACCTACTCGCATCACTCCTAGCTTGTCTACCCATTAATTATCTACTAGTGTTTTTTAACAAAATGATTGGAATCAACATAATTATCTCACAGTTCTTGTCTACTCTTTGAGAAATTATAATTGAACAATATTTATGCATCATTGACCATTTCAATGATATCATATTGAATATCTTTAGTAATTGGACCCTCATCAGTAGTAGAGCATGTATTCGATGCATATTTGCCATTCCAATGAGTTTTGCAAAAAAACTTATTTGCATAACCTAGTACGTGTTTGTTCTAAAACTAGTTCTTTTATTTCAACTGACTCTTCTAAGAAAAAAATTATAACCCTCAACTAAACACAAACTAGAAGAGTCAGTTGAAAGAAAAGAGTTGGTTTAATAACAAAAGAAAGACCCATGGTTAAATTTATCTCCATTAGCATTAGTTGTTTTTACCCTCAAGGATATTGAACTAGTTATTGAGGTATACAGTCAAGAACTAAGAATCCCAAGAAAAACTTGGATAACAAAATTTATTTGAGTATACAATGAATCTCAAGGATAGAGGTAAGAGTCAATCTGAGAGCCAAATAAATTGTATCTAAAAATCAGAGTGGATGATGAAAATAATCAAAGATAAATATCTTTGAAATTAATTGCTTAAACTAATCCTAGAAGTGATAAACACCTTGAAAATTATTATTATTTACTTTACAATGTGACTTCCTTGGGTGTTGTCATAATATTCTCTCTTTGCTCATCCTTTAACAATATTTTCACCTATGCTAGACTCTGGAAATGAGGCTATGTGTTAAGCCTCCAATCCTTATGGATTTGATCAAATGATCTTTTGAAATATTCATGCAAACAAATAGCAGAGGACTGATTGTGAAAAAGTACTATTTATTGTCACACTAGGGTAAGGTAGTCTTAAAACATTCACCATGGACCATCATATACATAAGCCCCATCTAGGGTAAAGAATGCTTTGAAAAATTAAATGACAAATCAAATATGTGGAAATTAGTTTAATTCTTAGGATATGGAAATGGTTCTGTTGAAAAATAATTTTGCAAGGCATATTGATCCATGGACTGCTAGACAATAGCTAGATGTAAGGGTATGTAAAATATCTTGTAATTGTTTTGAATATACATAAATCATAGACCTAGAACTTAATCTAACAAAATAAATTTTTGTAGACAATTGAGATATAAGTGTTATATTGGTAGACCTAGATCTTAAACTAACAAGTTGTTGCCCCTTCACCGTAACTTATCAAAACTAATAATAAATATTTTAAACATCCTAAAAACATATTACAATGTACAAAATCATGCAAAGTCTTATAGTTTGTTTTTCAAGACTCCATAACATACTATACTCAAAGAATTATTATTTATAGCTTATTATCATAAATAAGATTTCTTTTTTGTATTTGATATATTACTTGTATAAATTGTATGTATTACTTGTATATCCATAGAGGATTACCAACATGCATAAGTGTAAAAAAAATAACACAAGAATAGGACATCATAGGCACTCCAAGAGCTTGCTGATCTAAAAAAACAACTTCAACCAATAGATGGTGAATGGAGATATTTTCTCGTAGCACTGGAGTCATATTGGCTGAGGATTAGGTATACAATGCATCTATGTTATTACAATTGTATCTGTCAATCTACTGGAAGTGTAATTTATTTAAGCAAACAATAATTTTAGAGGTCTTCTGAAGGTCAAATATGCTACATAGGCCCTATACAAAAATATTGTTGTTTTGAGTGTCACACATCACTATCACAAATGTGTATTGCAGATCTGTAGAGCATCTGGAGACAATAGTATGACTGATAAATGTCAACTATTATTTCTATGAATTTTTCCTCTATGGATACCTATGAATATTTTCTCTTTTTTACTTGCCACAAAATCCTTGCTTCTAAGGTAGATTTAGAAACCTAAATAATTATGGCACTTATCTTGATCTTATTCACTTGTGTTGAGGTTAACCTTTTAGCATGAGATTATAATATAAAAGAACTATGGCTTCTTTCTCAAAAACTGAAGTTTGTGATGTTTTAAAGGTCCTAGTTAAAGAATAATTTTTGATAACATAACCAACTATAAAATGATTCATGCATGGCCTTTGTAAATTGTAGCAAGCAAAGAAAATTGATTTCCAACTGTTGTGGTCTTTGCCTTATAATGCTACAAGAAGAGAGGTCATATACAATGGACAACTTAAATAATATACCACTACCAACAATAAAGCATATTGTATTGCTCTTGTGTAGGGATTGGAAGCAGTAAAATATATTGTTATTGTTTGAATTTGTGTATATAGCACCCTTCTTATTTATCATCAAACAAATAGTTATATAAAATCGATGCTTACCATATGAAACAATGGATAAAATAGAAAAATAACTTGCTAATTACTTAGTCTTGTGTCATTGACCACAGTAGACCAGGAGACTATAATCCCAAATCTATAATGATATGCGGGGATTTCTTGTATGGAGATAGTAAGTAGGTGATTTCTGTTTACACTTAAACCACAAAGAAGAATGTATGTTTTTTTGCCCTACAATAATTAGTTTATTTCTGAGTTTGTTTTGTAAAGAAACAAGATTTCATATTGCAATGTCATGAACAAGATGAAATCAAACTTAAAAATGGTGACTTAATTGTGCATATTATTGATGTCCTCAAGTTTTGAAAATATGTCTTTGTTATACATGGTTGCTTAATGGTATAATTCTAAGCTGAAAGAATTGTTATCTCTAAAATTTCTTAAGGTCGTCTTATCCCATTCAGTAAAATTCTAAAGGCTCTTTACCATGTCATAGCCTTGAACCCCTTAATATTTTGAATGCAAATATAAACAATTCGGTGGTAAAATTTTAATATTATTAACCTGCTAATATTTTGAAATGACTTCATTGCTTAGTTGGCAATATATGGTTCTTCATTTACTGAATTTATCAAGGATGTGCTGATAGCTACTCCAAAAGCACAACTAGATATCTTACAGGGAAGAGCTCATTGAAACTTGGTTAGTGCTAGATGGTTGTGCCTTTGTGGGTAGCTCTTAATGATAATGTCTATGTTGGATGGAAATGGATACGATATCTGATACTGGTACGAAATCGGATATGGATACGATAAATTTTCCAGATCTAATATGGATACGACTGGATACAACATTAGAAAAAGCATATATGTTTAATATATGAAAAGAAAAAATATATGACACAAAAATGTTTACATACGTATACGTTTTTAATAGGATATTTTCATTAACTAGGTAGCCTTAAAAAATTCACCAGGCACCATCATATACATAAGCCCCATCTAGGGTAAAGAATGCTCTGAAAAAATAAATGATAAATCAAATCTATGGAAATAATTTAATTCTCAGGAGATGAAAATGGTTTTGTTGGAAAGTAATTTTGCAAGGCATCTTGATCCATGGATTGCCAGACGATAACTAGATGTAAGGGTATGTAAAATATCTCGTAATTGTTCTAAATCTACATAAATTGTAGACCTAGAACTTAAACTAACAAAATGAATTTTGCAGACAATTGAGATATAAGTGTTATATTGGTAGACCTAGAACTTAAACTAACAAGTTGTTGCCCCTTCATCGCAACTCATCAAAACTGATAATAAATATTTTAAACATCCTAAAAACATATTACAATGTACAAAATCATGCAAAGTCTTATAGTTTGTTTTTCAAGACTCCATAACATGCTATACTTAAAGAAATATTATTTATAGCTTATTGTCATAAATAAGATTTATTTTTTGTAGTTGATATATTACTTGTATAAATTGTATATATTACTTGTATATCCAAAGAGGATTACCAAACATGCATAAGCCTCAAAAAAATAAATTGGTACCTTATTATTAAAAAGTCATTTCCAAAAATGGTGTATACCCAACCTTGATCATATTCAAATATTAGGTGTCTATATAGAAGCTGGCAAGTTGCCTCCTACTAAGATTCTAGCCCTTCCAATGTTTAAGAATTATACTCTTGGAATTCCAGCTCCTATTTTATATATTAAGAACTTGGTAAAATATGTAATTGTGGATGACTTACACTTTGTATTTGGGTCCCTTTTTGAAAGCATGGAGGAAGCCAAATCTGGACTTGGCATAAAGTTAATGCAGGAGGGTCGGATGAGGGGCCAAGCATTTGTAACTTTCCCATCTACATAACTTGTAGACCATGCATTGAAAATGGCACATCGGTATGTGTTAAAAGGAAAGCCAATGATAATCCAGTTTGGGAGAAATCCTTCAGTTGGCAAAGTGAATTGAGTAGTGGGAAATCTGAGGATAACACAGGCACTCCAAGAGCTTGTTGATCTGAAAAAATAACTTCAACCAATAGATGGTGAATGGAGATATTTTCTCATAGCACTAGAGTCATATTGGTTGAGGATTAGGTATACAATGCAGCTATATTATTACAATTGTATCTATCAATCTACTGGAAGTGCAATTTATTTAAGCAAGCAATAATTTTAGAGGCCTTTTGAAGGTCAAATATGCTACACATGACCTATACAAAAATATTGATGTTTTGAGTGTCACACATCACTGTCACAAATGTGTATTGCAGATCTGTAGAGCATCTGGAGACAATAGTATGACTGATAAATGTCAACTATTATTTCTATGAATTTTCCCTCTATGGATACCTATGAATATTTTCTCTTTTTTACTTGCCACAAAATCCTTGCTTCTAAGGTAGATTTAGAAACCTAAATAATTATGGCACTTATCTTGATCTTATTCACTTGTGTTGAGGTTAACCTTTTAGCATGAGATTATAATATAAAAGAACTATGGCTTCTTTCTCAAAAACTAAAGTTTGTGATGTTTTAAAGGTCCTAGTTAAAGAATAATTTTTGATAACATAACCAACTATAAAATGATTCATGCATGGCCTTTGTAAATTGTAGCAAGCAAAGAAAATTGATTTCCAACTGTTGTGGTCTTTGCCTTATAATGCTACAAGAAGAGAGGTCATATACAATGGATAACTTAAATAATATACCACTACCAACAACAAAGTATATTGTATTGCTCTTGTGTAGGGATTGGAAGTAGTAAAATATATTTTTATTGTTTGAATTTGTGTATATAGCACCCTTCTTATTTATCATCAAACAAATAGAACATAGAAAATCGGTGCTTACCATCTGAAACAATGGATAAAATAGCAAAAGAACTTGCTAATTACTTAGTCTTGTGTCATTGACCACAGTAGACCAGGAGACTATAATCCCAAATCTATAATGATATGCGAGGATTTCTTGTATGGAGACAATAAGTAGGTGATTTCTGTTTACACTTAAACCACAAAGAAGAATGTGTGTTTTTTTGCCCTACAATAATTAGTTTATTTTTGAGTTTGTTTTGTAAAGAAACAAGATTTCATATTGCAATGTCATGAACAAGATGAAATCAAACTTAAAAATGGTGACTTAATTTTAATCTAAAGGCCCTCATGCGTAAACACAACATTAGGGTTTAAATTTTAATATAGGGTTTAAATTTTACAAATCTCATGCATAAACACAACATTACAAACTAAAAAATTCCAAACCCTAATCGCAAAAATACCTAAAATAATGCAAAATTCACTAAACCTAACTAACCTCATCTTCATCTTCATGCCCCGTTTTGTGCCTTCGGCTTCAGCCCTCATCTCTCACCATTTTGGATAAATTAGTAGAAGTTTCAAAGAAATTTTAGGGTAAACCCCAACCAAAAAGTGAATAGTATGAATCGAAGCCCGAGAGCCCTAGAAGTTTTAGAGAAATTTTAGGGCAAACCCTAGCCAAAAAATGAATAGCATAAATCGAATCCTAAGAGCCCTAGGTTGTGCATGTGGTGTGGAGGTTGCAGTAGCTAAGGCACGGTGTGGAGGTTACAGTAGCTAAGGCATGACATGGAGGTTGTAGTAGCTAAGGCACGACAGTTTCAGTAGCTAAGGCATGATGATTGTAGTAGCTAAGGCATGATATGGAGGTTAGAGTAGCTAAGGCATGACATGGAGGTTGTAGTAGCTAAGGCACGATGGACTAGTTGTAGTAGCTAAGGTGTGGCAAACTATCTATTAATGAAGCTTCGAAGAAATAATGATGTCATCGCATGGGGGTTTAAGCCCGCGTATTAAAAAAAACTAAACCACCTCTAAGAAGGTGGTTTATAACCACCCTCTTAAGGATAAGAGGGCGGTTTATAACTACCCTCATAGGGGCACCCAAAAAAATTTGGGTTCCCCTAAGATTCTGGTTATAAACCGCCCTCTTATCCCTAAGAGGACGGTTATAAACCACCCTCTTAGATCACCCTAAGACGATAGTTTATAACCACCATCTTAGTATGACCCCTAAGATGGTGGTTTATAACCATCATCTTAGTCCTACAAGGGTGGTTTATAGCTGCCCTCTTAGGGTGACCCTAAGAGGGTGGTTATCCTAAGAGGGTGGTTATAAACCACCCTCTTAGGATCTATTAGGGTGGTTTTTTACCACCGTAAAAAACCACCTTAATTTAGCCATCGTTAAAGCCCTTTTTTGGTGTAGTGATGGTGAGAAAGCATAAAGTGTATACAGCCTACAGGGGGCTTTTTGACCTCATATCCTATCTGCAATGCAACTTAAGAAGGCAATAAAGAGAGGAGAAATAATTTATGTAGTGAAGTTAAATGATATAGAAGATGAAAATAAGGAAAAGGTGTTTGAGAAACACCTAGTACTCCAAAGGTTCAGAGACGTATTTCAAAGGATTTACTTGGATTACCCCCTAAACATGAATTTTATTTCACATTGAAATTCAACTTGGAACAGAATCTATTCATAGAGCTCCTTATAGAATGAATTTGATTGAGATGCAAGAACTGAAAGTGCAGTTACAAGGATTATTGGATAACTGATTGATTAGACCAAGTGTGTCATCGTGGGGTGCACCAATGTTGTTTGTAAATAAAAATGATGGTTCCTTGTGACTTTGTATAGACTATAGGATGTTAAACAAGGCAACCATTAAAAATATATATCCTCTACCCAAAATCGAAGACCTCTTCAATCAACTTAAATATGCCACTATCTTTTCAAATATTGATCTAAAATCAAGATACCACCAATTGAGGATTCAAGAAGAAGATACCCATAATACAACCTTCAAAATTTTTTATGGACATTATGAGTTTACTATCTTGCATTTTGGTCTATCGAATTCTCTAGCAGTATTTATGAATTTTTTCAATAGTATTTTTAGGAAGCTTTTGGACCATTATTCTTGTATTCCTAGATGATATTTTGATATATTCCTAGAATGATACTGAACATGACAGACACCTTTAGATCATGTTGGAGATGCTAAGGAAGAATTAGTTGTATGGGAATTTATTGAAATGTGAATTTCATGTGTTAGAAGTGCAATATTTAGGGGATATTATATCACCAGAAGAGATTGTAGTGGATCTTAAAAAAATAGAATCTATATTAAATTGGCCACCACCAATAAATATGATAAAAAATATGAATTTTCATGGGTTTGACTAGATATTGCAGGCGTTATGTGAAGGACTACGCCAAGATAATTTCTCCAATAACTAACCTTCAAAGGAAGGGAAAAGAATTCAAGTGGATAGATAAATGTGAGGAAGCTTTTGATCTACTCAAACAAAGACTCACTACATCTCCCATACTAAAGATACTAGACCCTTAGGGTAGATTTTTTGTGTGTACAAATGCATCATTGGAAGGTTTGGGAGGAGTTCTCTCGCAATATGAAGTAGTAATAGCTTACGGATCTAGGAAACTAAAACGACATGAGGTTAATTATGCAACCCATGATCTAGAATTGGTAGTAATGGTTTTTGCTCTCAAAATTTGGTGACACTATTTTATAGGGAGACCCTTTGAGTTGAGAATAGACCATCAAAGTCTAAAATACATATTTACTCAACATTTTCTAAATGTTAGGTAGATAATATGGATGAAATTTCTTGTTGAATATGATTTTGGCATTGAATACATCAAAGGGAAGGAAAATAAGGTTGTTGATGCACTCAGTAGGAGAAGACACATAGTTATCTTGTCTTGCCTCCATGAGGACTTGATAAAATAGGTTAATAAAATGCAACAATAGGATATATTTTACAATCAAATATGGGAGAGGGTGGAAAGGAAATTTGATGATAGTAAGAATTTTAGCATCAAGGATGGTTTCTTGTTCTTTAATGACAGGGTAGTAGTTCTAGAAGCCAATGATTTGAAGAAAATGATCATGAATGAAGCACATAGATCTCCATATTTTTCTCATCCAAGAGGGGCAAAAATAAGAGATAATATGAAGAAAACCTTTTGTTGGCAAGGAATGAAGAGGAGCATAACTAAATTTGTTGCCAATTATTTTGAATACCAGAAACTAAAAGAAAAAAATAGATATCCTATAGGACTCTTGTAACCTCATGATGTACCATCACATAAATGGTAAGTGATTTCGATGGATTTTATTGTAGGTTTTCCAAAGACCAGATTCTAGCATGACATAATCCTAGTTGTGGTCGATAGACTAACCAAGGTTGTGCACTTTATACCCAGAAATACCAAGGATGATGTTGTGGTTGTGACTAATATATTTTCAAAGGAAATATTTAGTCTTCATGGTTTTTTTAAAGTGATCATTTCAGATAGGGACTCAAGATTCACATACGAGTTTTGGTAAGCTTTGCATCGAGCCATTGACACTAGGTTAAACATCAATTTTACATATAACCCAAAAAACAATAGGTAAAATAAGAGAGTAATCCAAGTTTTATAATACATGCTTCATATGTATTGTATAGATCTAAAAACCCAATGGTAAACTTTATTACACTTGGTAGAGTTTGCCTACAATAATGGTCATCATTTGACCTTGTGCATGGCACCTTTTGAAGCTCTATATGGCAGGAGGTGTAGGACACCATTATCTTGGGATAATCCAGAGTATAGGGTTGTGCTTGGACCTAATATGGTCAAAGAAATTGAGCAACATTTAAGGACGATCAGAGAAAGACTTAAAAATTTGTAGATCATAAAAAAAATTATATCGATCTTAAGTGTTTTTAAAGGTAAGGCCATATAAGAGTGCTATTAAATATACCAAGCTAGATTATCATTTTGTGGGACCCTTTGAAATTATAGAAAACATCATTCCTATGGCATATTGACTTGCCTTACCACCCAGTCTATCAAAGATTCATGACACATTTCACATATCATTGCTTAGAAAATATATAGCTAACCCTGATCATGTGTGGGATTTTTCTAAACTATATATGGTGGACCCAAAGGCTATAGAGGTTAAACCAGTAACTATCCTTGAATACACTCCAAATAAATGAAGAAAGGGAACTTGGAGCAATGCAAGGTCTAGTGGGATAGATATTCTAAGAGAAATGCTACTTGGGAGAAAGTAGCAGACATGTAGAAACATTTTCCTTTCCTATTTAAAAATAATATGTAATTGATATTCTCTTTTGTTGATGGCACTAGTAAATACACAGAGGATTATGTTGAGCCTAAGGGAGGGAGGATGTCTTGACCCTCCCTTGGTAGACTTATTATGTGGATGAACTTAGATTTTTTTTGTGTTGTTTTTGTGGTAACATTTGACAACTCCAAGACTAGATATGTGAAGCAATTGTTTTATGGAAATAATCTATATATCTTATTGATGGAATAACTTATATTTTCATGTACTAAGTATGTAAGACCTATGGTTTATGGTAACAATATTTTAACCTCATATGTTTTGTAGGGTACTTGGCAATGAATGTGGTACTTGTGTTATGGATTTTTACTAACTTTTCTTGCATTTATTAATTTAGAATTATTGGACTGATATCTTATTTTATTATTTTTCTAGGAAGAGAATACTTTGAAGATGGATCTATCAATTATCTATTTTTGCATATTACTAATGGATAAGTATTAAAAATGAAATAATCTTGAGTTTATTGCATGGTGGATGTTTTTATTCTTTTAAAATGTGTGAATTTAACCCAAGTTGGCTTTTAGATGCATCTACTAGATGGTATGATAATAGAATAAATTCTGGTTGTTCTGGAAATGAATATGCCATTAATGGATAGTGGAAGTAGAGCGAGTGGGAAAATAAATAAATACGTGTATGGTGGTTGGAATGTTACATTGACTTTCATCGCCAAAAACAAAGAAGGGGGTTGTTCTTTGTTGGAGAGTTTGGTTTTTGGAAAAAAATGAAGGGGGAGAAATTAAGGAGAGTAGGAAGAATTGATGCTAAAGATTTTTGGAGGGATTTGTGATGTTGAATCAGTGCCAAATTATTGTTGACTCTCACCAAAATAGGAGAAAAGTAGTAAGTATTACTTGTTTTAGCTAAAAAATGAATGATTGTGCTTAGATATTATTGCGTAACTAGAGTTATGCTGAAAGAGATGTATTTATGGGAAATTATGCTTATACGATCTACAAATATTGGTGTTAAATGGAAAATGTTCTCAATGACATTGAAAAATAAGTGAAAGGTAGAGATATCTACTAGTTTCGCTGTATAGATTGATGTTCATTGGAATACATTCTTAGTAATATTTAAAAATAAATGAATGGAAGAGATATCCATTAGTTTCACTATAGATATTGATGTTAGCTGGAATACGTTCTTACTAATGTTGATAAATAAGTGAATGGTAGAGATATCTATTAGTTTCACTGTAAATATTGATGTTAGCTAAAAATAATTCTTAGTGATGTTGAAAAAAAGTGAATGGTAGAGATATTTGTTAGTTCACTATCGATATTGATGTTAGCTAGAAAATATTCTTAGTGATGTTGAATAAAATTAGAAAAGGTAGAGATATATGTTAGTTTCTATATAGGATTGAAGCTAGTCTTGGAAACGTACTTTGTGATGTTGAAAATATGGGAATGGTAGGAGTATCAGATAGTGCTCCTATTTGTATGAGTAGATATTTTAAGATACCTTCTATATGATGAAAATGGAGGTGTAGTTCTTGTAAGGAAAGGTAAGGAAAGGTAAGGATAGTTATGTTTAAGCTAATATGAGTTTGACCAGCACTGCTATGTCACCAAAAGAGGAATGTTATGTCTTGTTATCAATGAGCAAATATAGTTTAGGTACATGAGCATGTTTCTATGACAGTGTATACGCATTGAGATTTCGTAGCATAGGAGTTTTTAAAGAAGAATTTTATAGGCTTGGGGATGACTTTTGGGAATATTTGTAAAGTCTAGAAAGGGACCTGAAAATCGAGTCTAGTCGATCCAGAATAGAGGGTGAAGGGATTCCGCTCAAGCTGTGTTATGATTGCATCAATTAAAACAAGGACTTGATAATCTTGATGAAGTGTTGTAGCTTTCCCTACTAGCTTATCCAATAAATCAATGATGCTTTTGTTGTCGGATGTAAACTTCCTTATTGAGAAAACCAGGTAAGGATTTCCTATGAGATGAGTAGGTAGGTGTCTTTTGTTCTCTATTGGAAGTTAAAGCTCATGTGTGCTACATTGGTGTTTAATTAGGCTTGAGCTATGATTATTTTATTCCAATAGAGTTATAGTCTTGGGATATAGATTATTATAGAGTATATTTGTGCATTGTTATCTAGAAGAAATAAATACATCTTTTGTATTTGGTGGAGATAGATTTGAGATACTGCTCATTGGAGAGCTGAGTTAACATTAGACCGTCTATTAACCGATTTCACTAGCAAAGGTTATGGTATAAAATCATCAAGAATAAATTACATTTGATGTCAAGACATTAGCAAGTTTTCTTATGATCAAACGAAGATAAATTCAGGTTTCTTCGGGCCAATGGTGGAAGTCATATGGTAATTTTTTAAGGAGTTGGAAATAGAGTAATTATCTAGCATATGTATTACTTTAAATACAAAATATTTTTACCTATTTAAGATTATGAACTAAAGGACAAGTTCAAATTTTAAAATAATGAGAGTCATGGAACTCTAATTGGATGTTGAAGGCTTGTTAAAAAGCCTCCATTGATTGTAATTATTCAATCATAAGAATACATATAGAGTAGATTCATGGTTGGTTTTTTACCTTTAGTTTTCCTATGATAAAATATTGTTTTTTTGTGGCTCTTTTGTGGATATTTTTCGTTGAGATGAATTTATGCTTTAATTCTAAATAACTATGGAAAAAAGTTCTTTATTGATGGTGATCATTCTTGAAAAGCCTTGTTTCTAGTTATGCATTATTTTATGTTATGAATATCATGGTTTATTATAAGACTTGCATGTAACTTTGGTAAGTTAAGTATTTATAACAAAAATATGAATACATTTAAGGATTAACCATGTTGTATGATCTACCACTAGAGTTTTGGTAGTTAGCATAATATTGGAGAAAATTTTATTTTGGATTAGTATTCTAGGGTATACTCTAAATAGGAATACTAGCCTACCATGATAAGGAATTATTAAGTGCTTGGATCACTCCTAGTGCTCTCACATAAGAATAGCTATGTGAAGAGCAAGGATTGGTGTGTACTCTCGATTGAGGGAGAGAAGGAGAACTAGATCATTAAAAGAATAGGATAGTCCAAGCTAGCATCTCATTTAATGTACTTACATTAAAGGATATGTGTAGGTTATAGGGATAGCTTACCTAATGCACTTACATTAAATGATTTATGTAAGTTGTAGGAATGGGTAATTCCTATGGCATTTCTAGTAGAAGAAAATAGATCCACATCAAAACTAAGTTATGCAGACTAGAACACAAATAACTTAAGCTAACTCCATTATATGTTAGGTAGTATATATTAAAAAAAATTGATTGGTTGAGTTGGGTTGAAATTAAAGTTGTTACAAGTAATGGATGATATCTAAAATATGTGTTAAGAGTTCTATTTAATATTTTTAAAAATATGAATGAATTTCAAATGTATCAACCATTTGAATACTTAATCAATTTGGTATATAAGGATTGAGACCAATTAGAATTGCATTCTAAGGATTTCCCTATTTGATCAATTGAAAACCTTCCTAAGACCTCAATTTTCTTTTGTTAGTAGCCAAAAGAAGAATTCTTAAATTTGACCATTTATAATGAAAATGATATTATTAAACTTTTACGAAAAGCATGGAAGAAGGAGCTAAAAATATCAAACATCCAAATTTCTATTATTTGTTTGAGTACATAACTTGGATAATTATTTTTTAAAACTGAGAGTCTACAAGGTTGTTTGATTGTTACTACCAAAGATCTTAACATGTTAGATAAATTATTTCAAACCTTAACTTTATGTATTTTAAGTAGGATTGGACATGGCATTATTTTTTGGATTTTATGGTTGGAAAACACCAACACTATTTTTAGATGTAGATTACATAATTACATCTACGTTCAGCCTAATTGTATTGCCTCCTTTATAAAATTTATATGGGTATGCAACTTTTCATAAAAAGTATTGGGTGTGGGCATGCAACTTGTAGAAAAAAAATATGATGGTCTCTTTTCACATGTTTAAATATAACTACAAGCATCAAATTTTTTTATAATAAAATATATGTAAAACATATAAATTGATATATGGTAAAATAAAATTATTTACAGGTTGAGATAATGAAACATAAATTTATTATTATTCTATTAATAATTTTCCACATTCACTAAGAATCATCTCAAAATTCAATAAAAAATATATATATAAAGCTTGCAAAAGATTAAGATATTCATAAACAATGGATCTTTATATATCTCAATTGAAGGTATTTATGTAATACTATGAAGAAAAATGATACACGGATTGGACCATTTATAATTCATAATATTAATTTGAATGTCTATAGATTGTTTTTTTTTATTATATATAATTTATAATATTAATTTGGATGTCTATAAATTGTTTTATTTGGATTATTTAGGAGAGTTGGTTACAACCGCACTATTTTAGTAACTGATAAGCGTAGGGTTCAAACTATAGGTGCTGCTTTCACCTAACTTATTATGCTTCGTTATTGTTGACCTAGTGTGAAGGGGACCATCGATTGCTCGGAATTCGTACTGTCATTGTCACTCTTATGCACACTCAAAGGATTCAGATCAGATTACTACCTTTCCAGTCTAATGCACACTCAAAGGATTCAGATCAGATTACTACCTTTGCAGTCTAACACAAAATCAAAGGATTCATATCAGATTACTACCTTTGCAAACATGCAGCCCCTGAAGTTTGAACCGGATGTCTTCTTGGTAAGTGGACAAGCACTTACCAATCCACCTAGCCCTCGGTAATATAATGAAAAAATTATGTCTAGATATATTGTTGGTTGGTTGGATCGATACGGGTATTGAAGGCCTCAATGAATATCGTGATGTGGAGGGGTGGATTCCCATCCCATAATCACTAGCATTTTATGTAGTAACACATATTATTGTATTGCATTTGATGTTGGTTGGTTGGATCAATACAAGTATTGAAGGCCTCAATGAAAATCGTGATGTGGAGGGGTGGATTCCCATCCCATAATTACTAGATGTCTTCTTAGTAAGTGGACAAGAACTTACCAATCCACCTAGCCCTCGGTAATATAATGAAAAAATTATGTCTAGATATATTGTTGGTTGGTTGGATCGATACGGGTATTGAAGGCCTCAATGAAAATCGTGATGTGGAGGGGTGGATTCCCATCCCATAATCACTAGCAGTTTATGTAGTACCACATATTATTGTATTGCACTTAATGTTGGTTGGTTGGATCTATACAGGTATTGAAGGCCTCAATGAAAATCGTGATGTGGAGGGGTGGATTCCCATCCCATAATCACTAGATGTCTTCTCTGTAAAATTTTACAATTTGAAAATAATAAAATCCTTGAAAAAACATTCTAGACCTATACCATGTAATACCACACATAATAATAATAATTTGCTTACTTGGGCGGTGTGAGCTTATTAATAATCTGATGAGCATTTTGCAAGGAAAAAGATAGGAAAATAAAAACCGTAAAACATCCTTTTTCCATCTGTATTAGATACATAATTTTTTTTGTTCTGACCACTTCAAGTAGGTTATTATAAGATTTCTTGTACTTGCTTTACTGAATCCTAAAAAATAATGACAGTAATTATCTTACTGAACTGCATAACAAATTCCATCGTTTGTTTCTGGGGCAAGGGCAATTACAATTACCTGTGGGTAATGGTAACCAAACTGTATAAACTAATAAAATATGTAGTTTACTAGTACATGTTTCACTTCTGAGTTATCAGAACAGAAGTAGACAAATTCCAACCATTACCGTTTGAGTTGCAAGTATTTTATATAGGCCCAAGAAAAAGAAATTAAACTCCGGAAAAGATATCCGAAAGCAAGAAACCGGAGCATTTTTTTTCATATACGATCCTTTTCAATGAAATCATTTGAAGAGCTCCCATTCTTATTAAAAACAATCTTTATATTGATACCAGAAGCCAAGAACATAATCCAAAGAGTCTAATTCCCAACACAATAGCGCATCTTTTTCATTGAATCAACTAGTGCAGTAATTTTTTCTGTATGGCTGAACGACACAACTAAGGATAACACGGTATTTTATAGTAAACAAGACTCTCAAAATCTTCACAATAAGTACAGAATTTATCAATCAAAAGTTCTTGGATGATCTCTCCACATTGCACCGAACTATGATCTTGATAACCAGCAATTCTGATGAAGGGAAGCACATCAATATAAAAAAGAACCCAAATAGAGCTGTATACGCTGAAAGACGATGTTGAACCCCGGCTCCACACTAAACATGCTTTTTAAAATCCTATCCTGTTGAGTGAGTTCGGATTCATTGCGCAACGTGTGATATAGACGTTGGCACATGCCATCGATCTTGCTGAACCCATCTCTCATTTGTAAGCTGGTGCGATATTCCGTGGGAATGTTCCCATTTTGAAATTGAAGGAATACTACTTCTTGTATGGAAAGCCGAATATCTGCAGGCACAGGGCAAACTATAAATGTGCGAATCCCAGTTGCCGGAATTGGATCCCACTTACTCTTCAGTGCTATAATAACATTTGCGAAGAAAGCACTAATGTCTCTTTCTTGCCGTCTTCCTTCGTAGTGGGTGATCTCCATCCATCCCTTCAACCATATGGCTTTTTCAAGGTCTAAATCGTCTCTTTGCCCCACTATCGGACGCCGCTCTTGTTCCAACTGAAAGCAAGTGTACCAGAAATCAGTCACTCCAAAGTCGAATGCCGCCTGAGCAGCTTGGAGTGGAACCAACGTCCGGATGAAGCGAAGAGGGGAATCCGAGGCCACCCAGCCGAGTTCACCCTGAACATCGGCATCAATACAGATGTTTAATTCTGCGTTTTGCCGGAGAAGATCTTCGGTAAGGCTCATGGCGTTTTTTTTTCTGCAGCACTCGTTATAGTGGGCGACCTTCCTTTCTTGGTTCCTCGTCGCACACTTCTTGCCTTCACACACCGGATCGCCACCAATGGGCTGTGAAAACCGTAAATATACACATGCCGTTCTTTGAACCGTTGGGCCTACCGCTTGAAAAAAAGAATGACTGTAGTAGACATATTAATGTTAAAATTTTCCCTCGTGTGGTTGCATGGCCATCGTCAAGAATATGTATCAACTTATGAATGAAAATTCATTCATAAGTGCTAGTGTGGTTCAACTCTTACCAAAAAAAAACTTAGGTTCAAACTTTGGTGGCGCCATTTAATAAAGGTAGTAGTTTGTTGTCAAACTGATGACGATACAAACCCCGAGCAACCGGTGGTCCCCATATCATGCCGAGTCGACGATGACGATACAAACCCTAAGCAAATGGTGGTCCCAATCTCATATCGGGTCAACAAAAACGAGACAAATAGGGTAGTAGTATGTTCTGAATCCTTTGAGTGCGCGCTAGCCCGACGATGATGGTATAAACCCTGAGTGATCGGTGGTCCCCATCTCAAGCTAGGTCAACAACAACAAAATGGATAGGTTAATAGTATGTTTTGAATCCTCTGAGTGCGTGCCAGACCAACGATGACGGTATAAAACCCAAGTGACCGGTGGTCCCCATCTCATGTCGGATCAACAAGGAATCAAAACATGATCGAATGACCAACCATCTCTTCTTTTGGTGGTCATATTGCTGATAGCCATAACATTTTACTAGACAAATTTTCCTCTATTTGGGTATACTGGAATGCACCAATGTATTTACTAATTTTGGTGAATATTTTTTCTCCCAAAACTCCATAGGGAGAGCATAAAAATTCATCCAGATTGGGAAACCATTAACTTCTTCTGTAAAGGGGTTGAGACAAGGAGTCCAAGGTCTTATATAGACACCTCTTTGTCCAAAAACCAATTATATCTATAATCCCTTACCCTATCTCTAAATCATAACAGGAAACAAAAAAAAAAAAAATTGGGTAGCAAAGTTACTTGGAATTCTGTACTGGTCCATAATATTTAATGTATTTTTTGAGCTCTTTCAGACCTAGTCTTTTACTCCTTGAGTTTGCATATAATTATTTGAACTTCACGATCATTCAGATCCAACTCAAATTCATCCTCTGAAATCCGGATAGAAGGAAGAGGTTTATCAAGAAGCTCCACCCGTAAACCCAAAAATCCCTCACCTGAAACTTATTGACCACTGTAGCCCCGAATGCACCCAAAAAAAATCTTTTATTATAAATTATGTTTTATTTTTTATTTTTTAAAATAAAGTTTTGAAAAGGTTGTGGTTTCTTTTCATATTAATATAGTCACATTGAACTATTTATTTAATGGTTATGAGATATATGTTTAATAGTTAACAATCTAAAATCCTTGTATTATTTAAAATTATTTTTATTTAATAATTTTAAATAAAAAAATTATTATAATTAAAATACGTTTAAATATTTTTTTTTTTTAAAGTCTTGTACGCACAATATATTGGGTTTGCAACAAAGTCAGACACTAATATTGAAATATCATAAAACCTTTAAATAGTTGTTATATATATATTTGCAAAGTCATATAAGTTTTTTTTTATAATTTAAATTATATATTGTATCTTACTTTCTATATATACATATGTATGTTTAAATATTGTAAAATGATATAAGCTTATTTGTTTAATTATAACTTAAATGATATATTGTATGTTATTTTACAAAAATAAAAATCAACTATAAATATAAAGAATTGATGTTTAGAATACTTGTGATTATAATCTAAAAAGGTTTTAGATGAACACCATTATAATAAAGATTTATAAAAATGATTTTATTAAGTTTCTAATATAAAATTATAAATATCCTTTGTTGTGATGTAATAGAAAAATAAAATTTTATAAATCTAAGATTAACATGTCCCAAAAGAGGTAGTGCAATGACAAAATATTTTGGGTTGTCGTGAGACCCAAGTTTAATTCATGAAGGGTGGCTCTCAATATGAACCCATTTTTTCAAATTTTTAAAAAAATATTAATACAATGGTCATTTGCATACAAAAATATAGGAAATGTGTTACTAATAAATGATACATATTAATTATATACATGGATGGTTGTCAGATACTAAAAATAGTGTGGTTGTGACCAACTCTCCTATGTAACAAAAAAATAAAATATAAGTAAGTATTATTTTTGTGCATCCATGTTATGTTTTTTTTTTTTTTTTTTTTTAATTTACATGGTGGAATCGGTAGCCGCCACGAATCCGGGCAGGTTGTCCAGCTTTTATGGCCGCCACGATGATTCTCGACTGTCGGCCCCGAAAGCCACCACACGGATCTTCACGCAGTCCGCCCCTATAACCACCATGCCACAATCATTTTAAACCTTTTACGCCGCTGAAAGCACCAGGAAAGGGACAAGCATTCAGTCCGACGAGGCTCGAGATTTGAACCTTGGACGCATCCACGTTATTTTAACATGTTTATAATGATCATTTTATATAGATCTTAACCTTCATTATAATCAATTAAATTGTATAAAATAATAATAACACAAATGTGACACAATAAATAATATATAAATATTAAAAATTATCTCTACATATATATGTCAATTATCTAATTAGTATTGATTCTTAGATATCTAACATGGTACATCGGTATGTGTCAAAAGGAAATCCAATGATAATCCAGTTTGGGAGAAATCCTTCTATTGGAAAATTAAATTGAGTAGTGGGAAACCTGAGGACAACACAGGCACTCCAAGAGCTTGTTGATCTGAAAAAACAACTTCAATCAATAGATGGTGAATGAAGATATTTTCTTGTAGCACTAGAGTCATATTGGCTGAGGATTAGGTATACAATGTAGCTATATTATTATAATTATATCTTTCAATCTATTGGAAGTGCAATTTATTTAAGCAAACAATAATTTTAGAGGTCTTTTGAAGGTCAAATATGCTACATAGACCCTATACAAAAATATTGATGTTTTGAGTGTCACACATCACTGTCACAAATGTGTATTGTAGATCTGTAGAGCATCTAAAGACAATAGTATGACCGATAAATGTCAACTATTATTTCTATGAATTTTCCCTCTATGGATACCTATGAATATTTTATCTTTTTTACTTGCCATAAAATCCTTGCTTCTAAGGTAGATTTAAAAACCTAAATAATTATGACACTTATCTTGATCTTATTCACTTGTGCTAAGGTTAATATTTTAGCATGAGATTATAATATAAAAGAACTATGGATTATTTCTAAAAAACTGAAGTTTATTATGTTTTAAAGGTCCTAGTTAAAGAATAATTTTTGATAACATAACCAACTATAAAATGATTCATGCATGGCCTTTGTAAATTGTAACAAGCAAAGAAAATTTATTTCCAACTGTTGTGGTATTTTCCTTATAATGTTACAAGAAGAGAGGTCATATACAATTGACAACTTAAAAAATATACCACTACCAACAACAAAACATAATGTATTGCTCTTGTGTAGGGATTGGAATTAGTAAAATATATTGTTATTATTTGAATTTGTGTATATAGCACCCTTCTTATTTATCATCAAATAAATAGAACATTGAAAATCGGTGCTTACCATCTGAAACAATGGATAAAATAGCAAAAGAACTTGCTAATTACTTAGTCATGTGTCATTGACCACAATAGACCAGGAGACTATAATCCCAAATCTATAATGATATGCGAGGATTTCTTGTATGGAGATAATAAGTAGGTGACTTCTGTTTAAACTTAAACCACAAAGAAGAATGTGTGTTTTTTTGCCCTACAATAATTAGTTTATTTTTTAGTTTATTTTGTAAAGAAATAAGATTTCATATTGCAATGTCATGAACAAGATGAAATCAAAATTTAAAATAGTGATTTAATTTTAATCTAAAGACCCCAATGCATAAACACAACATTAGAGTTTAAATTTAAATCTAGGGTTTAATCTAGATTTTAAATTTTACAAATATCATGCCTAAACACAACATTACAAACTAAAAAATTCCAAATTCTAATCACAAAAATACTTGAAGTAATGTAAATTTCACTAAACCTAACTAACATCATCTTCGTATTCATGCCCCGTTTTGTGCCTTCAGCTTCGACTCCCATATCTCACCATTTTGGGTAAATTAGTAGAAGTTTCAAAGAAATTTTAATGTAAACCCCAGCCAAAAAATGAATAGCATGAATAAAATCCTGTTAGCCCTAGAAGTTTTAGAGAAATTTTAGGGAAAACCCTAGCAAAAAAATGAATAGCACAAATCAAATCCTGAAAGCCCTAAGTTGTGCATGCAATGTGGAGGTTTTAGTAGCTAAGGCATGATGTGGGGGTTATAGGAGCTAAGGCATGATATGGAGGTTGCAATAGCTAAGGTGCAACAATTGTAGTAGCTAAGACATGACAGTTGTAGTAGCTAAGACACAACATGGAGGTTAGAGTAGCTAAGACACGACATAGAGGTTGTAGTAGCTAAGGTATGATGGACTAGTTATAGTAGCTAAGGTGCGAAAAAACTATCTATTCATGAAGCTTCAAAGAAATAATGATGTCATTGCATAAGGGTTTAAACCCGCATATTAAAAAAACCTAAACCATATCTAAGAAGGTGGTTTATAACCACCCTCTTAAGGATAAGAGGGTGGTTTATAACCGCCCTCATAGGGGCACTCAAAAAAATTTAGGTTCCCCTAATATGTCAATTATAAACTACCCTTTTATCCCTAAGAGTGCGGTTATAGACCACCCTCTTAGATCACCCTAAGATGGCGGTTTATAATCATTGTCTTAGTCTGACTCCTAAGATGGTGGTTTATAACTATCGTCTTAGTCCTATGAGGGTGGTTTATAGCTGTCCTCTTAGGGTGACCTTAAGAGGGCAGTTATTCTAAGAGGGCAGTTATAAACCACCCTCTTAGGGTCTATTAGGGCAGTTTTTTATTGCCATAAAAAACCACCTTAATTTAGTCATTGTTAAAGCCCTTTTTGGTGTAGTGATGGCAAGAAAGTACAAATGGCATACAGCATATAGGGGACTTTTTGACCCTAAATCCTCTTTGAAATGTAGCTTAAGAAGGCAATAAAGAGAGGAGGAATATTTTATGTAGTGAAGTTAAATGAGATAGAAGATGAAAAGAAGGAAGAGGTGTTTAAGAAACATGTAATACTCTAGAGGTTCAGAGAGATATTTCCAAAGGATTTACATTGATTGCCCCCTAAACATGAATTTGATTTTACAATTGAACTTCAAACTGGAACAAAACCTATTCATAGAGCTCCTTATAGAATGAATCTGATTGAGATGCAAGAACTAAAAGTGTAGTTACAAGGATTGTTGAAGAAGGGATTGATTAGACCAAGTATGTCACCGTGGGGTGCACCAATGTTTTTTGTCAAGAAAAAGGATGGTTCCTTGCAACTATGTATAGATTATAGGATGTTAAACAATGCAACCATTAAAAATAGATATCCTCTACCTAGAATCGAAGACCTCTTCTATCAACTTAAATATGCCACTATCATTTTAAATATTGATCTAAAGTCAGGATACCACCAATTGAGTTTTTAAGAAGATTATACCCATAATATAACCTTCAAAACTCATTATGAATATTATGAGTTTATTGTCTTGCCTTTTTGGTCTATCGAATGCTCCAACAATGTTTATGAATTTGATGAATAGTATTTTTAGGAAGCTTTTGGATCAATATGTTCTTGTATTCTTGAATTCTATTTTGATATATTCCTGGAATAAGACTAAGTATGACAGATACCTTAAGATCATGTTGGAGCTACTAAGGAAGAATCAGTTGTATGGAAATTTGTTGAAATGTGAATTTTATGTGTCAAAAGTGTAATATTTAGGGCATATTGTATCAACAAAAGAGATTGCAATGGATCCTAATAAAATAGAAGCTATATTTAATTGACCATCACCAAAAAATGTGATGAAAGTCTGAAGTTTCATGGTTTTGAATGGAAATTACAGGCATGATTTGAAGGACTACACCAAGATAATTATTCTAATAACTAACCTTTAAAGGAACAAAAAATAATTCAAGTGGATGGATAATTGTGAGGAAGTTTTTGATCTGCTCAAACAAAGACTCATTACATATTTCATACTAAATATACTAGCATCATTTTAAGGTTTGGTAGGAGTGCTTTCACAAGATGAAGCAGTAATAACTTACAGATATAGGAAACTGAAATCGCATGAGGTCAATTATGCAACCCATAATCTGGAATTGGCAGTAGTGGTTTTTCCTCTCAAAATTTGATGATACTATTTGATAGGGAGACCCTTTAAGTTGAGAAAAAACCATAAAAGTTTGCAGTACATATTTACTCAACCTTTTCTAAATTCCATGTAGAGAAGATAGATAGAATTTCTCGTTGAATATGATTTTAGCATTGAATACATCAAAAGGAAGAAAAATAAGATTATCGATGCACTCAGTAGGAGAAGACACATAGTTGTCTTGTATTGCATCCATGTGGACTTAATAAAAAATATTAAAGAAATGCAATAAAATGTGTTTTGCAATCAAATTTGGGAAAGGATGGAAAGGAAATTTGATGATAGAAAGGATTTTAGCATCAAGGATGGTTTCTTGTACTTTAAGGATAGGGTAGTAGTTTTGGAGGCTGATGATTTGAATAAAATGATAATGAATGAAAACCCTCTACTAGCAAGGAATGAAGAGGAGCATAACTAAATTTTTTGTCTAATGTATTGAATGCCAAACGGTAAAGGCAAAAAATAGACATCCTGCAGGACTATTGTACCCTCATGATGTCCTAGCACAAAATTGGTAGGTGATTTTGATGGATTTTATTGTAGGTTTTCAAAAGACTAGATTCTAGCATGATGCAATCCTAGTTGTGGTTGACAAATTGACCAAGGTTATGTACTTTATACCCAAAAATACGAAGGATGATGTTGTGGGTGTGGCTAAAAAATTTTCCAAGGAAATATTTAGGCTTAAATGTTTTTTGGAAGTGATCATTTTAGATAGGGATTTAAGATTCACATTTGAGTTTTGGTAAGCTTTGCTTTGAGCCATTGACACTAGGTTAAACATCACTTCTACTTATTACCTAAAAATCTATGGGTAAACTAAGAGAGTAAGCCAAGTATTATAAGATATGTTTCACATGTATTGTATGGATCAAAAAACCCGATGGAAATATTTTTTACACCTGGTAGAGTTTACCTACAATAATGGTCATCATTCGACCTTGGGTATGGCACCTTTCGAAGCTCTATATGGTAGGAGGTGCATGACACTGTTATCTTGGGACAATCTAGAGGATGGGGTTGTGCTTGGACTTGATATGGTCAAAGAAATGGAATAACATTTAAGGATGATCAAAGAAAGACTTAAAGAAGCTAAATATCATCAAAAACATTATGCTGACCTTAAGAGGTCACCAAGAGAGTTTGTTGTGGATGATAAAGTATTTTTGAGGGTAAGACATTAGAAGAATGCTATTAATCCTACCAAGCTAGATTCTCATTTCGTGGGACCCCTTGAAATTATAGAAAATATTAGTCCTATGGCATATTGACTTGCCTTACCACTCAGTTTTTCAAATATTCATAACACCTTTCACATATAATTGCTTAGAAAATATATAGCTAATCCTGATTATGTGTGGGACTTTTCTAAACTACAGATGACAGACTCGGAGGCTATAGAGATTCAACCAATAATGATCTTTGAATATCACTCCAAATAAATGATGAAAGAGACTTTGGAGCAATGCAAGGTCTAGTGGGATAGATATTCTAAGAGAAATGCTACTTGGAAGAAAGTAGTAGACACGCAAAAACATTTTTCTTTCCTGTTTAAAAATAATAGGTAATTGATATTTTATTTTATTGATGGAACTAGTAAAGACACAAAGGACTATGTTGAGCCTAAGGGGGGAGGATGTCATGACCCTCCCTTGGCAGATTTATTATGTGGATGAGCTTGAATTTTTGTTGTGTTGTTTTTGTGGCAACATTTGACAACTCTAAGACTAGATATGCAAAGAAATTTTTTTATGGAAATAATCTATATATCTTATTGATGGAATAATTGTTTTTTTTGTGTTAAGTATGTAATACCTATGGTTTATGGTAATGATATTTTGACCTCATATGGTTTGCAGGGTACTTGGTAATGGATGTGGTACTTGTGTTATGGATTTTTGCTAACTTTTCTTGCATATCTTAATTTAGACTTATTGGACTAATGTCTTACTTTATGATTTTCTTAGGATGAGAAGACTTTGAATATGGATCTATCAATTATCTATTTTTGCATGTTAATAATGGATAAATATTAAAAAAGGAAGTAATCTTGAGTTTATTGCATGGTGGAAGTTTTTGTTTTTTTAAAAAGTGCGAATTTAACACAATTTGGCTTTTAGATGCATCTACTAGATGGTATGATAATGGAATGAGTTATGGTTGCCATAGAAATGGATATACCATTAATGGATAGTGGAAGTAGAGTGAGTGGGAAAATAAGTAAATATGTGTATAGCGGTTGGAGTGTTGCATTGAATTTCACCATCAAAGAAAAATAAGAGGGTGGTTCTTTGTTAGGGAGTTCAATTTTTGGAAAAAAAAAAGGATAGCAATTGAGGAGAGCATGAAGATTGATGCCAAATCAGTGCCAAAGTATTGTTGACTCTCACCCAGACAGGAGAAAAGTAGTAAGTATTACTTATTTTAGCTAAAAAATAAATGCTTGTGCTTAAATATTATTGGGTAAATCGAGTTATAATGAAATATATGTATTTATGGAAAATTGTTCTTATACGATCTATAAAGATTAATGCTTGCTAGAATACGTTCCTAGTAATGTTGAAAAATAAGTGAATGGTAACGATATTTGTTAGTTTCATTGTAGATATTAATGTTGGTTGGAATACATTCTCAGTAATGTTAAAAAATAAGTGAATGGTATAGATATTTGTTAGTTTCATTGTAGATATTGATATTAGCTGGAAAATGTTCTCAATGATGTTGAAAAATAACTGAATAGTAGAGATATCTATTAGTTTCACTGTAGAGATTTATGTTAGCTAGAAAATATTATTAGTGACATTGAAAAATAAGTG
Organism: Wollemia nobilis; assembly: GCA_028583015.1. NCBI lineage: Eukaryota > Viridiplantae > Streptophyta > Pinopsida > Araucariales > Araucariaceae > Wollemia > Wollemia nobilis. The sequence goes on along the minus strand of JAQPPZ010016587.1, from coordinate 4,381,592 downwards.
AATGGTAGAGATATTTGTTAGTTCATTTTCGAGATTGATGTTAGCTAGAAAACATTCTCAGTGATGCTGAAAAATAAGTGAATGTTAGAGATATTTGTTAGTTCAGTGTTGAGATTGATGTTAACTATAAAATATTCTCAATGATGTTGAAAAAATAAGATAAAGGTAGAGATATTTGTTAGTTTCTATATATGATTGAAGCTAGTCTTGCAAACATACTAAGTGACATTGAAAATTATGGGAATGGTAGAGTATTGGATAGTAATCCTATTAGTATGAATAGAGTTTTAAGAGACCTTCTTTGTGATGAAAATGGAACTGAAGTTATCATAAGGAAAGGTATGGATAAGTATAAGTGATGTTTAATCTAATATGGGTTTAACCAGCGTTTCTATGTCACTAAAAGGAGAATGTTATACCATTATTATATCTTGTTATCAAGGAGCAAATCTAGTTCAGGAACGTGAGCGTGTTTCAATGACTGTGTATGAGCATTGAAATTTTGTAGCATCAAAGTTTTTAAATAATAATTTTATAGGCTTTGGGATGACTTTCGGGAAGCATGGTAAAATCTAGGAAGGGATTTGGAAATAGAGTCTAGTCGATCCTAAATAGAGGGCGAAGGAATACTACTCAAGCTATGTTATCACCATGTTAGTTGGAATAAGGACTTGACAAACTTGGTGAGTTGTTGTAGCTTTCCATCATGGCTTATCCAATATGTTGATAAGTCTTTAGTAGTTTGATGCAAACTTCCTAATAGAGCAAACCAGGTAATAATTTCCCATGAGGTGAGTAGGTATGTGTCTTTTTTTCCTTGTTGAAAGTTAAAAGCTCCTATGTGCTACATTGGTGTTTAATTAGGCTTGAGCTATGATTATTTTATTCCAATCGAGCAATATTATTGGGACATAGCTTATAATAGAGTATATTTGTGCATTGTTCTCTAGAAGAATTAAATACATCTTTTGTATTTGGTGGAGATAGATTTGAGATGTTGCTCGTTGGAGAGATGATTTAACCTTGCACTGACAGGTAATTAATTTTAATGGCAAAGGTTATGGTGTAAAATCATCAAGAATAAATTATGTTTGATTTCAAAGCATTAACTGGTTTTCTTATGATAAAACAAAAATAGATTTAGGTATATTTGGGCCAATGGTGGAAGCCATATGGTTTTTTTTAAGAAATTAGAAATAGAGTAATTATCTAGAATATGTATTACTTTAAATCCAGAATCTTTGTACCTGTTTAATATTACGAACTAAAGGATAATTTTGTATTGTAAAATAATAAGATTCATGGAACTCTAATTGGATGTTGAAAGCTTATTTAAACACCTTAGTTGATTGTAATTATTCAATCATAAGAATAAAGATAGAGTAGATTCATGGCTAGGTTTTTACCTTCGAGTTTCCTAGGATAAAATAATGTTGTTGTGTGGCTCTTTTGTGGAGATTTTTTATTGAGATGAATTTATGCTTTAATTCTAAATAACTATGGAAAAATACTCTTTATTTATGGTGATAATTTTTGAAAAGCCTTATTTCTGGTTATGCATTATTTTATGTTGTGAATATCATGGTTGATTATAATACTTGCATGTAACTTTGGTAAGTTAAGTATTGTATAATGGAAATATGGATACATTTAAGGATTAACCATGTTGTATGATCCACCACTGGAGTTTTGGTAATTAGCATAATATTGGAGAAAATTTTATATTGGATTAGTGTTCTAGGGTATAGTCTAAATAGGAAGAGTTTCTTACCATGATAAGGAACTATTAAGTGCTTGGACCATGCCTAGTGCTCTCACATAAGTAGACCTATGTGAAGAGAAAGGATTAGTGTGTACTCTCAATGGACTGAGAGAAGTGGAACTAGCTCATTAAAAGAAATATGAAAAGGATAGTCCAAGGTAACATCCTATCTAACGTACTTACATTAAAGGAGATGTGTAAGTTATAAGGATAGCTTACCTAATGCACTTACATTAAATGATTTATGTGAATTTTAGGGATGGGTAATTCTTGTGGAGTTTCCAATAGAAGAAAACATCCACATCGAAACTAAGTTATACAAACTAAAACACAAAGAACTTAAGATAACTCCATTATATGTTAGGTAGTATATATTAAAAAAATGATTGGTTGAGTTGGGTTGAAATTAAGGTTGTTACAAGTAATGGATGATATCTAAAATATGTGTTAAGAGTTCTATTTAATATTTAAAAAAATATATAAATGAATTTTAAATTTATCAACCAGTTGGATACTTAATCAAGTTGGTATATAAGTATTGAGACCAATTAGAATTACATACTTCCAAGGATTTCCCCATTTGATCAATTGAAAACCTTCCTAAGGCCTCAATTTCCTTTTGTTAGTAGCCAAAAGAAGAATTCTTAAATTTGACCATTTATAATGAAAAATATATTATTCAACTTTTACGAAAAGCATGGAAGAAGGAGCTAAAAATATAAAACATCCAAATTTCTATTATTTGTTTGAGTATACATTTTGGGATAATTATTTTTTAAAACTAAGAGTCTACAAGGTTGTTTGATTGTTACTACAAAAGATCTTAACATGTTAGATAAATTATTTCTAACCTTAACTTTTATGTATTCTACATAAAATTGGACATGACATTATTTTTTGGATTTTATGGTTGGAAAACACCAACACTATTTTTACATGTAAATTACATAATTACACCTATGTTCAGCCTAATTGTATTGACTCCCTTGTAAAATTTATATAGGCATGCAAATTTTCATAAGAAGTATTGATTGTGGGCATGTAACTTGTAAAAAAAAAATGTGATGGTCTCTTTTCACATGTTTAAATGTAACTACAAGATTCAATTTTTTTACAATAAAATAAATGTGAAACATATAAATTGACATATGGTAAAATAATTTTTTTTACAAGTTGAGATAATGAAACATAAATTTTTTATTATCCTATTAATAATTTCCACATTCACTAAGAATCATATCAAAATTCAATTAAAAAAGAACTATATAAAGGTTACAAAATGTCTTGTATGATTAAGATATCCATAATCAATGGATCTTTATATATCTCAATTGAAGGTATTTATGTACTCCTTATAATACTATGAAGAAAAATGATACATGGATTGGATCATCTATAATTTATAATATTAATTTGGATTTCTATAAAAAAAAATTGTTCGGTTATATAGGAGAGTTGGTTACAACCGCACTGTTTTTAGTAACACTATTTTTAGTAACTGACAACGTAGGGTTCAAACTACAGGGGTTGCTTCCACCAAACCTTATTCTACTTCGTTATTGTTGACCTAACGTGAAGAGGACCACTGGTCGCTCATATCGTCATCATCAGTCTGTTGTGCGCTCACAGTATTTAGATTGAACTACTACCTTTGAAAATAAGTTGCCCCAAGGTTTGAACTTGGTTGTCTTCTTGGTAAGTGTGTGACCAGACAAGCACTTACCAATCCACCTAACCCTCCTTAATATAATGAAAAAATTATCTGTCTAAATATATTGTTGGTTGGAGCAACACGGGATAGTGAAGGTCTTAATGAGAATCCGGATGCGGAGGGTTGAATTCCCATCCCATAATCACTAGTAGTTTATGCAATACGACACAGTATTTCATTTTCCATTTGATATGCTTTCTTTGATCAATGATGATTGGTAAACTTGTCTAAATATATTGTTGGTTGGAGCAACGCGGGTACTAAAGGTCTTAATGAGAATCCCGATGCAGAGGGCTGAATTCCCATCCCATAATCACTAATAGTTTATGCAATACGACACAGTATTTCATTTTCCATTTGATATGCTTTCTTTGATCAATGATGATTGGTAAACTTGTGTTTTGTTGATGGCTTTGTTGACTAACCCTTGTCAATGAGGGTTAGTTTAATTCCCATGGAATGTGTTAACCCACTCATTTTTTTTTTGTTTTTTTAAATTATAAAGACTTCCTTATAAAATGTGTTAACCCACTTTTTTTTTTTTTTTTTAATTGTAAAGGCTATTATATAAATAACTTAAAAAAACTCAACATAAGGAAAAATTTACAATTTGAAAATAATAAAATCTTTGAAAAAAGATTCTAGACCTATACCATGTAATACCACATATAATAATAATATTTTGCTTACTTGAGCGGTGTGAGCTTATTAATAATCTGATGAGCATTTTGCAAGGAAATAGATAGGAAAATAAAAAAACGTAAAACATCCCTTTTCCATCCATCTGTATTAGATACATGATTTTTTTGTTCTAACCACTTCAAGCAGGTTATAAGCTATCTCGCACTTGCTTTACTGAATCCTAAAAAAATGACAGTAATTATCTTACTGAACTGCATAACATATTCTATCGTTTGTTTCTGGGGGCAAGGGCAATTACAATTACATGCGGGTAATGGTTCCATCAAACTGTATAAACTAATAAAATATGTAGTTTACTAGTACATGTTTCACTTCTGAGTTATTAGAACAGAAGTAGACAAATCCCAACCATTACCGTTTGAGTTGCAAGTATTTTATTATTCTTGCTCAAGAAAAAGAAATTAAACTCCGGAAAAGATATCCGAAAGCAAGAAACCGGAGAACACAATGAAAGAATAACGTGGCATTTTTTTTTCATATACGATACTTTTCAATGAAATCATTTGAAGAGCTCCCATTCTTATTAAAGACAATCTTTATATTGATACCAGAAGCCAAGAACATAATCCAAAGAGTCTAATTCCCACTACAATAGCGCATCTTTTTCATTGAATCAACTAGTGCAGTAATAGTTTCTGTATGGCAGAACGACACAACTAAGGATAACACGGTATTTTCTAGTAAACAAGACTGTTAAAATCTTCACAATAAATACAGAATTTATCAATCAAAAGTTCTTGGATGATCTCTCCACATTGCACCGAACTATGATCTTGATAACCAGCAATTCTGATGAAGGGAAGCACATCAATATAAAAAAGAACCCAAATAGAGCTGTATACGCTGAAAGACGATGTTGAACCCCGGCTCCACACTAAACATGCTTTTTAAAATCCTATCCTGTTGAGTGAGTTCGGATTCATTGCGCAACGTGTGATATAGACGTTGGCACATGCCATCGATCTTGCTGAACCCATCTCTCATTTGTAAGCTGGTGCGATATTCCGTGGGAATGTTCCCATTTTGAAATTGAAGGAATACTACTTCTTGTATGGAAAGCCGAATATCTGCAGGCACAGGGCAAACTATAAATGTGCGAATCCCAGTTGCCGGAATTGGATCCCACTTACTCTTCAGTGCTATAATAACATTTGCGAAGAAAGCATTAATGTCTCTTTCTTGCCGTCTTCCTTCGTAGTGGGTGATCTCCATCCATCCCTTCAACCATATGGCTTTTTCAAGGTCTAAATCGTCTCTTTGCCCCACTATCGGACGCCGCTCTTGTTCCAACTGAAAGCAAGTGTACCAGAAATCAGTCACTCCAAAGTCGAATGCCGCCTGAGCAGCTTGTAGTGGAACCAACGTCCGGATGAAGCGAAGAGGGGAATTCGAGGCCACCCAGCCGAGTTCACCCTGAACATCGGCATCAATACAGATGTTTAATTCTGCGTTTTGCCAGAGAAGATCTTAGGTAAGGCTCATGGCGTTTTTTTGTACAGCACGCGTTATAGTGGGCGACCTTTCTTGGTTCCTTGTCGCAAACTTCCTTGCCTTAACACAACGGATCGCCACCAATGGGCTGTGAAATCCGTAAATATACACATGCCGTTCTTTGAACCGTTGGGCCTACCGCTCAAAAAAAAATGACTATAGTAGACATAAAATGTTAAAACTTTCCTTCGTGTAGTTGTATGGTCATCCTCAAGAATATGTATCAATGTCATAGTGGAATGGAAATATCCACTTACTAAGAAGAGATTTAGGTTCAAATGTTGGTGGTGCCATTTAGTAAAGGTAGTAGTTTGTTCTAAATCTTCTGAGTGCGCGTCAGATCGATGATGACAACACAAACCTCGAGCGATCAATGGTCAACAACAACGAGAACCCCGAGCAAACGGTGGTCCCCATCTCATGCCGGATCAACAACAACGAGACAGATAAGTTAGTAGTCTGTTATGAATTCTGAGTGCACACCAGATCGATGATGACGGTATAAACCTCGAGTGATTGGTGGTCCCCATCTCATATCGGGTCAACAACAATGAGACGGGTATGTTAGTAGTCTGTTTTGAATCCTCTAAGTGCGCGCCAGACTGATGATAATAATACAAACCTCGAACGATCAATGATCCCCATCTCACATCGGGTCAACAACAACGAGATGGATAGGTTTGTTGGGAGTAGACCATGTGGTTTGAACCCTGACCAGTTACTAAAAATAGTTGTTGTAACCAACTCTTCTACTTAACCAAAAAAAAATAATGGAAATAACATCTGTTAAGAATAAAACTAAACAAAAACCCTTGGAATCCCATATAAATGAAAGAGAGAGCTTATACTTCATGTATACTATTTTATTTACTAATAATCTAATTTTTTATTATTATTATTATTTAATAAGCTATGCATTGTTTTTATTGGCGTCACTCCCATTACAAAAATAAAAGATTACATTACTCTCGTTACATTTCTAACAAGTTAATTAAAACATACCCATCTTTGTCTTTCTATAAAAAATATTCTTCATTTGTCTTTCTATCAAAGATATTCTCCATCTTCCTCAAAATGCTAAGTTTCAATAATTAATTTTTTTTTGACATGACACAACTTCAACAAATAGAAGAAAAATGAACATAACAGTTATCCATCAAAGAGGAAATCAAGAAAAAATCGACTCAATTATTTTTCTTCTGTTGTAGCCGAGATTATTTCTTCTTTAGAATGGCAAGATCTGAGAAAGTTTTTTACACTTCAAGCTCATGAGGTAATATTTAGTTGTAACACATTTTTGTAGGATCTTCATTTTCAGAAAATTGATTGTCACCCAATTGTTTCATAATTAGCTTCAATAATACCATGTGAGGTACTAATCTTTTCCATGGAACTGTTTGGATGGTCTTTAGTAAGAATTTAGCTTTCATCAACAATCTGATTCAAATTCTCCTTTTGGGGCTAAGTTTTATGTTGCTTACATGATTTCCATTAGACAATTGGCGCATCTGGATGATGAGTTTTTTTTTTGAATTGGGACATTTGAAGGTTTCAAATCATTCACATGGTGCGAGGCCTTCTCCTCCACCAAGAAGTAATCAAAGCATGATCGAATGACTAAGCATCTCTTCTTCAAGCGGCCATATTGCTGATAGCCATAAAAAATTATTGGACAAATTTTCCTCTATTCAGATATCCATATATATTGGAATACACCAATGTAGTTACCAATTTTGGTGAATATCTTCTCTCTCCAAAACTCCATAGAGAGAGCATAAAGATTCACCCAGATTGGAAAACCATTAACTTCTTATATAAAGGGTTTAAATAAGGAGTGGAAGGTCTTATATAGATACCCCTTTGTCCAAAAACCAATTATATCTATAATCCCTTACCCTATCTCTAAATCATAAAAGGAAACATAAAAGAATTTTTTGGGTAGCAGAGTTACTTGAAATTATGTACTGGTCTACAATCTTTAATGTATCCTTTGAGCTTCACTAGACTTGGACTTTTGCCCATTGAGTTTGCATATAATTATTCAGACTTCATGATCAATCAGATCCAATCCAAATTCATCCTCTAAAATCCAAATAAAAGGAAGAGTTTTATCAAGAAGCTCCACTCATAAACCCAAAAATCCCTCACCTAAAGCTTATTGACCACCGTAGCCCAATGCACCCAAAAACAATATATTTTATTATAGATTATTTTTTATTTGTTTTATTTTTATTTTATTTTTAAATAGAGTTTTGAAAAGGTTGTCTTTTCTTTTATTACTAATAGTTTTTTTTTTTGAATTTACATGGTGAAATCGGTAACTATTACGAATTCGAACAAGCTGTCTATTTTTTATGAGTGTTATAGTATTCTGCGTTGTTTGCTTCGGAAGCTGCTACACAAATCTTCATGATAGTGTGATTGTGACCAACTTTCCTATGTAACCAAAAAATAAAATATACAAAAGTATTATTTTTATGCATCCACATTATGTTAACATGTTTTCATATAATGATCATTTTCTATAGATCTTAACCTTTATCGTTATCAATTAAATTGTATAAAATAATAATACCACAAAATTATAATTAATTATTTAATAAGATGTGACATAATAAATAATATATAATTATTATAAAATATCTCTCTATATATATATGTTAATTATCTAATTAGTATTTTTTTATATAAGATTTGGTTATTGTGAGAAGCCCCTATGACCGACGTACATGGCTGAGCAGTCTCCTTCCAACCATGACCCCTTGTAAAGGGGAGAGCTATACTTATCAATAGGGAATTGGACACAAAGCCACACCACACCCACCCTCTCACACACTCGTTCATACCACGGTTTGAACCTTGAACCTCCTGAAGAAAAACCAAAGCCCAAACCATTGCATTGCACCCCAGGTGCATTATCTAATTAGTATTAATTCTTAGATATCTAAAATGTGTCATTTTTCATTGTGTTTTTCCAACTGATTGATAGATAAGTTAAAGTGTCCATATGTAACTATACATTACTTGTATTGATTAAATACTTAAAATTCAAAGCTAATATCACACATTATTTATTTACAAACTTTATAATATGAACTTTAAAAATTAAAAAAAATTAAAAAATAAATCTAAAAATGAGATTAAAGTGTTTATGGAGATCATCAAATTATTTGAGATACAATAATGCCATAAAAAAAATTAATCTATATAGCAAACAAGAAAATAATATTAAATCCCATTGAATATGATAAACAAACAAGAAAGTAATCTTAAATCCCATTGAATATGATAAACATTATATGTATGCACCAATTTAAAAGAGAAATTTAAGCACTGCATCTAATACTTATTATAGTTAAATTTATTATAATCTATTTTCAAAAATAACATAACAATTTTAAATGGTCTAGTTTTTAGAAAAAATTTATTTTTTTAAACACACTCACTCACTATGATTTGATCTTAGATTTGTATAAAGTAATAGAAGCTCAATATTTTCACTATTGCAATTAATTCATTTCTATAATATATGCACATGCATTTATTTTAATATATTAAATAATTGAACATATGAAAGAGTAATTTAAAATTTTTAACATTTATGATGAGCAACTTATGAAACATGGTTTTCATAGCCCATTTAGATGAAAAATGTGTAGATAGAATGTGGAAACTCTCAACCATATTTTTATTGAGTGTACCTTAGCCTCTGAGTTATGGAGGAGAATGGTCATCGTACTTGACTTACAATGGCCCATTTTTTATACTTTTGAATAGCTTTGGAGGGGTTGGCCTAATCAAGAGGGTGCTAATCACTTTATTAGGCAGCTAGTTTGGATGGGTTCTACCATCCTACCTTGGGATATCTGGAAAGAAAGAAACAACCATATTTTCAATCAAGAATGGAAGGACATTCATTATTTCTGGCAAAAAACCACTGCCAACTTAGTTGAATCAATCCAACAACTCCTTAAACACCCCCAAAACTCCCACCAAAGATGGGATCAAGTGATGCAAATATTGAATATTAAATATTTTAAGGGCAACCAACTTAAATGGAATGTGAATAATCAAAATATGGATAGAACAAGGAATTGGTAGCCTCTTCCTAAGGATTTTTGAAAAGTCAATACCGATGGAGCCTTTAGGGGAACCTTGGAAAAGCTAGTGCAGGAGGATTTGGTAGACTTTCATATGGTTCCCTGGTATTCATTTTTACTGTGAATTTGGGTATCCTTTCCAATAACCTTGCTGAGGGGTATGGTATCCTTAGAGGCCTTCGAGAGGCTACTAAGTTCGTATGGAAAAAAGTGTTGGTTGAATATGAATCTCAAGTCATAATTAATTTGTTGAAGGCTCCTTCTAAGAATCATAAGGTTGATTGGAGAATAAAAAGAATTGTTGAGAAGATTCAATTAATCCAAATGGGATTTTTGAAATTTGAATACAATCATGTGGTCAGAGAATAGAATAGGAGTGTTGATGCTTTAGCTAATTGGGCATTGGATAAAGGTGATATTACTTACTATGGCCACCCTCCCAAATGGTGGGATTCACAAATAAGGGAAGCTCTTCTTTCTATCCTTTTTTTGGATGGCTCTAGTACTAGAGGTACCTAGTTCCTTTTTTCTTTGTTTTAATTTCTCTTTGGTTTGGTTAAGGTATTTTAGTTCCCTTGCTCAGACTATCATTCTTATGTTTTCTTTGTTGATTCTTGTTGTAGTCCTAAAATTTTTGCACTCCTTTCCTTCAGGCTAATGGATCCGTGCCTCGAAGGGGAATGGGAAAATGATGGGTCTACACCTCGGAGGAGAAGCACTTGATGTCGTGCCCTCTTTGGTGATTGTTGACGAATTGGGTGGGTTCACCAGGAAACATTTGTATGGTAGTTTCCATGCCTAGGTTGGGAGTTGTTTGATGGGTTCATTTTAATTCACTCACATTCACCTAGTTTGGCCAAATGCAACTAAACTAATACTATATGCAATTTTATTTTCAAATGAAGACAATATAGAATAGAATATAGAAGATAAAATAGATGCAATGCTTAGTATTAAAGAAATTTCAAAGCTTACTCAATTCGGATGGCTGATTTGAAGTCTTTTTGCTTGATGCAGGTGATATCGAACGTTGTAGGGTGATATCGGACATCCGATATGATATTAGCTGATCCAATATAGTCAGAAACCTACAATTTCACATATTGACACCAAAATATAGATTTTAAAGCATAATATGCATTCAATTAAACATGAATTGAACTAAATGAAATACATTATTTGTAAAACTTGCATAAAATCGATATGAATCTATATTTTGATTGCAATTAATGATGTAAATAAGATGTTAGATTGATAGAAGTGTGATATAACTACAAAATCTATGTTTAAATGAAATGATAAGTAATAGATATGATCTTATAAGTGCAAAATGGAGGGATAGAAATGCAAACAATGGTATGAAGATGCCCCCAAGCAGCCTACAGATGATATCAGATGTTGCAGGGGGATATTAGATGTGGCAAAATGATATCAGATGTTTGATATTGTATCGTACCAGCCGATACGTAGCTCCGGTCCTATAAAACCTGTAACCAATACAGAGATAATGAAAATGCAATGGGAATGAGGGGCAAGAAATGCTTAAGGATCCAAGGGGAATCCAAGGAGAGTGTCTGGATTAAATAAAAAAAGGTAAGTTAGGGGGATTGGGCTAAAAAACAATGGGAGTTATGATTTCTTCCATTCTGGACGATATTGACTGATCTGATACCGTAACGTCTGCACCGTTGGCCAGGTACGAATAGAGGTGTTAGAATAGATTTTATCCTTTTGTTGTTCTAGGCACTTTTTAGTTTTGGATGAAATTGGACATCCGATTTCATATAATAAAGGTCGATATCGTATCGGATGATCGATATTGTTCAAATAGAGCCGATATCGTCAGGAGGTTAAAAATAAACTTGATATGGGTGCAAAAATCGAGGTAGGAGGTTAGAAAGTAGTTTTAATTAATTTTTTGAATGTTTTGAACTTAGGGTAAATTGACATGGGTCAATTTTAGCCTATTACATTTTGCCCCCTCTTTAGCACATTTTTTGAAAAAAATGCATTAAAGAAAATATGGCACATTTTACAAGAAAACAAAAATTTATTGCAAAAATTGTTGAAGTTTCAAGTTTTACTATGAATTGCATTAGGTGTGATACCCCCTTCGAGTTTTTGCACCAAATTCTATATTTGGTGGAAAACTCGAAATTTTTGAAATTTAGGGTAAAAGTGAATAAAATGAAAGAATTAGGGTAAAAACCTAACTCATTTTTATTTTACTACTGCTAAATTTTTGCTCTAGAGAGAAAAATGATTGAGGTCACACACCGAGCTGATGAGGTGTGAACGAGGGCAGGGAGCATAAGGGTAAGGATCGTAAACCTCTTTAGCTTAGAAATTTTTATGTTTTAGTATTTATTTTTTGTAAATTTTGGATTTTAAGGGTACGACTATTGCCTCGCAGCTGCATCGATGATATTAGGTATGTTTTTGCAATATCAACCTAATTTTGATGATATCGAACCTATCAATATTGTTAAAATAGAACCGATATTGATAATATCAGCCTAATTTTGGTAATATTGGGTAAACGGATATCACAAAAATAGGTCCGATATTATTCAAAATTGTTCAATATTGTAATTTTTGATTCAATTACATCTATCGATTGCTAATTTTTCTTGTTTTTTGCTTGTTTGTTGATAGAAACCAGTTTTGAAGAATAGAGAGTGGAGATACAGTGGTCTCCAAGCGGATTTGAGTGCCCTTACAAATGTAGAGAGGGACACTCTAGAGGCTACGAGATTGAGACATGTTGTAGAGATGCCACAAATCCTGATAGATTTGAGGTTGTTGATGGTATTAGTTGAGCGGTGGTATCCAGGGTCTTCATGTTTTTGGCTACCAATGAGGGAGATGACCTTAACATTGGAGGATGTATGGAGGATACTAAGGGTGCCCATTAGGGGCTTTTTTATAGCTTCATCTAGCAATCAAGGCTAGGTGATGCAGTGGTTGTCTAGGGATCCAAGATTCTTGATCAAGAAGGGCAACATTAGTATTGAGAGACTCAGCCAGACAACTGGGGTCTCTTGACTGATAGTGGTTCTCAATGGTACAGTGGTTCGGTTACTATTTTTCCATCTTAGCGATCACAATCTACCATGGATTTTGGTAGAGATCATGGCTGACATGAGGGATCAGGGTCTACGGTTTGCATGGGGTCCATACATTTTATGTCGCTTGTATAGGACTCTATTCAGGGTTGTTTATAGAGGAGGTAAAGCATTGGTGCTTACCTCTTTCCTACAGGTATGGTGTTGGGAGCACATAGCAGTGAGGAGACCTGTAGGGCTGCCATTGATGGGAGTGGTGGCAGAGAGGCCTAGAGTGTTCTATTGGTACTTGCATAGAGGACATCTAAGGTGGGTTAGCCTCGACATAGCTAGGAGGTTGGTGGATGAGCTGACTACGGGTAGCATCCAGTGGAGGCCTTGGAGAGAGCTTCCAGGGTGGGGAGAGGATGGATTTGAGTTGGCTCACGTGAGGTGAGTGATCTAGCTCTAGATGGAGCGGGGTGAGGTGGAGCTACACCATGTAGACTAGGTTCTATGATAGTTTGGGTTGTAGTAGGACATCCCTGCGACTAGGGATGTCACATTTTTGAGGGTGACATGAGACACCACGATAGTGAGTGGTGCTCCGAACATGGCTCACTTTATGGATCCTCTGCTAGATGATGATGTGGTGGCCACGGTAGAGGGTGATGATGTTGGAGTGACTACGAGATATTCGTAGTGGTATGCTAGCATTCATCCTACACTGATTACTAGACTAAGGGGTGTAGTTCATTAGGCAATTGAGCAAGTTATTCGATAGTGATGCTCTACTAGCCAGTAGTGACGAAGGACACAGGTACCCCCTAGGAGAGAGGGACCTCGCACTAGGGGAGGGCACTAGATCCAGAGGATGACTAGACTAGAGAGGGTCTTTGGGATAGAGGAGAGGTCTAGGAGGGTGGAGGAGGAGAGGAGAGCATCTCCTCAGTAGGAGGTGAGACTTGATTCACCCGAGAAGGGCATGGACATAGAGGTAGGAGAGAGCAGTGAGATGGCAGCTCTACGGGTGGAGAATGCAAGTCTGAGGGAGGATATTATGACTCAGAAGACCAAGATCTAGACTTTGGAGGTGGAGCTTGCACAGGCACATGCTCAAGTGGATAGGGTATCTATTTTGACATCTTCCTAGTCGACTCAGTCAAATAGGAGGGGTTCAGAGGATGAGAAAGTTTGGGCTCTTTAGTGGGTAGCTTTTTATCAGATATTGTACTTTATGGTAGTGCCTATGGATCAGAGACAACCATTGCCTAAGGAGTTTGCGACTCCAAGCCACTCGAGATCAATGTCTCGCTCTACGTCTAGGACAGCTTCAGAGGCACCAGAGTTTTGACCACCTCGACCCCCTAGTGGGGATGATGAGGCTCAGAGCTCTAGAGGCTCGAGGGGAGTATAGGGGTGATATATTGAGATTGTTTTTGTGGTATACCCCTTAGTGATTGAGTATGCCAATTTTGGATATTGTGGCATACCATTTTGACTTCATTTTGTACTTATATTTTGAGATATATATATATATATATATTGATCCTTTTTGTTTATACGATATTGTATGATTTATTGCATTTTCTTATGATGGTTGTGTTACATAATTTTTGTAATCATGCTTTGATTTTTGAATATTTTTTATCATGCTTAACTTGAAAAAGGAATGATTTTGCAAAGTGTGTTTGAAAGACAAAAGATGTTTTTGTGAAGTGATACAATTGATGGATTAGCAATGAACCTCAAAAGGATGTTGTGTTGTTATATGACCGTTCGTGGAGATCAATGCTCGCTAGGTCATGAAGCATATCCTGTTGTGAGGAAGTTTTGTATTGCTAATAATAGAAAATATTTTTGGGCTCAAGAGTAACCTTGAGGCTTGCGATGATGAAAAAAGGATGGCGATTCCTTTAAGAGGAATCGATTTTGGGAAAATAGGTTGATAAAGATTGTATTTGTGAGAAATATAGAGTGATTTAAGCATGAAAATTTGGGAAGGATGACTTGCGCTAGGCATAGAATTCCTAGTATGAATTTTGAAGTGAGAGTTATTACTAGGAATTATACCATCATCGCGAAGTCAAAAATGCAAATGCATGATAAAATAATTATGTGTGATTTAAAATGCAAGGTTTATTTGAAAATAAATCATTATGTTGCATGTTGAAATTTTTGAAGACAATATATATACTGTAATTGCTAAAATGAAGTGATTTGTGGGGATTAATGCAAATGGTTACAAACTAATGTTTTCTAGAAAATTTCAAAGAAATATTTTAAATTATTTCAAGGATAAAGTCAAATTTATCGAGAACTAGTGTGTGATGTGTGAGTTCATTATCCATATTGATTCACATAATGATACAAAATATCTCAAGGATCAAATGTGTGTGCTTGTGAAGTTGATTTACCAATTTTGAGTGAGGTAATGATACAAGCCAACTTTTATGAACCAATGTGTGTGCAAGTGAAAGATTCATTAACCATGATTTTATGCATGCAATTGTACTGAACTACTATGTAAGTCAAGTCACCAAAAGCTAGCTAATCCATAAGCGTACATTGGTCTGTACAAAAGAAGGTCGCTAATGTGACAGACATGTCACCATGCGTAAGGATACCGCCATTGCCAAGTCGGCTTGATGCCACCTAACCTGTAATGAGGATCACCCCATGGTGTTCGAATAACTGAGGAATTCTAGGGATTCAAGCTCATTACCCCCTTCTTTTCTTTTGATTTCTTTGAGTAGGGATTCTTGTTCATTTTATTTGTGAACAAGGGGATTTTATTGCTTTTGTAGTAAAACTACTTTTTCTCTTCTTTTTTTCTTTTTCTTTTGCTTTTTCTTGCTTTTTCCTTTTTTCGGGATACTTGCTCAGATTAGACAAGGAGCAAGGGATTTTATTCGGGTAGGGGGGAGCTTGTCCTTTTGCCAATTCTCAATATTCTAGACCATGCGCATAATAGGATAGCAAGGGAAACTTTTCGCTTAAGGAGCTAAGACTACTATGTAGTATCATCTTTCAAATTTGCAAAAATCATTTTAAGATGTGAAATGTGTTCTTGGTTCAAAAAGTAGCAAGACCAGTTCCCAAAACTCAAAATTTTATTTAGTGAAGTAATAGTGATTTTGGTTCAAGAGAGATTTATAATCAAAATTACAAAATCAAGATTTAGTAGAAATGTGAATTAGGTGAGTGGTTCAAGATAACTTTTGAGTTTATCCGAAAGAAAATAAAATATAACTTGAATTTTGAAAAACAACAACTAATGATGCAAAATGATGACTTAATAACAATTTTTGATATTTTTCATATTTTTTTGATTTTTTTTTATTTGATGAATAAAATATATGATAATTGCAAACTGAATGATAAAATATATGAAGAAGCTATTTACAATTATATACAATGATGGAACTTTTGCTTTTATGCATAATATCTCTTTAGATGCATGATGTTCATTGGTTCTTTGAGATCTTTTCCATCCAAAGTAGCCAAGTGATATGCACCAGATCCAAATTTTGCAGTGATGACGAATGGTCCAAGCCAATTAGGTTGAAATTTACCTTTAAGGTCTTTTCTAGCATTAGTATTTTTCTGATTTTCTTTAAGAACTAGATCTCCGATCTCAAAAGATCGATGATGAACTTTCTTTGAATATGATCTTTTGAGTTTATCTTGATAAGCGTGAAGATGTTCTAGAGCATGTATGCACTTTTCATCTAGAAGTTCCAACTGACTTAGTCTGCCAACACGATATTCATCTCCTACTTCGACATCTTGAAGTAGAAGAGCTAAAGAAGGAACTTCTAATTCGAATGGGAAGATGACTTCAGCATCGTAAACCAAGACAAAAGGGGAAGCACCTGTAGGAGTGCGAACACTGGTTCGATAAGCCCACAAGGTGGGATATAATTGAGTATGCCAATCACGGCCTGATTTATTAACCAATATTTTTAAAATCTTGATCAAAGTTTTATTGGATGCTTCAGCTTGACCATTTCCTTGTGGATAATATGGAGTGGACCATCGATGTTGAATTTTATATTTTTGACAAAGTTTCTTAATGTCTTTGTTCTTGAAACATGTTCCATTATCAAAAATAAGTGTTGATGGAATCCCAAATCTACAAATAATTTGATTAAAAATGAATTTAGATACTTGGGTTCTTGTGCAAGAAGCTAGTGGCATAGCTTCTACCCATTTTGTAAAATATTCGGTTGTTGTTATGATGAATTTGTGGCCATCTGAAGAGATGGGATTGATTTTACCAATGATATCTAGGCCCCATTTGGAAAAGGGCCAAGGAGAGGATATGGCTTGAAGTTCTTGAGCAGGAGCATGAACAAGGTCTACATGGTGCACATAATCGTTGGCATCCTTTTCCATGGAAGGCCAAAAGTACCCCATTCGTAGGAGTTTTTTAGCAATAGCACTTCCACTAAAGTGGCCTCCACAAGATCCATCATGGACTTCACTTAACACCTTCTTAGACTCATCTAAATTGAGGCATCTTAAAATAATACCTTCAAAATATATTTTATATAAAGTATTTCCAATAATCACAAAGCGAACAACTTGCTTACGTAATAACCTACGTTGGTTTCTATCTAATCCTTTTGGAAAAGTTCCCTTTTGAAGAAAGTTAAAAATATCTGTATACCATGGTTCTAGAGTTATTTCATTGATTAAAAACACATCTAAAGGTTCCAAACAAGATTTAGATGAGGTTGGCTCTTGAAGTTGGTGAATGATGATCGTAGCATATTCATCATCCAATTCTAAAGGCAACAGAGAAGCGGCAACAACCATGGCATCTGCAGCATGGTTGCTAGTACGAGGGATAGCCTCAAGAGTTACTTTCTCAAACAAAGAGATAAGTTTTAAAACATAATATTTATAGGGATGAAGTTTCTCATCTCGTGTTTGATACACATTATTGATTTGATTTATCATGAGTTGGGAATCTCCAAAGACTAATAAGATTTTGATTTTTAGAGCTAAAGCTACTCGTAACCCAAGGATTAGGGCTTCATATTCTATAGTATTATTTGTGCAAGAAAATTGAAGTTTGAATGATAAGGGAATAAGTTGCTTTTGAGGAGATATTAATATGATGCCTGCACCTGCACCATTCATACATCTAGCTCCATCGAAATATAAGGACCAAGATTCAGAATGATCTTCTTCTAAATTAAGACATTCATCAGGAAATTCGATGTTTAAAGGATGAGTAGACTCAAGAGGAGAAGCAGCAAGCTGATCGGCTATGACTTGGCCTTTGATAGATTTTTGACCAATAAATGTGAGTTCAAACTCACTTAGAGCAAGAACCCATTTAGTTGTGCATCCTGATAAGTAAGGTCTACTCATTATATATCTTAATGGATCGGATTTAGCAATGACAAATATCTTTTGGCTAAGCATATAATGGCGTAGCTTTTGCGTAGAAAATATGACCGCCAAGCAAAGCTTCTCTATGGGTGTGTAACGAGTTTCGTAACTTATTAGCATTCTACTTATGTAATAAGTGGCTCGTTCTTTCTTATCATCATCAAGTTGAGCCAACATTGCTCCTAATGCAAGCTCAGAAGCAGAAATATATAAGATAAAAGGGCATTCTGGTCTAGGTGGAATGAGTACTGGAGGGGTAGTAAGATATTGCTTAAGAGCTTCGAATGCTTCTTGGCATTCATTGTCCCATTGAAAAGAGGTATTTTTCTTAAGTAGTTTAAGAAAAGGTTGAGTTTTGTCTACCAATTTATCGATGAACCGATGGATGGATTGAAGTTTGCCTTGCAAACTCCTTAATTTTGTTAGATTTTTAGGTGGTGGCATATCGATGATAGCCTTAATTTTGATGGGATATATCTCTATGCCACGCATAGAAATGATAAATCCTAATAATTTTCCATATTTTACTCCAAATACACATTTATTTGGATTTAGGCAAATTTTGTATTCTCTAAGTCTATCAAATACTCATCGTAGATTAGCGATATGATCTTCTTATTTAATTGAGTGAGCTATGATATCATCCACATAGTCATGTAGAATATCGTACATCATGTCATGAAAGATATAAGTCATAGCTCATTGATAAGTTGCACCTACGTTCTTTAAACCGAAGGGCATTACTTTCCAACAAAAGTTTCCCAAGGTGTAATGAAAGTAGTTTTAGGTTGGTCTTCAGGAGCTATTCGAATTTGGTTATATCCTAAAAACCCATCCATAAGGGATAGCATTCCACTTTTGGTTGTAAAATCAATAATTTGATCCATGTTCGGGAGAGGAAAATCATCTTTAGGACATGCAGCGTTGATATCTCTAAAATCAGTGCATACTCTAATTTTAGTAGCTTCTTTCTTGGTTACTGGAATGACATTAGATATCTAGTCGACATAATCGATAGCTTGAATGAAGTCAACATCCAAAAGTTTTTGTAATTCATATTTAACTAACAATGCTACTTTAGGATGCATTTTTCTAAGTTTTTGTTTTACGGGTTTTGCATCTGGATGCACCACTAAGTGATGCATGACTACAGAAGAGTCTAGGTCGGGCATATCTACATATGTCCAAGAGAAGACATCAACATATTTTGTGAGGAATGCAATATGTTGATTTTGTCTTTCTTCACTTAATTTAGCTCCAATTTTAACTAAACGAGGGTTGGTTTTGGTCCCAATATTGACTTTTAGAACATCTTCTATTACAATATTCAAATCTCTTTCAAAATTAGGAGCGGGTGAGACACCCATTTCTTGGAGTTCCTCTAAAGTTAACTTAGCTAATTCATCTTGTGGGGTAGTTTTTTGAATGTGAGCTATACATGGTATATGTTGGAGCATAAGGCGATTAGATATTATTGAATAAAGTAGGGAACATATATGCCCCTTAGAACGCCAATAGGAACTTGAGCACCATTTTTTTGAAGGTCTATGCAAGACTCAGAATCATCGAGGAGAGCTACTAAACCATTGTTTAGTGTGAGGAATGTGCCCTCCTCATAAAAATCCAACCCATCCATCTCTGGTGGAAAGTATGGGTCTTTAACTGATTTAGCAACATCAGTTTTTAGGGCTATCTTTTTCTTTGATCTGCCCATTTTTAAGGTGTTGGTCACTGTCGAAAATGCACCTTTTACAATGAATTTTGCAAAAAATAATCTAAGGTGTCGGTCACTGCCAAAAATGCAACTTGTTTGTTTGGCTTTGGCTCATGGCTCTGGCTCTAAGCATACCTCTGGATCTGTACCACTGGGTCTATCTCAAGATCTGCCTATGAAACTGCCTCTGGATCATTGCCTCTGGATCTGCCTATAGATCTACCTCTGGAACTTTGTCACTGGGTCTATCTTTAGGTTTGTCTCTGGGTCATTATCTCTGGGACTGCCACTAGGTCTGTCACTGGATTTGCCTCGGGGTCTACCATAGGTTTTACCTTTTTGGTAGAAGCCATACAACATTTCTTTCATCATGGTCCATTGTGTGAGATCTGTCCATCCACAATCAATATGAACCTTGTTGGCCATTTTCACTTTGTACCAACATTTTGAAGAAGAATGATTCATACATCCACATGAATCACAAGGATGTAATCTCCAACACTTAGCTGCAACATGTCATGCCTTTCCATAGTGACTGCAACAATGTTTTTTAGGAGATGTAGGAGATTTAGGTTTTACAAACATGGAATTACTGGTACTTGCTTGTCCAGTATAGCCAAGGCCTTCATTCTTTGCCCTGACATTTGGCATTATAGGAGTTTTAATGCCTTGTTTCTGTTTACCTAATCTCTCACCATTGAATCCCATTTTCTTCATAATTTTGGAACCAAATCCTTTGGTGTGTTTTTCAAAACACCCAATTTCATCATCTTCATCAATGCTTTTAACAATTTTGCATTTGTCATTATTGATGAGATTATGGAGCTCTTTTTGAGGAGGTTCAGTTTTTAAGTCACTAGTGTCACAAGAAAAATCTACTTTTGAAATGAGATCACCTGTGCTACAACTGATATCTACCATAGAAGGTATGAGGTTGCTTGTATCACAACAAGCATGTGCCACAATGGGCTGAAGGTCACTTGTGTCACAACAAGCGTTCGCCTTTAGGACCTCGTTTTCCTCATTTATTTCCAATTTACGTTGGGCACGGTCAAGTGCAACAAAGACCAGGTATATGCCCCTTAAAATTCCAATAGGAACTTGAGCACCATTTTATTGAAGGTCTATGCAAGACTTAGAATCATCGAGGAGAGCTACTAAACCATTGTTTAGTGTGAGGAATGTGCCCTCCTCATAAAAATCCAACCCATCCATCTCTGGTGGAAAGTATGGGTCTTTAACTGATTTAGCAACATCAATTTTTAGGGCTATATTTTTCTTTGATCTGCCCATTTTTAAGGTGTCGGTCACTGTCGAAAATGCACCTGTTACAATGAATTTTGCAAAAAATAATCTGACTAAGGTGTCAGTCACTGCAAAAAATGCAACTTGTTTGTTTGGCTCTGGCTCATGGCTCTGGCTCTGGCTCTAAGCATACCTCTGGATCTGTACCACTAGGTCTATTTTAGGATCTGCTTATGAAACTACCTCTGGATCATTGCCACTGGATCTTCCTATAGATCTGCCTCTGGAACTTTGTCATTGGGTCTGTCTTTAGGTCTGTCTCTGGGTCATTATCTCTGGGACTGCCACTAGGTCTGTCACTGGATTTGCCTCGGGGTCTACCATAGGTTTTACCTTTTCGGTAGAAGCCATACAAAATTTCTTTCATCATGGTCCATTATGTGAGATCTGTCCATCCACAATCAATATGAACCTTGTTGGCCATTTTCACTTTGTACCAACATTTTGAAGAAGAATGATTCGTACATCCACATGAATCACAAGGATGTAATCTCCAACACTTAGCTGCAACATGTCCTGCCTTTCCACAATGACTGCAACAATGCTTTTTAGGAGATGTAGGAGATTTAGGTTTTACAAACATGGAATTACTGGTACTTGCTTGTCTAGTATAGCCAAGGCCTTCATTCTTTGCCCTGACATTTGGCATTATAGGAGTTTTAATGCCTTGTTCCTGTTTACCTAATATCTCACCATTGAATCCCATTTTCTTCATCATTTTGGAACCAAATCCTTTGGTGTGTTTTTCAAAACACCCAATTTCATCATCTTCATCAATGCTTTTAAAAATTTTGCATTTGTCATTGTTGATGAGATTATGGAGCTCTTTTTGAGGAGGTTTATTTTTTAAGTCACTAGTGTCACAAGCAAAATCTACTTTTGAAATGAGATCACCTGTGCTACAACTGATATCTACCATAGAAGGTATGAGGTCGCTTGTATCACAACAAGCATGTGCCACAATGGGCTAAAGGTCACTTGTGTCACAACAAGTGTTCGCCTTTAGGACCTCGTTTTCCTCATTTATTTCCAATTTACGTTGGGCATGGTCAAGTGCAACAAAGACCAGGTATATGCCCCTTAGAACGCCAATAGGAACTTGAGCACCATTTTTTTGAAGGTCTATGCAAGACTCAGAATCATCGAGGAGAGCTACTAAACCATTGTTTAGTGTGAGTAATATGCCCTCCTCATAAAAATCCAACCCATCCATCTCTGGTGGAAAGTATGGGTCTTTAACTGATTTAGCAACATCAGTTTTTAGGGCTATCTTTTTCTTTGATCTACCCATTTTTAAGGTGTCGGTCACTGCCGAAAATGAACCTTTTACAATGAATTTTGCAAAAAATAATCTGACTAAGGTGTCGGTCACTGTCAAAAATGTAATTTGTTTGTTTGGCTCTGGCTCATGGCTATGGCTCTGGCTCTAAGCATACCTCTGGATCTATACCACTAGGTCTATTTTAGGATCTGCCTATGAAACTGCCTCTAGATCATTGCCTCTGGATCTGCCTATAGATCTGCCTCTGGAACTTTGTCACTGGGTCTGTCTTTAGGTTTGTCTCTGGGTCATTATCTCTGGGACTGCCACTAGGTCTGTCACTGGATTTGCCTCGAGGTCTACCATTGGTTTTACCTTTTCGGTAGAAGCCATACAACATTTCTTTCATCATGGTCCATTGTGTGAGATCTGTCCATCCACAATCAATATGAACCTTGTTGGCCATTTTCACTTTGTACCAACATTTTGAAGAAGAATGATTCGTACATCCACATGAATCACAAGGATGTAATCTCCAACACTTAGCTGCAACATGTCCTACCTTTCCACAGTGACTGCAACAATGTTTTTAAGGATATGTAGGAGATTTAGGTTTTACAAACAAAGAATTACTGGTACTTGCTTGTCCAGTATAGCCAAGACCTTCATTCTTTGCCCTGACATTTGGCATTATAGGAGTTTTAATGCCTTGTTCCTGTTTACCTAATCTCTCACCATTGAATCCCATTTTCTTCATAATTTTGGAACCAAATCCTTTGGTGTGTTTTTCAAAACACCCAATTTCATCATCTTCATCAATGCTTTTAACAATTTTGCATTTGTCATTATTGATGATATTATGGAGCTCTTTTTGAGGAGGTTCAGTTTTTAAGTCACTAGTGTCACAAGCAAAATCTGCTACTGAAATGAGATCACCTGTGCTACAACTGATATCTACCATAGAAGGTATGAGGTCGCTTGTATCACAACAAGCATGTGCCACAATGGGCTGAAGGTCACTTGTGTCACAAGTTTTCACCTTTAGGACCTCGTTTTCCTCATTTATTTCCAATTTATGTTGGGCACGGTCAAGTGCAACAAATACCAGGTATATGCCCCTTAGAATGCCAATAGGAACTTGAGCACCATTTTTTTGAAAGTGCCCTCCTGATAAAAATCCAACCCATCCATCTCTAGTGGAAAGTATGGGTCTTTAACTGATTTAGCAACATCAGTTTTTAGGGATATCTTTTTCTTTGATCTGCCCATTTTTAAGGTGTCGGTCACTGCCGAAAATGCACCATTTACAATAAATTTTGCAAAAAATAATCTGATTAAGGTGTCGGTCACTGCCGAAAATGCACCCTTATAAGTCTTCCCCCCTTGGTTTTGCAAAATTATATCCCTCCTGTTTGCAAGATAGGAGATGGTGGAGAGAAAAAATTTTATCCCCCCCTTTCAGTGCAAAAAATATGCAACTATTAAGCCTCAAAGGGCTCTTACAAAGCTTGCCTCGTAGGCAAGTTAGCACAAAATATCACCAAAAAAAATTCCCCCTATGTGAAGTACTTCAAACAAACAAGTTGCTATTTATGAAGCCTAAAAAAAATAGGGTTTTAGGTTTGATGATTTTATGCCTCTGGTTGTTTGCCTTTATAAGGTGTGAGGCAAAAAAATAATAATTCCTCCTCTTGGAGCAATTTTTTTTTTTATTTTGTGCCCTTTGCAGAAGTTTAAAGTGTAATTAAAAATATTTTAATTAATAATAAAAACTTAAATAAATGTTTTAAAAAAATAAAACATTTTTTTTAAATTTAAATTATTAAAAATAAATAAAAAAAATTAATTACCTTTGCGGCCTGTGTAAAAAGAGGGCGCTTGGCCCCGACGGGAGTTGAACTCCCGACCTCCCGTCGGGCAACGCCTTGTCGCTGGCCCACTCGTCGGTCGGCCTACAAGGCCCGACATGAAGGGAAGGGAAGAAATTCCCTTTCCCTTCGTTCCTCTCATGGGTGTGAGAAAAAAAATTGTGGGATTAATCCCACATTGCTCGCGTAGAGAAAATTGTGGGCTTTAAAAGGGCTGTCAATCCCTTCAACAATTGACTGGCCTGCGGGCAGTCAGACCCCCCCTACAAACCTTTTGGTCATCGTCGTGGGGCACGGCCGGTCTGGTCAGGTCCAGTGGTAGTCCGCCACTTGTCGAGTCTCGAGTCGTGTCGAGTTCGGTCAAGGCCTGGCTGTCTGCCATGTGTCACATCTGATTCCAATGGCTGTCCGCCACATGTCGTGTCTGGTCTAGGTCCAGTGGCTATTTGCCACATCAACGCCTCGAGATCTGTACCCTAGGTCACATCTATGTCACGATTTGAGTCAATGCCTCGAGACTATGCTCGAGCGCATGTGGGTGTCGTCAGGTTTGCGTGTCGAGGTTTGAGTCTGAGCCTCAGGATTCGTGCCTAAGAGTTTGTCATCAGGTCAGATCCGACGGAGGGCACGCCTACCCTCGCTAACTGGTCCAAGCCATCGGGAAGACTGGTTAGGGTTTGGTAGACCCCTAATAGGGATGTCCCCCTGTCAGTATTTGTCAAACCCGAGGGCGCTCCTACCCTCAGGTTTGGGTCATGTCTCCACCTGGGAGGGCGTGCCTGCCCTCCTGTCAGTGCGCTGGACCCACGGGGATAGCAACAGTAGTGGTCGTCGATGATCGAGGATCGAAGGGCACTCTTGCCCTCGTAGATCTCGATCGCTAGGTCTGAGCCGCTACCAGTTATCGACCTGCCCTCGGGTTTGGGTCCTGTCTTCGCTTGGGAGGGCGCGCCTACCCTCCTGTCAGTGCATTGGACCCACGGGGGCAGCAATAGTAGTTTTCATCGATGATCAAGGATCGGAGGGCACTCCTGCCCTTGCAGATCCCAATCATCGGGTCTGAGTCGTTGCCAGTTGTTGACCTTTCAGGTCTGACAGCAGAATGTTGTCGGACCTACGGGCCTTCTCCCCGCTTGGTTACGTGGGCCTGCGGGCCCTCTCCTAGGCCACCTTGTGGCGTGAGATGTCGGGCCTACAAGCTGCATCAGTAGATCTTGCTCCTCGAGATCTATGCACCTATGGGCCTCCTTAGGTAGTGAGCCAGTCAGTCTACAAGCCGCCTCGAGAAGCATGCCAGATCTAGACTGCGGGCCGCCTCAAACCACCAAGGTCCCGCCCAAGTCCGGCTCTGATACCATGTTGGAGCATAAGGCGATTAGATATTATTGAATAAAGTAGGGAACATATATACAAGAATGATAGGCTATAGTTAGCCTAAAGAATCGCTAACTAATAGCTAAGCAATAACCTACTAACAATAATATGCTAACAAATAATATACGCTAACAATAGTTGTTAGCGAAACTACTAACTTAGGATAGAAACTAACCTAGGGTAGAAAATACTAACCAAATGAGGTAATAATAGATTTACCATAGAATGGTAACTCTAACAGTATAGACCCATCAAAGAAAAATCCATTCCTCAAGATTTCTTCAAGAGAAATATTGTGAAAAACATGTCCTTCTAAACATTCATTCAGGGAAGCAATCATTTCAGGATATCTTATTGACAACATGTTACAAGAATGTATTTTATTTTTACCTTTAAATGTTCTTTATGTTTCAAATACTCTTCGTATGTCATAAGATGGTCATCATTGTCAAAAGCGAAGGGTTGAGTTTTTGTAGGGATATAGCCAATACCACAATGTGTAGGCCATTCCTCTATTTTTAAAGGTTCATATATGCCATTTTAAAGAGGACCTAGACCTTTACCTTTATAACCCATGTTACACATCATTTGTTTTGACTTCACATACCCATGAGAGAAATAGCACTGGGTAAAACCATCTTGATCAAATGTAAAGCTTATTTGAATATTAATTTTGCCAGGATCATACCCTGCATAGATAAAGGTAGAAATCCCTATATGGTAGATGATTCCTTGCCTTCGTGGCAAGCCCATCGTTCTAGGATATGGTGGTAATTGGGAAAATACAAGAGAGTCTTGTACATCAAAATTAGCATGTTCTATGGTTGCTAGTATGGTAGATAAATCTGGTAAAACTTCATCTGAAAGGGGATACAAAGTAGAAGGATTATCTATTTTAGTTGTAGTACAAGGTGATGTGGGTTTAGTTTGTGAGGGAGGATTTTTAAGAGGGGTAGGATTTATTGAAGATACATCAGGACAGAATGGGACACCGATTGGTTCTGCCATCGCACACATATCAAATGGTCTAGGGTCACCATGAATGGTGACCAATTGATTTTTAAATTCAAATTTGATACATTGATGTAAAGTGGACAAAACTGCTCTCATTGCATTAATCCAAGGTTGACCTAGGAGAATGTTATATGATGTAGGGAAAGATACAACAAACATGGTCATGTCTAATATTCTTGGACCAACTTGCAATGGGATTGACAACACTCCACAAGTTTCTTGGGTTTCATCATTAAAGGCTTTGATGATCATTTTAGTTTTCCTTAAATCTTCAACTCTAAATCCAAATATTTGAAAGAAATCATATGTGCATATATTTAGTGATGAACCATTATCAATCAGGACTCTTTTGACACCCACATCCCCAATTAGGGCCATAATATATAAAGGATTATCTCTATACATGCTTTGAGGAGGAATATCTTTATCGTGAAACTCTACATAATTTGTACTGTGGGAGACTACAACATTGACTACAACAGTAGGTTCTATATCTTGAGGTACCATCATTTTGCTTAAGGTATCCATTAATTCTTCTCTATGTATAGATGAAGTTCTTAAGAGATCTAGGAGAGAAATTTTGGTTGTAGTATTAGCTAATTGTTCATTAATATCATAGGGAGGTTTTTGTTGTGGTTTTGATAAATTATTTCCTTTGGTGGGTGCTTTTAACACAAATGGAGGTTTTTCTTTATTAGTTGTTTGAGTTTATGATTGGGAATTTTGATTTTGAACTTGTTGCCTAGTGATGACTCCAATAGTACCCACAATGTTGTTGATTTGTGAGTGACCCAAGTGAGATCTAGCAGTCACTGCCTGTTCAATTGGAAGTATTTGTTGAGATGAAGGATGTGTAGTCATTCTTCTAGGAAATGACTCTTCTGGAACTAATAAGTCTATGATAGGAAGGATTGGTTATGACTCATCTTCAAAACTATTTGAATTATTAGAAATAATGTCCATTTCACTTTCTATTTCACTTTCTAAATTGCTTCTTGTATCTTCTAAAGATGAAAATTGAAAATATTGAATTGGCCTAATTGTGATTGCAGATTGAGTAGGCACATAGGAGGTTTGTGAATTTTGATATGGTAAGAAATTGTTGATGGTTCCCACATATCGAGTTGGGGGAGGGACATTCTTATGATCTAGTTGATTCACAACTTCTTTACCATGATTGGGTAAAGGATTTTGGAAGATGTCTAAGTTTTGATTAGCATTTTGTGTTTGTTTCTTTTGAGCATTGTTTGGAGGATTATTGTTTGGAGGGAATTTTTCTACTTCCATGGCACCTTTATCAATTAGATCTTGTATCAAATGTTTTAATATTTTGCAAGAGTTGGTTGAATGTCCATCCACTCGATGAAAATTGCAATGTAAATCAGCTCTATATCCAGGTAAAGTGGTGTCTGGTTGTCGTATTTTTGGCAATCGTATCAAACCTTCTTCTAATAATTGGGGTAGAATCAAGGTTAAAGGTTGGTTTGATCTTGTGAATTCTCATGGAGGTTTATCAGGAACCTTTAATACAAATTTCTTTATGGCTTCGATAGTATTGATATTTGGAGTGTTTCTACTATCAGTAACTCCGTCACCAACCACTTGTTTGTTTTTATATTGGTTTTTGGAAGATTTATCTTCATCCTTCTTCTTGAATTATCCTCTTCTAATAAGGGCTTCTTCTACCCTTCTTGCTAGGTCTATAGCTTGATCAAAATAAGTTACTATAGCAGTGGCAAGTTCATAAGATAACTGCTCTTGTAAGTTACCGATGAAGATTTCTAACATTTCTCTGTGAGGTAAAGCAAAGTGTAGTTTCCCTAGAAGTTGTCTCCATTTAGCTAGGAATTCTGCAAAACTTTCATCTTTTCCTTGTTTTAAATTATATAAGTCTTTAATGGTAACATGCCTTTCTATGTAAGCACCAAATTGATGAACAAACATTTTTGTAGTTTCTTCAAAATTTCTCAAGGAATTGGTTGGTAATTGATAATACCATTCCAAAGCCATGCCTCTGAGGCTTTTAGGAAACATATTTAGTAATAACAAATCATCATATGAAATATCATGACAAGTTGTCCTAAACATACGAAGATGTTCAATAGGATCTTCGGTCCCTTTATATATCGAAAGAATTGGCATGGGGAAATGTTTAGGATAAGGTTGGGCAACAACAATGGGATCCAATGGTTGACTACACATCTCCCTATAACTATATGTGGGATGATAAGGATCTATTTGATCTAAGTGTGAAGCTAATTGTTTGACTATAGCTTCAAGTCCTTGTGGTTGCCCACTAAATTGATTTTGTGTTATCATACTATTATGCATTTGATGATATGGTTGTATCGCTATATGAGGATTTCCAGTAGAAACACTATTATGTAGAGTATTTGTAGGAAGAGTATTGTGAAGTTTATATGGAATTGCATTTTTCTGAATTTTCTGTTGATTTTGTATTTTTTTAGCCTTTTGTGATGTGGATGCTTGTTGATTAAGAGCTTGAGAGAAAAGGGAAGAAAAGAGTTGTTTTTGTTTGGTGTATTTTTGGTGTTTATAATAGTATATTGTGTTGCCATGTTTTGATTGATATTTTGAGATGGATCATCTTGATCGACATCTTGCTCTGTTCTACTCATGTATGTCAATAGATTTGCATGCATTCGAAAAGCAGATTCTAGAGCTGCCTCCATTGAATAATCTCCTTTTGGGAGTAAATGTTCTATTTTTAACACTTGATTGATATCATCTATATTACTTTTTAGAAATTTAGTAAAGTGTTGGATGGATTTGAAACTAACATTGCCTTGAGGGTCTATTGTAGGCTTCATAGGATCTTCTTCTTCTTCCCCTTCTCTATTGTCATCCTCATCTTGTTCCGTGAGTCTATCATCTTCAATATGTATCTTATCATCAAGATTTTCTTGATCTGGCTCTTCTGCGGAGCTAGATTCTATTTGTTTACCATTTCTCAGGATTCTAGGCATTTTGCCTTTGGGTGTTTTGTCTTTCAGTGGTATATATATATATATATGTGTGTGTGGGGTGTGTGTGTGTTTTGAAATTTTGGGTATATATGTTATATATACCTATATGAAATATTGTAGATATGTATATATTTTTTTTTTTTTTTTTTGTTTTTAAAGTAAAGTTAAAAATAATAATTATAATATTCTAGATAATAAGCTTAGTCTTCCTGAAAGAGTTTATGAATGTCATTGATAGGTTCAAGTTCTTCAGGAGTCATATAATGCTCTTCTTCAAATTGAAAGTTTGCTTTTAGGAATTTGATAAAGTGAGCTATAGTAATGCTATCAATTTTAGAATCTTGAGAATAAAAACATATTTTGTGATAATATTCATGAAAATGGACAGCTCTAGGAGTTCTTTGATATCTTCTCTTGTTTTCCAAAACTATCTCTTGATCTTCTATGTGTGCAAGAAATTGGTGTACAATTATGGCATTTTCAAGATAATCTTCAAAAGTGTAGATAGATGAAGAGATGCTTGCTCTCTTATCAGCTAACCACCTCTCACATGATCTTTGTATATCAAAGTATTGAGAATAGTGATCGGGTCCCAGAATTCTAGCTATGTTGAATCTCTTGATTTGACTAAGTCTTTATGTGTTGGCTTTAATGATGTCAAGTCTTTTCCAAAGTTCAACCCACTGTTCTTGAGATGGGATACTAGAGTGTTCAACTACTAGAGATATTTCTTGTGTAGATAATAGTGTTCTAATGTCTATAATTGCAACTTTTCCTATATTGGTATCTACCATTTAAGAGGTGAATCTAAAACATGCAAGTTTAACTGATGATTTTTTTTTTATGTTTTATGTTTTATAAATCAGAATGATGCTTATGTAGTTCACGTCGGGTTCACCAAAGAATGTAGTCCTAAAATTTTTGCACTCCTTTCCTTCAGGCTAATGGATCCGCGCCTCGAAGGGGAATGGGAAAATAATGGGTCTACACCTCAAAGGAGAAGCACTTGATGTCGTGCCCTCTTTGGTGATTGTCGATGAATTGGGTGGGTTCACCAAGAAACATTTGTATGGTAGTTTCCATGCCTAGGTTGGGAGTTGTTTGATGGATTCATTTTAATTCACTCACATTCACCTAGTTTGGCCAAATGCAACTAAACCTATACTATATGCAATTTTGATTTAAATGAATACAACACACAGCAAAATACAAAAGATAAAATAGATGCAATGCTTAGTATTAAAGAAATTTCAAAGCTTACTCAATTCGGATGGCTGATTTGAAGTCTTTTTGCTTGATGTAGGTGATATCGAACGTTGCAGGGTGATATCGGACATCCGATATGATATCGACTAATTTGATACAGTTAAAAACCTGCAATTTCATAGATTGACACCAAAATACAGATTTGCAGCATAATATGCATTCAATTAAACATGAATTGAACTAAATGACATACATTATTTGTAACACTTGCATGAAATCGATATGAATCTATATTTTGATTGCAATTAATGATGTAAATAAGATGTTAGATTGATAGAAGTGTGATATAACTACAAAAGCTATGTTTAAATGAAATGATAAGCAGTAGATATGATCTTATAAGTGCAAAATGGAGGGATAGAAATGCAAACAACAGTCTGAAGGTACCCCCAAGCAACTTGCAGATGATATCAGATGTTGCAGGGTGATATCGGACGTTGCAGAGCGATATCGGATGTTCGATATCATATCGTACCAGCCGATACGCAGCTCCGGACCTGCAAAACCTACAACAAACACAGAGATAACAAAAATGCAATGGGAAACAAGGGGCGAGAAATGCTTAAGGATCCAAGGGGAATCCAGGGAGAGTGCCTAGATTAAATAGGCAAAGGTAAGTTAGGGGGGTTGGGCTAAAAAACAAGGGGAGTTATGATTTCTCCCATTCTGGATGATATCGGTTGATCCGATACCGTAACGTCCACACCATTGATTAGTTACGGACAAGGGGCGTTAGAAAAGATTTTGTCCTTTTGCTGTTCTGGGCACTTTTTGGTTTTGGACGAAATCGAACATCCGATTTCATACAATAAAGTTTGATATCGTATCGGATGACCGATATCATTCAAATAGAGCCGATATCATCAGGAGGTTAGAAATAAACTTGATACGAGCATGAAAATCGAGGCAAGAGGTTAGAAATCAGTTTTAATTAATTTTTTGAATATTTTGAACTTAGGGTAAATTGACATGGGTCAATTTTAGCCTATTACACTTGCCTGCATAGCCTTTTGGCCTATAAAAACCAAACTTGTATTATGTTTTTTCCTCCTTTTTTATTTTTTGATATGTGTTGTTTTGTATTGTTTTATTTTTTGTTTGTGTTTTGTGTTTTTGTTTTTTTTGTATGTGCTTTTTTTGTTGTTGTTGTTGTTGTGTTTGTGTTGTTTTGTTGTCTTTTGTGGTTTTTTTGTGTGTTTGTGTTTTGTTGTTTGCTATTTTTGTATGTTTTTTGTTATTTTTATGTTTTTGTGTTTGTTTTGTATTATTTTTTTCTTTATGTTTTTTGTGTTTTTTTTGTCTTAAATTGTTGTTTTTTTGTTTTTTATTGGTTTTTGTTATTTGTGTATTTTTTGTGTTTGTTTATTTTTTTATTGTTTTAGGCATGTTTTTTTACTGTGTCGAAGGGGTAAGGCTAGGTACAACCCCTAGGCATTTTTGGTGGAATAGATATCCCTGCTTCCTTGGGAATTACCCAAAAGTAGCATCCCAATTAGGATATTTTCCATAAAAAAATAAACATTTAAATTAATTTTTAAATGTCATGTCCCTTCTTGTATTTTTGGATTTGGTTAGTGTGAGAAACCCCTATGACCTATGCTTAGGGCTAGGTATCCCCATACCACTGTGACCTCTCATATGGGGGAGATTTGAGCTTGTCAATAGGGAATTTAACACACAACCACACACACACATATCCTAGTTTGAACCTTGGACCTCCCAAAGAAGAGCCAAAGCCTAAACTATTGCATTGTCCCCCTGGGGACTCAAAATCTGCTTAGTGTTAATTGTCATGGTCACTATTTGAATCAACATCTCTATAGTGACTTACTCCTACTATTACTTATTTTATTTTGCTCTCCAAATTGAGGATTTGTTAAAATCATCATGATAGGTAGTAGGTGATACTACCTTCATCTTATTTTTATATCTCAGTAGCAATCCATCTACGAACCATTGTTTCTATAGATCATCTACTGGTTTCACCTCCATATTGTAAATTAGTTCCTTTAGTATTTTGTTATATGACTTGATGTCTTTATCTTTCTTTTGCTTTATGGAATAAATATCTCACATAATTTCTATATCATCCCAAATTAACCTAACTTCCTTTGTGAATTTGGTCTTCAATTCATCCTATGTAGTGAAGGAATTTCTCTCTTTAAATATCAATACATTATGATCCCTCACAATGTAGTCAAATATAATATAATCCATGATCCTTCGTCATCAATGTCATTAACTCAACATATGGTATCACATGTGCCAACATGGTATTATGGATCCTCCTTCCCATATCCCATAAATGGTTGGCACTTTTTCTTATATACTACTATAGCTATATTTTCCATTGGTGGTTGATCTTCATCACTTGATGACTTCTCTTGCAAATAATTGTTAAGAAATCCCTACTACACCTACACTTTGTAACCTCATTTACAAATATATAAGTGTTTGTTATGGTCTCCACAAATTCTCCTATAGTTTCCCTTGTGCTTGACTCCCATCCTTTGCATCTCTATGCAATCTCCTCTATATTTGTCTTGGCATTACTAGTTGTTACATTATAACTCCTTATGCACAATCCACATTAGCACCTTCGCTTGTGTGAACATGCCCATTAGTTTGATCTTCATTTTATTGATGCACCTCCACTTGTGCTTCCTCCTCCACTGTTAAAAATAATTATTGCCATATTCTATTTTCTTCGCTTGAACTATCTCCTACCTGAGGACTCCACATGTGTTCTACCTTTGGTTCTTCAATCTTTATCAATATTGATTGCAATGCTTCATCAATAACATTTAAATATTGTGTAATATTTTGGTGTTGTTATGCAATTTTCCTACTCCTTGTTTGTTCATTATCAACTATTTTGCATCCATGCCTCCCATGTCCTTGTGGAAATTTATTTTTCATTCATCTCTCGAAGGCTCACACGATGTAAGTTTGAATTTCAAATGTCAATAATACCAAATGTAGCATGATGGTGGGTACTCCAATGTTTGGAGGAACAATTTGATATGACAAAATTTAGCAACCCAAACTACAACCATCTTCCACTTGTATAGAAAGTGGCTTGTATGAAAATAACTTCTATGGTAGTCACTTGTACGATAATGACTTGTACAGTAAATATTTGAATGACAATCCACTCAAATGATAATCACTTGAATAGTAATTACTCTTCTTCTATGGCAACCTTTATCAACAAGGCTTGTACAACACTTCTCATCAACACTCCTTGTACAAATCCTCTTGTATGATACTCCTTAATGACACTCTTCATATGGCATTTCTGATGGCACTCCTTATATGGCAACTCTAGACTACCACTTAGATACAACCTACATACACAACTTGGAAATAATAATGTATAATCTACTTGCTATAGCATAACATCACAAAGAATATATGAACATGAAGGATGAATAGTTATTTAATTACTCCCATATGTACAACACTTGTATTACATATCCATCTGCACTAATAGACACAAAGTATAAACACACCAATATATGTTCTATAGTAAACACATAATACATGATACCATGGATGGATCGTAGATCTCTTTAATACTTGTAAAAGTTAATGGGGATCCTATTTATCCTTAAGGGTTGGCAATTAATAGCAACTACTACTTAGGACACCTTATCTAACCACCCTCTATTTGCACATACTCATAACATGCATTTGTTGTACATCACAAACTTTGATTTATCAATGCTTACATTATCATCCTTGACTTCAAATAATATTACACTACAAAATTATATTTTATTTGTATTTACATTTACATTTTATGTACATTTATGCACATTTGCACTTATTTTACTATTTACACAACTTTGTTTGAGGTTGATTAGAGCTAGCTCCTACAACTAGTTCCCAAGTTTAATTTCCTTGAAGTTTAACTCTTGATCCTAATAATATTGAAGCACACTAATATATCTATATATATTAGACATCTAATAATCATGTAATACTTCATCATTCACAAATTTAGATAGTTCATTCTAATTCACTACACCATATTCATCCAGCTTATGCAACAAGTAATTACATGAAGTCTCATTATCAATTCATATCATCTTTCCATCTCATAGTACTTTCATGTGGGTATAGTCCATATTCAAGTAGCTATATAACAAAATATAGGGGAAGGTCAACTACTTTTACCTCTTGTACTACCAATGGCTCTAGATGTTTTACTATGATCATGATTAAGTATTTTATAATACCTATGGCATTCACTTTGGTTTTATCCATTAAAATTAAATGCCTAGCTATTTTGGTATAAGGTAATCTCATTTTTCATAGATAATCTTTGGCATCACTATTACAAGTGCTCTTAAATTAACTATATAACTTTCTAACAGGTAAGTTTCAATATTTAGTGATATAGAATGGTAGTGGCTTTAGATTTTTAGGATTAGAGAATTTGATATATTCATTACATTGATTTAAATATCATATGGACCTTCTACTATTAGATTTTATTGTGTGGTTGGACTAGAATGAATAGGCTTTGGTGGCCCATTTTTGGCATAGCTCCTTTATTGCTCTCTAAAAGCCTCTTGGAGTAGATATAATTGGACAAGACAATATAGGGATTCTAACATGCTTACTTTAGTAGGAGAGTTCTTTATTTCTTATGTTATATTGAAATAAAATTCAATCAAGCTACTTTCATTGTGCACAATAAACTTTCTATACTATCTAGTAGCCATTATGCATCCTCCACTAGTGAGGGAAGTATATTTGAGATGTTGCTCTACTTCCTTTTGAAGTTTATCCCTCTCTTTCTCATTCATCCTTTTAGACTTGTCTACCCCCTATGAAATTTTTTTTAAAAAAAATTATTCCTTTTCCTTATCCATATGTATATTTTTATTAGCCTTTGCATTTGTGTGAGGTGTGTCACTTATGTTATTATTGTGTTTTCATTATATTTTCTCATTGTGTAGTCATTACTATCCCCTTATATTTTAAGTGTAACAATAGTATTCCCCTTCTAAGTAACATGGTGCCTTTATTTGCTTCAACCTATTTTTTCACTTCTTTTGATGCTTTCCTTTTACACCTAGTTTTTATCCCTCATTAATTTGCACATACAACATTATTTTCAAATGTAGAATCTTCTTCCGCTTCAACTACACTAGAGTTGGCAAAAATTACATTATTAGGATTTAGAAAGGCATGGACTACCTACTATGATTAAACCTAGTATGTTAGTTGATTTGGGATAGGTCATTAGTAGGCAAGTTGATTCATTATGGATGTTATTCAACCCAAGGTAATGGCCTATTGAGCTTGGAATTTATAAACATCCTAATGTACTTGTGAATACCTAATGACTTCTTAACAATATATAGGATCATGCCCTACATTGCATAGGAAACACCATAACATGTTAATTTATAGATTAGATTTTGTTATATTATTCAAAAATTTATTTGCACCCTTATTAGCATCTTGTCATGGTACTTTATATTTACTAAGATAGGGATTTTTTAGGGCTGTAAAATTTTGTATTATTATCACCCACTTTTTTGATACTAATGCCTCTTTTCAATATAATTTTAATTTATCAAGGTCTTTACCACATCCAAAATCTCTTTCATATCAAGTTTATCTTGATATATAAAGGCTTCGGTATCATTGTTGGTTTGTGAAGGAGTGAGTAGGGTTGGTAGTTGTGGTTGGAAGGCAATGATTGATGATGATTTTTGGCCTAGATACATTATGATGTATGGATAAAAGGTTGAGTTGGTAGAAAATTAGCTAATTAGAATGGGTGAGATAGAGGGCATAGACATAAGGATTTGTAAATTTTGGATGACATGGGTAGCATATGCCATAGGCAGAGCAAGCGATAAATTTTCTACTCTTATTAGAACATCTTCTATATGGTCTACTTTTTAAAATGTTGTAGCTAAAGTGATGTGGTTAGCATTACAAACCATTAATTATAGGTCACGTTATAAGCCTTTGATTTACTATGGCAATGTATGTTCTTCATTTGGCCTAAGATTTGGCAAAATCAAACTCAAGGTCCTTAAAAATATAGTATTATAATGATGAAAATCATGAATTTTTTCTTGAGGATGCCTTTGCATAGCATGAAATTGGTACAAAACAGAGTACTCATTACCCATACTACCAAATCTATACATGAAATATTCTACAATTAATGCCCAAATTGCAGTAGAAGTATAAAGTAAACCTCTATATCACAAAATAGCTTTATCATCTATAGAATTGATAAATAAGTATACCATAATGTCTTGCTCCTATATGCGATGAATTGACTTGATTGTATATAATTCATTCAGGTGAACTAACATCATCTTATTCCCACTCCCATTAAAGATAGACAATGCTTTCATAGCAATGAGTGGTATAAGAGGATGGTCCCTTATATTTATCGGTCCTTGATATGTCCAATAAGGCCTAGGTGGTTGAGGTGTTGGATTATTTTATGGAGGTTGATTGCATCTGATAGGGGTATACCATGAATAACACAAGCTTATATTGAGATAGGGGGTGAACAGTATAAGACCACTTTTTATACTTTTCTTTCCCAAATAGTATTAATCAATATAATAAATGGCAATATCAATAGCAATAACCAAAGCAATGCACAAATCATCACACACAATAGAGACACCAATTTAATGTGGTTCACCCAATGTGGGTTACATCCACAGAGAAAATATTTCTTCTAAATATTTCTCAAATAATCTCTTGGGAATCCTTACCAATTACAATGTTTATGGACCTCTGTCCAAAGGAGATGTTGATCCCCTAACTCTGGTTTGTGGATCTCTATCCACAGGAGAACTCCTTCTCCTCTGCTCTGGTTGGTGATCCTCTAGAAGACTATTGCCTCCACTGCACTAGATTATGGATCTCTCTCCACTGAAGACTCTTGTCCCCACTCAGAAGACCTGTCCTCATTGCCCTGGCTTATGGACATCTATCCACTGGAGACTATTGTCCTTTCTACTCTGTCAGCTTCAAAGCTCTATCTCAATTTTGTACTAAACACAGTCTAGTCGGTTTAGCACAACTCTTCTCAATTCTTGCACTAAACACAGTCCAATCGGTCTAGCACAAGTCTTCTCAACAAGCTCACTCAAATCTGCACTAAACACAGTTCATTCGGTCTAGAACAAATCTTCTCAACAGGCTCACTCATAACCTACTTAAATCTACTCAATAGGTCCACTCAGAACCTGCTCAAATTTGCTCAATAGGTCCACTTAGAACCTGCTCAAATATGCTCAATAGGTCCACTCAAAACCTACTCAAATCTACTCAATAGGTCCACTCAAAACCTGCTCAAATTTGCTCAACAAGCTCACATAGAACTTGTCCAAATATGCTCAATAAGTTCTCTCTAGGACTTAACCAAATCTGTATTGTAAGCTTCCACAAAAGCTCACATAAAATCAGTCCACAAGTCTTCTCAAATACTTACCTAAAATCAGCTTAACAAGTCCACACAGAACTTGTCCAATCTCATAGAAACATAGAGAGAATTTTTAGAGACTCAATATGTTCTATACTTAATGCTCAATCACTTTCTCAACTCAATCTCATAGAAGCATAAAGAGAATTGTTAGAGACTCAATATGTTCTATACTCAAAACACAATCACTTTCTAAACTCAATATCATAGAAGCATAAAGAGAATTATTAGAGACTCAATATGTTCTATTCTCAAAACTCAATCATTTTCTTAACTCAATCTCATAGAAGCATAAAGAGAATTGTTAGAGACTCAATATGTTCTATACTCAAAACACAATCACTTTCTCAACTAAATATTATAGAAGCATAAATAGAATTGTTAGAAACTCAATATGTTCTATTCTCAAAACTCAATTTCTTTCACAACTCAAATCAAAATATAGAATAGTTTATTTTATGGAACTTGAACAATCACTTCATACATCCACTTGACTAGGTTCAATCAACTCTACTCAACCAATCACTCAAGAACCAACTCTCACTCACAAACCCTAGTCCAAGCATGTATCATCTAACTCAAAATATTTCCAACAATGCTCAACAATAAATCTCACATAACAATGATACTCATGATCTTTTCAAACCCTAGTTCAAGTTCTTTGCACAATCCAATGGCTTCAACAACAATGCTAACAAAACAAGGTTTTAATCACAACACTTGATTTCAGAAAACCTTGAAGCATTTAACTCATACACTTTCGAAAAGGAAACCCTAATCAAATCCTTTTCACTCCAAACTTAATTTTCAAGTAAGCAATCAATCATCTCAACCAAGAAAGAATTTGCCCATACCTTTTTGCTTGACAAAAAGTTGATCTCACAAATATGCCACACTCACAATTTTTTCTTTGCCAATATCAACAAGGGTTAGAAAGTAATAATTTTCTCAATGAATCACAATACAAAATGATATCAAAGTACACCTTATTACTCCATTCTTAAAATAATATCCAACTTATTATATTTAATAATTTTACCACACCAATATCAAGTATTCAATTATTCCTTATTCCTTATTCCTCCTAATTCCCTTTTTAAATTCTTACTAACCAATTAATAACAAGGTTTTATTACCTCTCCTGCTGTGATTTGACCTCCAGACCTCCTTGCTCTCAGCGTTTACACACCAACCATCAACCGAATCCTCTATGCTATCGGATGAGATCGAAGAGGGACGAATAACAATTTTACCTCTTTGTCTTTATCTTCTCCATAATATGTGCAACCCCTATTCAATGTCGTATCGTAGAAAAATTAAATCACATGCTCTCTATTTTCGTTGTCGCATCGTTGAGAAGCTAATTACGTGCACCTTCTCTTATTCGAAGGTGTGGCTTTCGCATCATTTGATAATCGCATGAATTCCATTTCTTAACCTTTCAAAACTTTAATTCCCCTTTTATATATGATATAGATTTAAATTAAAAGCATCGACACTTCAAAATTTAATAAGGTTGTTTTTAATGGAGAGATCGTCGACTGGAGAGGTGAGCTTAAAAGGCCAATGGCCCACATAAACTTTTAAGACTTTGTAAAGGATTTAATTAAAATATTTAAATATTTAAATTTAAATTATTTAAATCTTTAATTTAAATTAATTTAAATGTAAATAATTTAAATCTTTAAATTATGTGATTCCTTTGAGTCTTTAGAGCCAACTCACTTTATGTCCTCTTCTTTTTAAAAACCTTTTGGCTTAGACATTATAATATTAAAATATTTTAATATTTTAATTTAAATTAATTTAAATTTAAATATTTAAATTATGTGATTCCTTTAAGTCTTTAGAGCCAACTTACTCTATGTCCTCTTCTTTTTAAAAACCTTTTGGCTTAGACATTATAATATTAAAATATTATAATATTGTCTCACTTGAACCTTAGCCATTTGCTTTCTTTTGAACCGGGGTCTTAAATTTGGGCCTTCAACTCTTCTTCAAATCCTATTATGCACTTACTTAGAACTTATGATCTAAAGTGCTTTGGAGGGAACCTTGTCTTGCTTTTTATAACATTCTGACACCAGTGATACCTCATGCAATTTTGACATCAATGACAATCAATTACTCAAAATGTCCAACATACCACATAACTTTGGGGTGGAGTTGCATATAAAGATATTTGAGGGTATTGATGTGTAGAAGGTGCATGTGAAATAGATCTATGGATAACTAAAATATATCTATGGAGAATTAAATGGGTCTAATTATTGATTACAAATTCTATATCTTACTTCATAATCTAGTATTATATACTTGCTAATAAATATAAACTAAGGGCAAGATGTGCATTAACAATTGCTTGGAAAAGATGTTTGATGAACTAGAAACACATAAAATGATACTAAATGCTACATTTTAAAAAAAAATCC
Source organism: Wollemia nobilis (assembly GCA_028583015.1). Lineage (NCBI taxonomy): Eukaryota > Viridiplantae > Streptophyta > Pinopsida > Araucariales > Araucariaceae > Wollemia > Wollemia nobilis. Next base: position 4,340,684 of record JAQPPZ010016587.1, on the reverse strand, counting down.
TTATCTATCCTTTCCAAACATATGATTACAAAATTGTTGCAACTACTTTAGTTTTATATGAGTACCCCTAAAAATAACTTGGAATAGTTTCAAAATAGGGGAACCTATTCTTTTTGTAAAGAAAGCACTCCTATTGTAGTGATGATTATTCTAGTAGAGACAACTCCTATTGTATAAGATTTTGCTCTTCTTGCAATAGTGATGATTATTCTAAGTATAGAGAAAATATCTCCTATTGCAGAAGAGGTTGATTTTCATATGACAGTGATGATTGTTCTATTTGTAGAGAATATAACTTCTAGTATAGAAGAGGTTGATCTTGTTGCAGTAAGGATTGCTTCAATTGAGAAGAGCTTGAGGGCTTAAAGTGGACTAGCTTGTAGCTATTTTGGGGATCCTTCTTGCTATAAAGTCCTTATTGGTACCCATTCGTAATTCTCTCCAAAGGGCAGACAACTTGATAGGTCATAGTCTACTATTTATTGATCAAAAGGTGGAGTGATTATTCAAAATAATCATATAAATATAAATAACTCATTTTTAATATCTAAAACTATATTTAAACATTTTTCTAAATATTCTATAATGGTGATATAGTCCTAGACTAGCAACTAGTCTTTTAGTCATATCTCCCTCATATGACATCATATTAGAATCATACAAAAGGAAAAATAAACTAGATTTAGAGGAATTTATAAGGTACAAACAAAATTTTCAAATCATTCATGTCATCTTTTAAATATTCAAAATAACAACCTTTTTATCTAAATTTTAAAAAGAGCATATAACTAGTTTTTGGTTGTATCTCCTTCATATGATATCAAAAAGTTATGGAAACTAGATTTAGAGGCCTTATCCTCTAGAATTCAGTTTTATAGAACTTTTATTTAATATTTGAATTTCATCAAAACCAATCATATTTGTAGATTTGTTATGGACATAAATATTTTATCTAGCATCAAAAATATATAGTTCTAATTGGGTTTGAAACTACAATCAGACATTTCTTCCATATTAATAGATTTTGAAAAAAATCCTTTTAAAAATTGCTAAAAGATTGACTAATGTATGCATTTCTAGTGTTAAAACATGTCATTTTTTTCTTTTTCATTCTTCTTCCATAAATGTTTTAATTTGGATAAACTCCATTAGATATTAGAGTGTAAATATACAGACGTTTGTGTTTTAGAACATCTAACACTCTTCAATTTCTTCCTTTTCAATTTTATTTTTATTTTTTACTTTTTTTCACATATTTGTGAAAAATTACCCGAACATAGTAATCTCCTGCAGTTTCATTCTCCTCCTGTTTGAGATTTTCAAAATATCTCTGCAAGGTCTGCAACTTCACCTCCTTAACTTGGGCACTCCCCTGGTAATTCTCCCTCAACGCCTTCCAAGCTTCTTGAGCCAAAACATAGGCAAAAATTTAGGGAAAGAGACTCTTGTCTAGAGCTGACTAGATGAAAGCCAAAGATAAATTATTTTCTTTCTCTTTCTCCTGTATCTCCTTCTTTTGATTTTTAGTCAATGCACTCCAGTATTTTGGTTTGATGAACCTAGCTTCAATGATGGCCCAAGCTCCTTTTGCCTTCAGAATCATCCTCATTCGGATGCTCAAATATTCGTAGTCAAAATCGTCAAATTATGGGATCAAAATTGAATTGATGTTGTTGGCCATAATAGCTCCCTTCAACATGAACTAAGATTTCCTAAAATCTTTTGTAAAACTTGCAGTAGAAATTCCATAGTTACTCGAACCCAATTTCTCGATCGCCTAGCTCTGATACCAAATGAAGAATTTACAATAATACAATAAAACAAAATTGGAGCAAATATTATCTTCTTGTTATCTAGAATAATTCTGGCAGAGTTTCAGTACTCTTTTACAATCTCCTCACAGGCTCTGGAAGAGCTCACACACTTGCTACAATGCAAAATTATTTTTCTTAAAAGAAAACCCTAAAACTGCCCTAAGTAAGAAAAAATAAAGCAAACCCTAACCCTAGCAAATCACATCCATCGGATCTACATCAATGGTGTTTATTACATGTCTTAGTATTTTGGCCATAAATTTTGACTCGGGTGTTCGTTTGAGCCCGTTCTTTTAGATTGCACAGATTTCAAAGCGCTATGATTTCATTTTGTCTCTTATAACAGGAGATGCTTTACAAGGCTGAAAACATAATCTAATGACCCAAATATTTGTTTTAATGTATGACTGGCCAAATTTCCAACAACAAGAGAATCAAACATCAAATAAAAAGTGGATCCAAATATCCTACCTTAACTCAAATTTAAAATTCAAACTTGAAAAAGAGTGCCAAAAGAGAAAAATACTATGAGATTTGAGGCGCTTGAGAAATATTGGACAAAAAAACATCGAGATTCACAACCAAAAACTAAAGCTGAAAGAAATCCCTCCCAACAAGAGTCTGCTGAACCAAAAATCCGTGACCAGCCAATAACGACTGTAGCTAGGGCACAAGGTGAAACTACCAAAAAATAGGGGAATGGCACTGACATATACCGGTAAGATAAATTAAACACAAATATCTACTTTAAAATTGAAACCCTTGAATCACCCAATGGTAAATAAAGCATAAGGATTTAAGCAAAAATTTCCCACTTGTTTCAAAGCCCTCAGAGCTCACCCACTAAACAAATGTAAAAAACTTGAGTGTTCAAAATTGTAACTGTAATCAAAGAGTACTTGGAAAAGAAAAACAATATTGCCCAATGGGAGAATACATCCAAGGAAACAATATTGCCCAGTGGCCCATGATGACACCGATAGTCTAGGAGTAAGCATCTGATAAATACATACACCATAAAATTTACAGATCCTACTGGAGTCCAACCAACCTTTAGATCATATGAAAAGAATATTCAAGATAAATCGACCCAAAATAGCACCAAAATAAAATAAAATGAATATCTCTTCAAACAATTGGAGCTTTAGAACCCTGGGATCCAACACAACTATAGAAGCTAGATCTGTCAGTTGGTCCATCCCAACAACCCATCAAAATTAGAAAACCTCACCAGAAAAAGGGGTCATTAAAAAATTCCTTCCTCAATGGTCATTGAGCCCAAGGTCTCCCCTAGAGTTAGATTAGGGAAGGGGAAAAAAAAATCGTAAGGAAAGAACCTCCAAAATGACACCCACATTAAAAAATAGTCCCCAACAACCATTAGGTAAAATACCATACAACCACTAGTTGAAGTGACCTGATAGCACAAGTGTGACTCCATAGATGTTGAAGGAACAAGGTCTCGCCATATTTTTGAATCGGAGAAGGGATAATACCAAAGAGTTCTACAAAGAGACACTAGATTGACCAACACATGCAACCAATAGTAAGATCTCAAAGGGTAAAACCTAGCAGGAAGGATAAGGAGACCTCCCACTTAGAGATAAAGGGTTTGAGAGAACATGAGTGGGAGGCCCTCCACTATGTCATAAAGGCTCATGCATACCCTCTTTGCCATGGTGAGGCTCAGGCCCTCATAGATCCTCTCTACCATGGTGAGGCTTAGGCCCACGCATACCCTCTCTGCCATGGTGAGACTCAGGCCCTTGCAGCCCCTCTCTACCATGGTGAGGCTCAGGCCCATGTAGACACTCTCTGCCATGGTGAGGCTTAGGCCCACGCAGACCCTCTCTGCCATGGTGATGCTCAGTTTATATCTTACATTTTATGATTGTTTAAATTATAAATAATTTTTATTTATGAAAAGTATTTCTATTGTAAATGATAAAAAATAATTATTATTTAATTTTTTTAGTTTAATAATTTTAAATATAAAAATAAGTATAGTTGAAATTTGTTTAAAATATTTTTATTTAAAAAAATTCTTGTACATATAACATATTAGGTTTAGAAAAAATAGAGGAATCTATCAAGGTTCAAAATGTAAGTCAACACTAAATTTCAAATATCATAAAGTTTTTTTTTTATTAGATAGAAAAGGGATTTTGAAAGGGTCTCTGAACCTTTTACACATTTGTAAAAACGACATCAAGCTTAAGTCCTACCATATAATAGAAAACAAATAAGAGAAAATAGAGAAGAAGGGTAAAGTCCACCTGAACAATCAACTCAAAAGGAATAGAAAAAACAAAGGGATTGCAAGGATCAACAATACTCCTATAACTTTGATTCTTTAACTGCTAGGTCCAGCACCACGGAGATGATCAAAAAGATCTGGAAGAACCACCACATACAAAATACCTCCATAGTAAACCCCACAAACAAATATCAATGAAGAAATCCAAGAAGATCCATAATAGTCTTCATTACATTGTTTGGTGCCTTGAAGAGATCTTAGAAAACCTCTCACAATCTATGGAAAAAGCATCATTTACGGTATTTTAAATTAAATTTCTTTTATTTTCCTACTGTTTGAGATATAGAAGTTGTTACATTTATTTAAATTTCCAAAATAATATTTTTCACCATCTAGATGCAATATCGTCTATGATCCATTAGCAATGTTTATTTTTGTTTCATGTTTCCTAGAAACTTTTTTGGGAGGCCTTCCCACTTTTATCTCAACCCCTACATCCACTCTCCCTTTTGATTGGGTTCTTGTTACTGGACCAGGGGATACAAGACTTTTCCCCAAATTGTAATTTTAGTTAGGAGAACCCTAATAGCTTTCTAATAATAGGGCTTCCTTTCCAGAATTCAAAGGTAGAGCAACTATGGATTCTAGAGCTTCTATTTTTGAAGTGTTTTATTCTAGCAAGACTCTTTCTATAATAACTAAATCTACTCTTGAGGCTAAATATTTGAAAGGGTTACCTTGAAGAGAGTTAAAAAAGGGATGAGTAGAGGAAGGCTCTGTAGAGCATACCTGAATAATCGTATATATGAGAACCGCATCTTATTCTATCATAGATACTTTAGAAGATAGCCTAGTAGAAGCCTTGAAAAAATCTCTCACTGAGGAACCAAAACACATAAGAACTAGAGGCCCACTACCTCTTTTTGGGAAATTATTTTGAATGGACACTAAGATAGCTCATTCCTAGGTTTTTTACAATCAAAGTAGAAGGATGGTTTATTTTCATATTCAATAGCCTGGATCCATGTGCCAACATCTAAAATAAGCTCAATGAACTTAAGTAGGTTAGCTTCTAGTTCCACATTCATGCATATCCTAGCAAAGATCATTATAGATTTAGCCTAGGTCACAACATCAATTATGACTAGACCCCCCAACATTTTTTGATGCCTCTCAAGATAGCCTTATGCTAGAAATAAAAGGGAAAGCCAGGAAGCTTAACCCAAGTAAGAGTTGTGTTAATATTTTGTGTATCTAGATCAAAGTTTATCCCCCATCTACAAAGGAATAAACTTTTACCAAATAACCAGGGACCACCATTGAGGATGCACTTCATGTCTTCTTCCCCAGATAGATTAATAAGAAATAAAACTTTAGTAAGCACCATTAATTCTATTTTTAGTAAGACCATATCCTGATGGAGTCAATATTTGACCAAGAACTCTTCCTCCTCCATGGTTAACTTTAGAATATCTGCTAAAACAAACAATGACCTTTGGTCTGGTTCAAGGTCAAAAACATAGATTGATGATTCCACTTTCTTTTAAAAGCTTGAGATTACTACCAAAAAATATTTTTTACCCAAAAAAAGGGTAACTGAAGCCCTTGTGGGTATAATGGAGGGTCACATCTCCTAAAGGAGATAAAGAGTTGTCCCAATCCCTAGAATTCCTCACAAGACTTTGTGAATCGAGATTGCAAGCAACCCTAGGATCCACACTCCTAGGGGGCTTTGGAACTACAACAAATCCAAGAGATAAAATCTTATAAAAAGGATCAACTCCAAGACCAACAATCATTCCACTATCTATGAAATTCTCGCTCACTTTTAAATTTAAATTTTGAAAAATGTTTTCACCCAAGACAAGTTTTCTTGTAAGGACTGCCCAGGATCCACATTTCCAAGGGGGACCAGATCCCTAGGGGGGGTTGTAGAACCACATCAAAGCCTGAAGATATAATACCATTAGATGAAACAACTCCAAAACCAATGATATTTCCACTATCTACCAAAATATTGCTCACTTTTAAATTTAAAATTTAAAATTTTGTCTTGCCTAGATAAAATCTATGGAAGGGCTTTCCTAAAAGGACTTCCCAAGATCCCTATCCCAGGGGGATCGGATCCACCCTAATTCCTAATGGATCTACTCCCTAAAGCACACCGATATCATTCCCGACCTTGTAAGTTGAGTAATTCTTGTTCCACCATCATAAAACTTGTAAATACTTGGTCTCTATGTATATCTACTTATATTTAAATCTTGCAAAGTGATATATGTTTGTTTGACTAATTATAAATTAAATTATATATGGTATGTTATTTTAAAAAATAAAAGTCACCTATAACAAATATAAAGAATTGATGTTTATAATACTTGTGATTAATAATCTAAAAAGGTTTTAGACAAACACCCTTACAATAAAGATTTATAAAATTGATTTTGTTAAGTCTCCAATATAAAATTATAAATATTCTTATTGTGGTTTAATAAGAAACTAAAAATTTATAAATCTAAGATTAATATGCAATTGCAAAAGACATTGGGCTCTCCTAGCAGATTATCTTTTCTTTTTCTCTTTTTTTGTGGAAAACATCCCAAAGGGGATGCCACTTTCGGGTAAGACCCAAGGAGGCATGGGTATCCATTCCGTCAAAATCACCCAGGGTACGATCATGGCCTACCACCTTTGACATACTCAAGGAGCTAACAAACACACAATAAGATATAAAATAAATAAATAAAAATAAGAATAAAAAATAAATAAAATAAAAAACATGCTCCTTGAGTGTGTCAAAAAGATAAAGCACAACCAATTACACATAAAAAAAAACATGAACCACATAGAAGAAACACAAGAACACCATAACAAAACACAAACATGACAAAACAAATAGAACACTACAAAGACATAACCAACAAAAACATGAAAAACACAAACAAACAAAACCTACAAAATAAATAAATAAAAATAAAAAATAAAAAATAAAAAACAACCAACAACAAACAGTAAACAAAAACAAAAAACATAGAAAACACTTACACGAAATAACACAAACATACAGAAACACAAGAACAAGAACAAAAAAAAACACAAGAACAACAAAAAACAAAACAAAACAAAAAAACGTATCTCAAGAAATAAAATACAAAAATAAAGCAAGAAGAAACTAGGTACCTTCAGAACTGGAGTCATCCAAAGAGATGATAGAAAGAAGAGCTTCCCTTATTTGTGAAGCCCACCATCTAGGAGGGTGGCCATAACAAATAAGATCCCCTTTGTCCAAAACCTAATTAGCTAAAGCATCAGCACTCTTGTTTTAATTTTTGACCACATGATTGTAATCAACTTTCAAAAATCCCCTCTAGATTAATTGAATCTTCTCAATAATTATTTTTATTCTCCAATCAACCTTATGATTTTTAGAAGGATTCTTCAAAATATTAATCATGATTTGAGAGTCAGACTCAACTAACACCTTTTCCCATCCAACCTTAGTTGCCTCCTGAAGGCCTTTGAGGATACCATACCCCTCAGCAAGGTTATTGGAAAGAATACCCAAATTCTTAGCAAAAGTAAAAACCAGGGAGCCATCTAAAAGTCTACCAATTCCTCTTGCACTAGCTTTTCCAAGGTTCCCTCTAGAGGCTCCATCAGTATTGAATTTACCAAAATCCTTAGGAGGAGGTTGCCAATTTATTGTCCTATCCATATTACAAATACTTACATTATTTTTAAGATGGTTACCCTTAGCATATTTAATATTCAATATTTGCATCACTTGATCCCATTTTTTGTGGAATTTTTGGGGGTGATTAAGGAGTTGATGGACTGATTCAACTAAGTTGGTTATGGTCTTCTTCTAAATATAGTGAATATACTTCCTATCTTGATTAAAAATTTGACTGTTCCTTTCATTCCAAATATTCCAAAGAAGAATGGTATAACCCATCCAAACTAACTGCCTAATGAAATGATCAACACATTTTTGTTTAGGCCAATCCCTCCAAATCTGTTCAAAAGTTGAAAAATTGGACCACTGTAAGCCAAGTAAAGTGTCCATTCTCCTCCATAGCTCAGATTCTAAAGTACACTCAATAAAAATATGGTTGAGAGTTTCTACATTCTCTCCACACATTTCAAATCTAAAAGGGCCATGAAAACCATGCTTCATAAGTTGCTCACTAGTAAGCACCCTACGATGCAATAAAAGCTAAATAAAGAACCTCACCTTAGGCCAGAGTTTTTGAGCCCATAACTGAGAAAAGATGTCAGAATATTGGTTGGGACTATTTTGGCATAAGGTCAAATAACCTTGAGCAACTGAATACTCACCCTTAGTAGTGATGTTCCATCCAAAACAATATTTTTCATGGGACCAAGAGAGAGACCTCATATGAAGGATGCCTTGGATATCTTGTCTTTGCCTTTCTGGGATTTGAATAGGCCAGTCCTCAATAGGGATCCAATAGCTACCAACCTTTGAATTACCTATATAGTATCGATAGTAATTAGACACCTTTATCCAGTTAGCTCGGTGAAGCTCCTCCATCCAAGGCCTCCAATCGGGAAACTGAGTTATCAAAGGTTTGTGACCATCCCAAGACTGTCCAAAAATTTGTCTGTTGACCATTATGAATGATTCAAAATAAATTTTTCTTTATCAAATCCTCACCAGTCTTAAGAACTGCTAAAATGGGAGAACCTTTGGTAGGAATATGATAGCGAATAAGGTCTTCAGGACTTTTGTTCTTAGCATATTTAGCACGAAGATTATTGGCCCAAAGAGCATTGGGGTTATGCAACATTCTCCAATATAATTTAGAAGCTAAAGCTTTGTTGTTATTAATAGAAGACTGGAATCCTAACCCCCCTTGATTCTTAAGAAGACATTAAGTGTTCCATTTCAATAAGGCCCATTTTCTTTTTTCCTTAGTACCACTCCAGAGGAATCGATGACTAATTTTATCTAGATCCCAAAGAATGACCTTTGGGATATTCAACACGAAAGAAACATAAATAGGAATAGCTTGAAGGACTAATTCTACCAAGGTGATTCTACCCCCTGAAGAAAGCCACCTATTGGTCCATTTTCCAATTTTCTTCTTGACTTTGTCCAACAACCAATTCCAATTTTTTTTTTGCCTTTGAATATTGATGGGAATACCTAAATAAGTGATCAGAAAGGAGGACTTCTTATATCATAATTTATCCAAGACCATGGATTCCTGTCTGGCAGAGCAGTGAAAGAAAATAACTTTAGATTTGTCTTCATTGATCAACTGCCCAGTAGCCTTAGAAAAACAACCAATAATTTGCTTAAAGTTAGAATCTTCCTTAACTGTAGTGTTGTGGCTGATCCACAACGTACCCCAAAATTGGGGACCCACCTTTTTTTTGCATGTTTTCCAAGAAGACCGAAGTGGCCCATATGCTAAAGATCAAAGAAAAAGCAAAACACCACAAGGAGAAAAAGTGTCGCGATATCACGACACTTTGCATTTTCGCGATCCAAAGCAAAGGGAGAGGCCAAAAGATAAAAAGTGTCGCGATATCGTGACATGTTGCACCATCACGGCCAAAAGAGAAAAAGTGTCACGATATCGCGACATGTTGCATCATCGCGGCCAAAGGAGAAAAAGTGTCACGATATCGTGACATGTTGCACCATCGCGGCAAAAGGAGAAAAAGTGTCACGATATCGTGACATGTTGCACCATCGCGGCCAAAGGAGAAAAAGTGTCGCGATATCGCAACATGTTGCACCATCACGGCCAAAGGAGAAAAAGTGTCACGATATCGTGACATGTTGCACCATTGCGGCCAAAAGAGAAAAAGTGTCGCGATATCACATGTTGCACCATCGCGGCCAAAAGAGAAAAAGTGTCGCGATATCGTGACATGTTGCACCATCGCGGCCAAAAGAGAAAAAGTGTCGTGATATCACGACATGTTGCATTTTCATGACCAAAACAGAAGAAAGAAAAAGTGTCGCGATATCGCGACATGTTGCATTTTCGCGACCAAAACAGAAGAAAGAAAAAGTGTCACGATATCGCGACATGTTGCATTTTTGCGACCAAAACAGAAGAAAGAAAAAGTGTCACGATATCGTGACATGTTGCATTTTCATGGCCAGAACAGAAGAAAGAAAAAGTGTCGCGATATCACGACATGTTGCATCGTCATGGCCAAAATAGAAAAAGTGTCGCGATATCGCGACATGTTGCACCATCGCGGCCAAAAGAGAAAAAGTGTCACGACATGTTACATTTTCGCAGCTAAAAGCAACAAAATATGGAAGGGGCCAAAAGTTTCATGATATTGCGACATGTTACATTTTCGTGATTCAAAAGGGGCAGGAAAATAGAGAAACAAGAAGCGTCGCGATATCGCGACATGTTCCATTTTTGCCAAGGTAACAGACCTGCATAGTGACGTGGACATAAGGACAAAATCTAGTAAATAAGACAAAATGTTACATAAGGAATCTTTAATGATTGGAAATCATTTAAGATGGTCGTTACACACAGATGGAAATGGATGCAAGCCCATGTGGAGAAAATGCAGCGAAGGGTGAGGAAAGAAAGTAGAGAGGGGAGGGCTCTGGTCCCTCCCCTACTCCCCCTCCCATGGCTCCTGGTTCCTGCCCAGTCCCTGGCTCAACCCAGGTCATCCCTCCCGGGGAGTGGTTGTTTGCAGATGATCTCCTGGAGGGAGATCCTTCTCCACTATCTGCGCCCCTCCCAGCCAGCTAGGGTTTCCTTGGTTATTTTTTCGGACTGGTGCTTCCCAGGGATCCCTGTTTGGTTGGGGATCCCTTCCCTTTTTCCCTCAGGCTTCCCCCTAGGGTTTTTTATAGGATCCTCTTCTTTTTCCCGGGGTGGGTTCATCGTGGTGCAGCTCTCTGGTCGCTTCTCGATGGGCTGGATTCTCTCTGTGCTGGCTGTCGACTTCCTGCAGGATGGCTCTCGCTGAACGATATGTTTTCCCGGTGGGCGGGATGGTTTCTCCACAGGGTGGGATCCGCCATATCCGTCAATTTTCCCGCGAGGCGGGATCCTTTATTTTTTGTTGGTTTCCCAGATGGCAGGATTTCCCTGCTACTTCCCGCTATGCGGGACTGTTTGTGGTGGTTTTTACTGCTTTCCGCAAGGCGGGATTTTATTGTAACGGTTTTTCTTTGCTTCCTGCTGGGCGAGATCTTCTCGATGGTGGTTTTTGGCTACTCCCCGCTGGGCGGGATCTCCAAAACTACTTTCTTTCTTATTTGTTTGTTTCTCGCTGAGAGGGATTTTTTCATGCTTACTGTTACCGCTGGGCGGGATTTCTGTTTTGGTGTTCAGTTTCAAGGGATTGATGCCCTAGGCCCATTGCTTATGTAATCATGTTTTGGGATCCTTGTTAAAACCCACTGTAAATACAAACACTACTTACCAAAAAAATGCAGCGAAGGGCCACAAAATGGAAACCAAAGCACATGCATACAAGGAAAGGTGAAACGAATAGTCAAGGAAGGTGAAACGAACAGCCATCAAAAAATGAAGCGAACCGTCATGGAAGGAGAAACAACATTTTTTTAGAAGTTTAAATACATCATTCAAAGAGGCCAGAAGGTGGTGGGAAACGACTGCAAGTAGTGTTGCAGATTTGAAGGCGAGATAGCCATTCTGGACCTAGTTGGGCTGTTTTTATTTCATAGACTGGTTTTTCTTCTTCATGGACATGGGTTGGAAATTGTTGTAAGCAGAGTTGCAGACTTGAAGGCGATAAGGCCATTCTGGACCTATTTGAGTAGTTTTTCTTCCATGGACTAGTTTTGGAAAACCAAAAATTTTGCTATTGTAAAATAACATTTTTAATGCAGAAGTTTTCAGAAATTTGCATCTTGTGGGCAAGAAAGAAGGAGATTTTCTTTGCATGCTATGGATTTAATGTTTATTATTTCATTTTTTTAGATTTCAAATTTATAGATAATGTTAATGCCATTTTTTGTGGGTTACATTAGGCGAATATTTGAAATATGAATTTTATTTCGTACCCTAGGAACCAACACTTAGTCTATGGGGATTGTGCTTGTTTTGCAAGTCCAATAGGTTAGGTTGCATGCACGGAGACCTCACATATTTGGTTTTGTCAAAATAGGATAGCATCATACTGAATGCATTTTATTTTTAGTTTTCTGCATTTCATTTTCATTTTTTCTACATTTTTTATTCTTTTTTCCAGAAATTTTAACTTTTCAAGGCATTAAAATAAACATTTAAAAATTTTCAAAATCCAAAAAAAAAAAAACAATGAACAATCACTAAAGTTTCATGGTGAAATAAATCAACATTGCCCCTTGTTTACAGTTACTTGCAATCACTAAGGTGTTCCAAGCATTTAAATTGAATATCTTTATTTGAGATTACTAATACACATATGCAAATGCTAATACAGAGTGTACTTTCACAACTAGGTGAAAATACCACTCAATAGATTGGTGCTAGAAGGAGGGCCTAAATTGTTTTATTTCAGAGTGATTTAAATGCTATAGGGATTTAAATTTTGAATATTTCATGCCCTATTGGTTATTATCTTTAGCCCTCTTTTAACAATACAACCTTGTAGTGTTAAAAAAAATGACATGAATCGCTATGCATTGTTCTAACGCTTTTGATTGTTCATACAGGAATAATGTGTTTTGATTTGATTTTAAAAAAAAAAATTGGTCTTGACTAATGAGGTTGTCTCCATGCAATTACTTTCATTCGATTTTAATAGATATACCTCTTGGTTGATGCTAACATGATTATTCATACGTTACATGTTTGATATTTGCTAGTCATTTCATGCTTATTTGTAGGGAATTATTTTGTCTAAAAATGTATTTGTTGTCAGTATTATGCTCTTCACCTGCGCGTAATGCGATCTTGTGAATCAAAAATCCTACAACACTAAGAGTATGCTCTTCACTTGTGCATATGTGATCTGGTGAATCAAAAACTTACATTTTTAGAATACTGCTTTATCAAGGTTCCTTCTTTCATGACTAACAAATTGGTTTTGAAGGTATTCTTTGAATTTCATTAATTGTAGGATTTTCTGTGTGTCGCAGGTTTTCTTTGAGGTACTGAGAGTTGTGTCAGGTTATTGTAGGGTTATCATCATCGATTTTGAATCAAATGGCCCAACCTCCACCACCTCCTTGGTACGGAGCCCATAACATTCCTTTGAATATTGCAGGGGATATTCACGAGATCCCTAAGAATATAGAGAGATTTTTACCCAAATACAAGCCGGATGGCCCAAGGACCGCAGAAGAGCATATTCAGGCCTACTGCAAGTTCAACATGAAGATTTGGCTTGTAGAATCTTCCCCATGAGCCTAGACCAAGTGGCTTACGAATGGTATATTTGCTTACCTACTGGTTCCATTACGTCATGGACGCAAATGGAGAATGCTTTTGTCAACCAATTCAGGTCACCATTAGATCCCACAATCATCTATAATCAGTTCATTACATGCAAAAGAGTCCAGGGTGAGCCAATCCGAACTTTTAACCAGAGATTTTAGAAGTGCTATAATAGAGCAATTCGGCATTTTGCCATTGATCCCGCAGTAGCTTTGCAAATATATTTTGGGGCATTGGATCCTATGACGGCAATGTTTGCAAGGCAAAATCCTCAAGTTACCATGCTTTCTCTAGCCTACAATGAAGCTATGACCATTGAACAACAAATGACACCACAGGGTTATGGGTTTTCCCAGATGCTTATGGTAGGACAATATGGTCCATATGGTCAAGCTCCTATGATGAATCAGATCATGGCACCGCAAATATTAGGCATAAATGCTTTGCCTTATCAACAACCATATTCATCAACACCCGCTTACGCACCCAATCCAATTCCGATTCAAAGTGTGAATCCTTACGCAAATCAAGTGGCTCAAAATCCAACTCAAATGTTAAGTCAATATTTCACCAATTACGCAAATCCTATTGGAACTAGCAATAACATACCTCAACCGAAAGAGATTTATTTAGATGTTGAAGAGCTCAAAAATATAGTTCACAAATTGAGTAATGATTTGGTTCAAAAACAAAAGTATAAATCCCATGCCCCTCATCCAAATCAAAATTTCAACGATAGAGGGAGACATTGGAATATGAAGTCAAACAATGGGGGTGTGCTTTCCCCTATTGCTAATTAGATAGATACTTCTACAGGACCAAGTCACTCTAGTTCCATTCTTAATCTTTTTGATTTTGCATGGGAAAAGGGGTGTAGATTGCATAATACAAAGGAGCATAATGAAAGGAATTGTCTCGAAATTTCTATGTATACCCATTTTCTTCAAGCTCAAGTGGATGATTTGGAACTTGTGTCAAATAAGGGTCCACCCCAACATCAACAAGGAGAGGACAACATTTTGGTTGTGGAAACTCTATATCATCAAGAAAGTTATGACCAAGAGGATCCACACCTTCCAAATTGTGATAAAGTTGAATCATGGGTTACAAATTTGGATTATGATAGCTTTACCAATTTGAATTCGAGAGATAACCCACTTTTGGAAATAACTGAACCATCTAAGGAAGGTGAAGATGAATTGGATGAGAAACATGTTTATGAATCAGAATATGAAGAAGAAGTACTTGAATGTCACAACTTGAACTTGGAGGATGATTACTATGATTCGTGGAAGAAATGGGAAGAATATTATCAATCTGAATATTCTAACAAACTTGTTGCATCAATTACTATGCAGGATAACTCAATTGCTTCCTCACATGAGGATACTATAAATCCTGTACAATTTGAGAAAGTTTTGGAAGAGGAATTCGAATCTCATCAAATTTTGGAACATGATAAGGATTCTACAACCATGAATCAAGAAAGAGGGTCATTTGCTTTAGATTCCTTTGAAGGAAAAGAAATTGAAAATATTGATCCACTTACTTGTATTGTTACAAAACCTAAATCATTTGGGTTTGATATCATTGATGATCCAATTGAAAATATCATGTTACCCAAAACAACCCAAGTGATTGATCACGAAAATGTGTTAGTTAACCCACCCCTAGATAGACAAGACTTATGGTTTGAAAGGGATGGACATATTTTCAATTGGGTACCTAAGTTTGGTGCCTTTTATAAACGATTCATGGAGAAAGAACAAGCGCTACATGATGATGAATGTCATGAGAGAAAAGAGGAATTCTCTGATCCTCTTCAAGTAAGATCAAATGAAAACATGCCAAGGTAAAATCTCATCTTTTTGGTTTCACCATGCAAAATTCGAATGAAGATTTACCTAATGAATGTTTTGATTCAAATATTATTAATGTTATGGCTTTATTGAATGAAAATGAAAGCTTATTTCTACACCATGAATCAAAGTGCAGAATGAACATCTTAAAGAATAGACATAAAGGAATTGAATATCAATCATTGTCTAATCAATTTGAAAATTTGAAACTCCACCATAGGATTATTAATGAAACTAAATCAAATTGGTATGGTGAGAGGGGCAAGTGGAATTTTATTTCTTTGTTGGGTTTGATCTCGTTTTTGTTGGATTCTTGCAAAACTTGGTATGCGTATCACACAATATGTCTTTTAAAGAATTCTAATCAATTTTGGGATCCGATAAAATGATAATCCAAACTTTTTGTATATTTGTATATACTTTTGGTTTTCGTGTTTTGGTTTTGGATTGGATCTCATTTTTGTTTTAAAGTTTTGTGTGTTGGTCCTTATGAATGTTGACTAAGACTAGGAGAATATGAAACATCGAAATTGTATTGCAGAAAGCTCCACGAGTATCACAAACACATTAAAGAATATCGTTTGTAACTTGTGATGCATGAAGTTGTCAGTTTTATAAATTATGGCAAAGTAGGTGGTATACTCCATCTGCATTTCAAAAGGAGCAATGCATTCATATCTCATGTATATTTCACATTGCATATACATTTCATCTCAGTTGCATCTTCATTTCATGTACAATCATTGAAAAGGTGTTGAATCCTCTTAGGGTCATTACATAACATATACTAAAAGGATCCTAAGGTTGGGAACTGATGCCCGAACTATCTTGAACCAAGCACGTTCTGCACATATTAAAGAGGATCTTGAGCAAAATGGTCAAAACCATACTTGGAAGAAAAGGTGAGGCAAAAGGAGTATTTAGTGTCTGTCCTATCATGCAACATAATCCTTAAAACAATGGATTTTACCACTCCTATAGTGCTTAAAGCCTAAAATCATAGTAGTAAGGATAGGGTTAAATCCTCATTGAACTTAGGTTGAGGATCCAATTCCCCAAAGCTCTGATTTGACCTTCATGAAGTAGTAAGGATAGGGTCTAATTCTCATCTCGCTTAGGTTGAGAATTTGATACCCCAAAGCTTCTATTTTGCCCACTCAAAAACTTGAAATTCCAAAGAAAATATTTTTCATTTCATCATTAATATTAGATTGGAAGGATCGTACTACATGTCCCTTGCAAGGATGGATAGTCATCCCCAAGGTCCAAGAAATCAAAAGTAGAGCCAAAACATGGATTATGGGGTTAATCTCCATCGGGGCTATAAACGCCTGGCTGGCAGTGGAGTATGTTCATGCGTGGCAACACGTCTTGTCTAAAAACAAGACCACTGACTGCTCAAACGGATAGGCTAGCCTGACAGTTTCATCCACAACAGGTTAAATCATTTTGTTCAAGATGAGGTAACGAACTTCGGATCAGAGTAGTAAGGATAGGATTAAATTCCCATCTCGTTTAGGTTGGGAATCCTATTCCCCAAAGCTCTGATTTCACTTACACCTGCACATGGGTTCAATATGGTGGTGACGCATAACAAACTTTGGGATCTAGTAAATTAATTCAGTATACATATATCTGGTCCTAAGAGGGTTTGACAGTTTTAATATGTTTGTTCATGATACTAGAAGGTCTGAGCCTTTGCAAAGTAGGTTGTTATATCTCTAGCATCTTCATCATACATCAAATCCTGCACAAATCATTCATAGCCTTGCATACGAATCATAAGTGAAACTGACAATGGAAAGTTGAACAAGTTTCAAACGATAGGGAATGAAGCACATTGCACACACCGAGCTAATGCTTAATAATTCTAATGCTCCATATATTTCTCGTCTAGTTTTATTCTTGGGATATTTGCTGACGCTTGTATTTAAGTCTGTGTGTTTTTCAGGTTGAGTTCTCACCAAAATGCTCAGGAGCATTTCCCAGTAGAGTCACCATTTTTTGTGGTTGATCCACAACGTACCCCAAAATTGGAGACCCACCTTTTTTTTTGCATGTTTTCCAAGAATACCGAAGTGGCCCATATGCTAAATATCAAAGAAAAAGCAAAACACCACAAGGAGAAAAAGTGTCGCGATATCGTGACATGTTGCATTTCGCGGTCCAAAGCAAAGGGAGAGGCCAAAAGAGAAAAAGTGTCGCGATATCGCGACATGTTTCACCATCATGGCCAAAAGAGAAAAAGTGTCGCAATATCGCGATATGTTGCACCATCGCGGCCAAAGGAGAAAAAGTGTCGCGATATCGCGACATGTTGCACCATCGCGACCAAAGGAGAAAAAGTGTCATGATATCGTGGCATGTTGCACCATCGTGACCAAAGGAGAAAAAGTGTCGCGATATCACGACATGTTGCACCATCGCGGCCAAAAGAGAAAAAGTTTCGCGATATCGCGACATGTTGCACCATCACGGACAAAAGAGAAAAAGTGTCGTGATATCATGACATGTTGCACCATCACGGCCAAAAGAGAAAAAGTGTTGTGATATCGCGACATGTTGCACCATCACGGCCAAAAGAGAAAAAGTGTCACGATATCACGACATGTTGCATTTTCACGACCAAAACAGAAGAATGAAAAAGTGTCACGATATCGCGACATGTTGCATTTTCACATGTTGCATTTTTGTGACCAGAATAGAAGAAAGAAAAAGTGTCACGATATCGCGACATGTTGCATTTTTATGGCCAAAATAGAAGAAAGAAAAAGTGTCACGATATCGCGACATGTTGCATCGTCGCGGCCAAAATAGAAAAAGTGTCACGATATCGCGACATGTTGCACCGTCGCGGCCAAAAGAGAAAAAGTGTCACGACATGTTACATTTTCGTGGCTAAAAGCAACAAAATACGGAAGGGGCCAAAAGTGTCACGATATCGTGACATGTTACATTTTCGTGATTCAAAAGGGGCAGGCAAACAGAGAAACAAGAAGCGTCACGATATCGCGACATGTTCCATTTTTGCCAAGGTAACAGACCTGCATAGTGACGTGGACATAAGGACAAAATCTAGTAAATAAGACAAAATGTTACATAAGGAATCTTTAATGATTGGAAATCATTTAAGATGGTCGTTACACACGGAGGGAAACGGACGCAAGCCCATGTGGAGAAAACGCAGCGAAGGGCCACAAAATGGAAACCAAAGCACACACATACAAGGAAAGGTGAAACGAACAGTCAGAGAAGGTGAAACGAATAGCCATCAAAAAATGAAGCGAACCGTCATGGAAGGAGAAACAACGTTTTTTTAGAAGTTTAAATACGCCATTCAAAGAGGCCAGAAGGTGGTGGGAAACGACTGCAAGTAGCATTGTAGATTTGAAGGCGAGATAGCCATTCTGGACCTAGTTGGGTTGTTTTTCTTTCATAGACTGGTTTTTCTTCTTCATGGACATGGGTTGGAAATTGCTGCAAGCAGAGTTGTAGACTTGAAGGCGATAAGGCCATTCTGGACCTGTTTGAGTAGTTTTTCTTCCATGGACTGGTTTGGGAAAACCAAAAAATTTGCTATTATAAAATGACATATTTTTAATGTAGAAGTTTTCAAAAATTTGCATCTTGTGGGCAAAAAAGAAGGAGATTTTCTTTGCATGCTATGGATTTAATGTTTATTCTTTCATTTTTTCAGATTTCGAATTTATAGATAATGTTAATGCCATTTTTTGTGGGTTACATTAGGTGAATATTTAAAATCTAAATTTTATTTTGTACCCTAGGAACCAACACTTAGTCTATGGGGATTGTGCTTGTTTTGCAAGTCCAATAGGTTAGGTTGCATGCACGGAGACCTCACATCTTCGGTTTTGTCGAAATAGGATAGCATCATATTGAATGCATTTTATTTTCAGTTTTCTGCATTTCATTTTCATTTTTTCTGCATTTTGTATTCTTTTTTCCATAAATTTTAACTTTTCAAGGCATTAAAATAAACATTTAAAAATTTTCAAAATCCAAAAAAAAAAAACACACAATGAACAATCACTAAAGTTTCATGGTGAAATAAATCAACATTGCCCCTTGTTTACAGTTACTTGCAATCACTAAGGTGTTCCAAGCATTTAAATTGAATATATTTATTTGAGATTACTAATACACATATGCAAATGCTAATACAACGGAGACCTTGGAGAAGTTGTTTGTTTAACTTCTTTGCAAGAGGGGATTTCAAACCCAAATCCTAAAGGAGAGTGTACTTTCACAACTAGGTGAAAATACCACTCAACATGTAGCTTTACCTAAAAGAGTAGAGTCATCAACAAATTGAATATGAGAGATAGGTCTAGCTCCATGAGCAAGTGTAACTCCCTCAAGGATTTTATTATCCCTCTTCTTGGTTATAGTCCTCCCCAAGAATTCAGCAAGAATGATGAATAAATAAGGGGAAAGCAGGTCACCTTGCCTAATACCTTTAGACACAGGGAACAACTAAGAAGTCCTGCCATTGATAAGAACTAAGTAGGAAAATGAAGAGATACATCTCATAATCCAATATGTCCAATGCTTAGAGAAACCAAATTGCCTCAAAATTTTGATAAGGAAGTGCCAATCCACTCTGTCATAAGCTTTGGATAAGTCTAACTGAATGAACATGGAAGGAGATTTTTGCATGTCCATGGAATGGATGGCTTCCTGAGCCAAAACTATCTCATCTACTATTTGATGCCCTTCCACATAACCCCCTTGTTCAGGGGAAATAATCTTATGCAAAAGAGGCTTCAACCTTTCTGCCATGATCTTAGTAATGATTTTGAGGAGAACATTACATAAAGCAATAGGTCTAAAAGTTGATATGTGATCAACCTCTTGAGATTTTGGAACAAGAGTAATATAAGTTTTATTGATAACCTTAAAAATATCTTTGGATTTTTTGGCTTCTTCCACCACCTCTAATAAATCAGCATGAAGGATATCCCATAACTCTTGGTAGAACTCAATGGGAAAACCATCAGGACCTAGGGTTTTCCCTTTTTGCATTTTAAAAATTACATGTTGAAGCTCATTGATAGTAACAGGATCAGTTAAAATAGAGTTCTCCTCAGAAGTGATAAGAGAAGGGATAGCTTGAAGAACATTTTGTTGAGAAGCTTAGTCAAGAGGAGTAGCAGGAAAAAGATTAGAAAAGTAATCGACAACAATAGAGCTCATGCCATCCCAAGTATATACGACATCTCCAAATTTTGATTTCAGGGAAGAAATAAAGTTGTGAGATCTGCGAACTAGAAGAGATTTGTGGAAGAAATTTGTGTTTCGATATCCTTCTTTGAGCCATTGAATTCTAGATTTCTTCTTCCATAAGAGTTCTTCTCTTTTTTCCCATTCCTGTAACTAAGTTGTGAGCTGAATTTCATCTGCACTTTTATTATTTGTGAAGCCATCTAAACGGATTTTCTTATTCAAGTTTTCAAGTTAAGCAATAACTTCATGTTTTTTTATGAACATCCCCAAACTCCTTCCAGTTCCAAGTTTTGATTTTGGATTTAATGTATTGCATCTTTTGGCAAAAAAAAAACATCTTAGTCCCATACCTAGGCTTACCTTCCTTCTACCATTGTTGCACACGAGGTCTAAAGGAATTTTCTGTAAGCCACATTAATTAAAAACGAAAAGGAGAGAAACTCACATTGGTTTCCCAAATTTTCACTATGACTGGCCAGTGGTCTGAACCAACATTATTAAGAGTCTTCACTTTAGGAATGTGACCCTGGAACTCCTAGTAGATTATCAACCTATTTAAAAAAATATCAATTAAATGGCCATTTGCATACTAAAATATTACATCATGTAAAAGAAATGTATTACTAATTAATGATACATATTAATTATATACATAGGTATCATTTTTATGCATCCCCATTATGTTTACATATTTTAATATAATGATCATTTTATATAGATCTTAACCTTCATTATTATCAATTAAATTGTCTAAAATAATAATAACACAAAAATACAACTAATTATATAATAAAATCTATAACACACTAAAAATACATAATTATTAAAAAATATCTTTACATATAATATGTAATAATATAATTAGTATTGATTCTTAGATATCTGATGATGGTTAATAGATAGGTTAAAGTGTCCTTATATAACTATACATTATTCATAACCATATTGATTAAATATTTAAACTTCAAAGCTAATATTACACATGATTTATTCACCAACTTTATAATATGGATGAACTTAAAAATAAAAATTAATTTACAACTAAAAATAGATTAAAGTGTGCAAGAAGATTATCAAATTGTTTAAGATACAATGACGCCAAAGAAAAATTAATCTATATAGCAAACAAAAAAATAATATTAAGTCCCATTGAATATTATAAACATTATATATGTGTAGACCAATTTAAAAGAGAAATTTAATCACTATATCTAGTACTTAATATAGTCAAATTTAATATAATTTCTTTCTAAAAATGGCATTGCGAATTTCAAATGATATAGTTTTTATGGATACTTTTATTTTTATTTTTTAAATATACTTATATATTATAGTTTGAATTTGAGATTTGTATAAAGTAAGAGAAACTCAATGTTTTCATTATCCTAATTAATTCATTTTTATAACATTCACATGGATTTATTTTAATATATTAAATAATTGAAGATATGAAAGCGTAATTTAAAATTTTTAACATTTAAATTAATTATAAAGTGTCATGTACCTTCTTGTTAATAAAGAATTTACTTATATGTTATATTGTACATAAGTAAAATTCACTAACTAGTAATGAGATTAAGATATAAATCTGTATTAGGATTTTCTTGGTTTGCCAAGATAAAATTCTAAAATGTATGGTTTAATTATACTATGTTTTTTATGATGGTTAAAAAATATGATATAGAATCCATGTGTTGTAAGTGAATTGAGAGGCTCTAGGTTCGAATCTTTACCCTATCAAAAAGTTGAATTGGGTACCCAAAAAGATAATGTTGGTGCGGGTAAGGTCGAGAACGACTTCCGAATGACTTTGACGGTGTAGAACCCTCTGGTCGTAGTCTTTCAGGCTAAGGCGGCCCCGCAAGGGGTTTTTCGCTTAAAAAAATATGACATTTTTTAATTTAATATGTGTGAAAATTAACAAGTATAAACATCAAATATCATCTAAAAAATTATTCGACATTTATGTAGAATGCATTTTTCTTTTCTTGCTTTGTTTTCTTGGTACTCAACTTATCTCTATAAGATGGAAGAAAAAAGGAGTTCATTATCGTTAATAATGATATTTAAAATTAAAAGGTGAATTTTATACATTGATTCTATAATTTATGGTATTCAAATAGTAGCAACAAATATTTCATAGGTTTAGATCATTAATCATAGAAATGTAGGCTATGGAAAGCATCAATACCTTAAATATGCTTAAGGCCACAATCATAAGTACATACATATGTAGAACAACTTGGTTGGAATTACAGTACATATATATGAATAGGAGTACTTTTTGGATTTTGATCTAGATAGTGGTTCATTAATGGGAATAAAGTTTTTCAAATTATTATTTGTGTAAGGATCATTATAAATGTACTATGAGATGACCATTGCATGAACCTTGACCATTTATTTTGCAAATTTTTTTAATCTAAGATCTTTACTGTAACAATACCTAACACACCTAATACCTACAAACTGTATAAACAAAATAAAAAATTAATTTAGTTGTTCATCAAGATCATGGGTTGTTAAAATATCATAATAATCGCTATCTTTGTTTAATTTTCTATTCACAAATTTGGAAATGTATAATTCTCAGATTAATATGTATTGCACATGGTTATGAAGGGACACGCATTTATTGGTTGATTTAATTTTAGTTTTTATTTTCATTTGTGATTGTTTTACCTATATGTAAAGAACTATTGAGTCTTGAATTTCTAGCTTCTCTCAAGTTATAAGCTATCCCAATTCATAAAATTTATAACGTATGCCCTCTCAACTCAAATATATACAAAATCAAATACAACAACAAATAGAAATAGACTATCATGATTTCAAACATAACTATATTGTTAACAAGTGGTGATAGTTATTGGTTATTATTCTCTTCCCCTAATTCAACTCTCTCTCTCTTATGGTTATTATCCATTCAATATTTGTTAATTTTTTTCTTCTAAGAATGTCTTATCATTCTTGCATCATAGTTATTCTTAAAATATTTGTATAGAAAAAAATGAATATGTGATCTTTGCAATCCTCCTTACATGGAGTTCAAAGATATATGTAGAGATTGACAAAGCTAGGTGGAACCCAATAATTTCTAGCAATTATTTTCCATTTCTTGGGTTACTAAATAATCAAGGAATGTGTCATTAGATGAAGAAGGATATGAATAAAATTAATGGGTTTTTCTATATAATCTTAAAGATATGCTATCTTCAAAAAGTAAAACTACCTATGAGCAACCAAGTCAAGAGAAATATTTTCTAGATGTCTTGCTCAATTTTAGGAGTGAAAATTTTACTCTCAAGGATATTACATCTAAGAAATGCCTATAGTTCTATTTGATGCAATCTAGAGGAGTGGGTCTATTTAAATAATACCTATTCTAGAAGTCCCAAACAACTCATAGGAAAACATATGCAAATACCAAGAAATCAACAACAATTTCTTGTATTAATTTGTTAAAAAATTAGAGCACCAATTATGTTTTCTTGGTGGCCCTCGTGGTATTACTTTACCAATATCTTTATAGCCCTTGCCAACTCCTTGCAATTCATCTCAAATCCTTGTCAACTCTCTTATTGATCTCTTGTCAGTCCTTTCTTGACCCCTCATCAATCTTTGTTGGTCCCTTATTGACTCCTTGTCAGTCTTGTCTAGTCCATTTTTGGTTTCTTGTCGACTTGTTGTCAACAAGCTACCTCAATCCAAACTGTGACCCTCGTCACATGAGTATGCCACCACCACCAATTACTCCACTAGTTTCTCCATTGTTTAATCTCAAATAATGCTATAAAAAATGGAGTGATTTTTTTATGTGTTTGTTTCCTCTTTTTAATTCTTATATTTTTTTTTTCTTTTTTCCCCCTTAGTTATTTCATTATTTTTGTTATTTTGGTGATGTAAAACTACCTAGATTTCTATATGCTCCTACATCAGACATATTAGGTAAGAGAAAATTATTCTTGAGTTTTTTATTATGAATTGCTTTTAACCAAATTGCCATAAAAAAGACTACTCTATTTTATTTTTTTAATACACATGGAAATATTCAAGTCTCAAAATACACATCTCTACCACCTTTGCAACCTTTATATCTCTTTAATCTCCTCATTATTATCTAATCCTCTAAAACTTCTAATGCTTTTCCATGTATGCCTTCATCTTTGACATTCTAGAAAAACTCAAATTGAAACTTTTGGACATTTTTCATTTACACCTAGGCTTTGATACCACTTTAATGCATTCTATAGGAGGGGTTATATTTAAATACTACCTCTTCTAGTAGTTCCAAATAAATCATACAAAAACACATGCAAATACAAAAAAAATAAATAATTTATTGTATTACTTTGTTAAAAGAAAACACAACACCAATTTAAACTTTCTTGATGGCCCACATAGTGTTTCCTTGTCAATCCCTTCCTAGGCCTTGTTAACATATTGTAATACATCCTAGATCCTTTCTAACTTCCTTACTTGTCTCTTATTGGTCCTTTTTCAACCCCTTACCAGTCCTTGTTGGTCCCTTGCTAACTCCTTGTCCTTGTCTAGTCCTTTTCTAGTTTCTTGTTGACTCTTTGTCAACAAGTTGTCTCAATCCAAAATGTAACTCTCATCACATGGGTGTGCCACCACCACAAATTAATCTACTAGTTTCTCCATCAATCTAAAATAATTGAGTGATTTTTTATCCTCTTTTCTTTTCTCTTCCCTCTTTTTTGTTCTCTTATTTTTTTGTTTTGTTCTCTTTTTTATTTTTATTTTTTTTTAAGTTTTGGGTGATTCAAGATTCCATAAAATTGAATTCTCCTACATCTCTATTTATATTATTTATATTTTATTTTTTATAATGAATGTTTTTTGAACATTTCAATAATTATTTAAACCTAATGAGAAATTAAGGATTAGCATGATATAATGTGCTCTAGAAGGAAGATCTTATCTATATAATACATTATATAATAAAAAGAGTAATAGAAAATGTGATTGTATTAAGTAATTAAAAATAGGATTTCCAAAAAGCAAATCAAATAAACACTATGGAATTTTATAATAGAAATAATATTTTTTGTATTATCTTTATTATATGAGACTAGTATTCTAAGATATCAAAGTATTTTATCTAAGAGTGATGATGCATTAGGAGGTTTTAATTAGTAGGTTATGGGATCAAATATACTAAAATTATAATGCAATAATATAATGTGTAGTTGTCTCTTGGAATATTAATTATTTTGTATTTCCCCTATCTAGTTGCCCATAGACTAGTCATCATGTATGATATCTATAATCATCTACAACTAGACTATTCATAAGTAGGGTAACTAATGGTATTCTATCATAGTTTTACCCTATTTTATGACATCAATTGGTTGAAAATAAAATGTATTCATTGATAAATAGATGAGGTTTTTGGCTCTAACATAAAATTGTAAGAGTTAAACTATAACACCTCCATTGTTCTTGTAGTAGCAAAGGAAATATGTATCCTACTCCTAATTCATCCTATAATGCTCCTTTACAAAGTAAGAAAATCATAGTGAATAAATAGATTTTTTTACATGAATAAAAGACAAGTTGCTCACAATAATAAAAATAATTAGAAGGCACCCTACAATTTGAAATTAACCTCTAATATTGAGATTTTGTGGATTATAGTATTGATATTGGTGGGTAAAATATTGAATTGATTAAATTAGATCAAGGAGGATATTTTTTTGAAGAATTCAGTTGGCAAATTGGATGGTTCATGTGGTTTTGTCTTTTATGCTCCACTTGTTTGAGTGGACATGAAGAATGAGGTGGAGATGGACATGAGTAAAGGGTTTTGGTCGACATTAAGGATGGTCATAGAACTTATAGCCCTTATGCCACAAATAACTAATTAAATATACAAATATAACCCTAGTACATACTCTTAGCAAAAAATCATATTAGACTTTGCCAAAATGTTTGTCTTACATTACAATATTATCTTAGTAAATACCAATAAACATGAACTAAGCAATATTATTTTTCGATGATAATGGGATGTAATTAAAATATGGTAACTTACTATATATATATATATATATATATGTAATGGAAAGAGCACACATTACTTTGTTCAAGCTCATCAAAAGTAGTTCAATATTTTGAATAGAGAGTTGAAGTGACTTAAAAATATAAGTAGAAATTTGTAGTAATGAATCATTCATATGTAATCAGTGTTTTAATCATAAAATGCTCAATAAGATTTTAAATTTATTTCCACTTTAAAATTTTAAGCTTTTTATAGTATTTAATAAAATAATATATAATATGTATTAAATATTTTAAAGTAAGTAATTGAGTCTATATTTTTTTAATATTTTACCCAAATAAAATATATTCGTGTGTGTAATTGATATGTATAAAATAATGGTAAGTTATCTTCATTTCATACCCAAAATATTAACTAAAATGAAAAAAATAAGGAAAGTGAGTATGCATTTTCATCATTCCCTTCACATACTTTTTATGCATTCACATGAATGAAAAGTTTCCTATAGGGGTAGTAAAATTACACCAACCAAGACAATTGCTAGCTTATATCTTATACAAACTAATAATAATTTAACAATATACCACTATTCTTTTCTCTAAAGATGTTGATTATAGTTCATTACAAAATTGTTTAAATTTATATTCTTTCCTATTACCATAATAGGCATCATTCCATAGACTATGTTTGAAATTACATGTAACCTAGATAGGCATGTGCATGTGCTTATATATATATATATATATATATATATATATATATATATATATATATATATATATATATATATATATATATATATATATATATATATATTATTTTTTAATATAAAATTAGAATGCTAGATATACATAAAAAATATAATATTTCTATATATAACTCTAAATAGGGTATCCAAGCTTCAAATATGTAGGGGATAGGTTTGAGTGCTATACTCTCGTAATGGAGTATGCTTGGATATAATTGTATCATATGGCTTATGGCCTCGTGGACTGCACATTAGCTAGTTGAAATAGATGTTTATAATCAATGAAATCAGATATAGGTCTACCCTTTTTAAGAATAGTATATACAACAACAAACAACAAATTTTTTGAAGCTAAAGTGGTCTTATGAATTTTTTGAAATTGGGCTTGAATCATTCCACCCTTATCAACCAGAGTTTGTTGTTGTTTCAATTATTTTTCATATTCTTGTGCATATTTGACATGTATGCATTCTAATGCATCCTTCCACCTAATTATTTTCTTAGTTGTTCCATCACTTTCTTTTATTGTTCTATGAATTTTTCCATAATGTTTTTCTATTGTATCCAACTTAAGTTGCATCATATGATCCTTTTCAAGTTTCCAACTACAAATCATGCATCTACATTATGTTGGTATATCATTACTATTCTCTGGATGCACTGGCTGAATAAATGAATATGTTGATGATCATTCAAGATTAAATGTTCTTCCAATAGTCCACATGGTTAACTTTCTACATTTAGATTTCTTAGTAGAATATTCCCTAGAAGTTGGGATTGTATGAGAAGTATCATTTTTTTTTGTTTGGTGTGCTATTTTAAGGAATCTCTTCATCTTGTTGTTGCATTTCATTTGTTAGTGTTTTGCATCTTTCATAAATTTGGGCCTAACCAAGGTAGGCCATTTTGATGCTACTAATCTTTGTGTTTGGTTGTGTGTAGGGCTTTTGGAGGTGCATACAACCAAAGGGGATTAGGAATTCAAGGCTTCAAAACCCACCCACCCTTTGAGGTGGTTTGGAAAACCTTTTGGGCATCATTTTTGTACTTTTATAAAAGGAGACACATGTTTTTGGAACCCTTATTGTAGCCCATGGTGGTATTTGTAATAAAAAAATGTATTTTCAAAATCTTTTGTAGTGGAATGAAATGATGTGTTTTCTCTACCACATTTCGATGATCATGGTGGGACCATCTAACCCTTGTATACACATGGAATTTTTATTTTATAGGCTGTAGAAACTATTATTCCTTTGTTGTCCTTCATTTCATCATTTACCTTGTGTGTTCTTTTGGTATTTTGCTTACTTTTTTTGCATTTTGTCTACTTTTTAAAGCTTAAAATCACACAAAACAATAAAAAAAAACAAGCCTTAATAAGACCCATCTAAGCTAGTCTCACATCATCTACAATAAATTCTTATCATCTACCCCTGGGTGGTTTGCAGCATCAACCGTTCAAGCCTAGATGATTGATAGTCCGAACTACCCCTGCATGGATGGTTCACCCGTTGTTGCTTCGAGTTGGGACCCAATAATCAAGTATTTGATTTCACACAATAATCACAATGGTCTTAGGTATGTATGAGTCCTTAGCACCTAATCACCAATCAATTTGAGGGTTTCCAAAGGTATTGCACCTTCCTCATCAATCACTTTAATTATTTGTATATTTTATTGCTTTCATCGCAAGTTTAATGCTTTTATTAGTTAGATTATTTTTTTCTAGATTAAGCAATGTTTGAATCATTTCTTGTATTTTCACTTTTTAGTTTATCACTTTGGATCTCCATATCCCTTTGTTTTGCATCTAAGAATCCATTTTCTAATCATTCTATTTGTTGTATTTTACATAAAAACTATCAAATTGATCCCCTTGAACTCAAAAACCTAACACATTAGAGCTAACCAAATAGAAACCACCCTAAGGATCAAAGGGAGTGGATGGTTCTATTTGTGAATCATCCAAGGTGTGCCTGTTGTAGTCACAAAGGCTATTTCAGCACAAAAGTAGAATTATAGACTCTGTCAACTTCCAGCTAGCATAGCACCTTAGGTAGGAATTTTTGTTCCTTGTTTTTAGTCCGATTTGGTGAAAGAAAGTGCAATTTAAAAATTTTGATTGGATTGTGAATCTTAATTGATTTTCACCCTTTTGTCATACTAAACAAAAGTTGCCTTCTTATTCGTATGCTCTCCTCTTGTGCTCAAAAGGTGATCTTAATGATCAAAAGAGTAGAAGAAGCTTTTGGAATCAAAGAACTTGCATTGGCTTTCTATATTTCTTTAGTTTGCACTTGTATCTTGCATATCACACTAAATAGAAGTCATGGCCTATGTATACTCTCTCTTCATACCCTAGGATGATCTTGGAGATCAAAAGTAGGTCATTCCTTCTAATATAATGAACCCCTCACCACAATCACATTAAATTGAAGGATTTGATCTCATATGCTCTCCCGTCACACCTTAGGGTGATATTGAAGATCAAAAGGGTGTATTTCCTTCTAGGTCAAAGAACATCACCTCATCGCACAACATATCACATTAAGAGGTCCTTTATCCCGTGTATGCTCTTCCCTTGCACTTCATGCAAAATTGGGAATAAAAAGCAGGCAAGTCACCATAGATCAACAAAACTCATAATTTTACCTTATTTCTTAGAGTAGTTTTCATTTAATGTATCTTCATTTCTTTCCTAGAATAGATTTTGATTTCATGTTCTTTATTTCTTTCTAATAGTAGAATTTCATTTTCATGTCTTTCTTGCTTTCTTAGATTAGCTTTATTTCAAGTATTTTTCTAGTTTTTCTAGAGTAGAATTTCATTTCATATTTTTATTGCTTTCCTATATTAGTTCTAATTTCATGCCTTTACTCACTTTCTTAGTTTAGCCTTTATTTCATGGATTTCCTTGTTTTCTTAAGATTAGGCTTTATTTCAGGCATTTCAATGCTTTCTAAGATTAGATTTATTTTCTTGTACTTTCTTGCTTTCATAGATTATATTTCTTTCCACACACTTCTATGCTTTTCTAGATTAGATTTAATTTCATGATTTTTCTTCTTTTTCTAG
The DNA here is from genome assembly GCA_028583015.1 of Wollemia nobilis. Taxonomy (NCBI): domain Eukaryota; kingdom Viridiplantae; phylum Streptophyta; class Pinopsida; order Araucariales; family Araucariaceae; genus Wollemia; species Wollemia nobilis. The sequence goes on along the minus strand of JAQPPZ010016587.1, from coordinate 4,310,261 downwards.
ATTAGATTTAATTTCATGTACCTTCTTGTTGTCCTAGAGTAGATTCCATTTCATGTATTTATTTTCATGCATATTATTTCTTTCCTTAGCTTAGTTTTTCATTTCATGTATTGTCTTTGCTTTCTTAGAATAGTTTTATTTCTTGTATTGCCTTTGCTTTCTTAGAATAATTTATTTTCAGGTATTGTCTTTGCTTTCTTAGTATAGTTTTTATTTCATGTCTTATATTTATTTTACTAGCTTAGTTTTTATTTGATGTATTATCTTTGCTTTCTTAGAATAGTTTTTATTTGATGTATTGTCTTTGCTTTCTTAGAATAGTTTTATTTCATGTATTGCCTTTGCTTTCTTAGAATAGTTTCTTTTTCATTTCATGTATTTGCTTTCTTGGTTTAGTTTTTATTTCATGTATTGTCTTTGTTTTCCTAGCTTAGTTTTTATTTCATGTATGGTCTTTGCTTTCTTAGTCTAGTTTTTATTTTATGTCTTGTCTTGTCTTTCTTAGTTTAGTTTTCATTTCATGTATTATCTCGGCTTTGTTAGATTAGTTTTAATTTATTTCTTGTCATTAATTTCTTAGGCTAGTTTTGATTTCATGCCTTGCTTTGCTTTGTTAGATTAGTTTTTATTTCACAAACTTTTATTTTCTTTCCTTAGCATAGATTTATTTTCTTGTATTATTATTTGCTTTTGTAGGCATACATTTCTTTTCTTGTATTGTTATTTACTCTTGTTAGCATAGATTTCCTTTCATGTCTTGTAATTTTCTTGTGTTAGGCTAGGTTTATTTTTGTGTTTTTCAATTTGATTTCTTTAGCGTAGAATTCACCTTTAAAAATTCATTTGTTTTCAAGTCTTGCCTCTTTATTTTCTTATCATAGGATTTGCTTTTGTATAGTTATTTTGCTTTCAAGCCTTGTATTGCATATTAGATAGAGAAAGAGCATTCTTATATTAGGACTTGATTTATTTGCATTTACTATAGGTAAAATTTGCATTTTGCATCTCTAAGATAGTTCTGTATATGCATCCTAGTTAGGCATATCCAAAAGAAAAATAAAAATAAACACACACACATCGCACAACACATTATAAACCAATCGATGGCATTGGAATTCATATCCAACCACTAGTTGATCCCCCTAGAAAACATAGTTATATTTTATAGTTTCCTGGATTTCATCATCGGGAAGCTGGCTACCATTGAGACTAGCTAGGGATAGTCTAAGGTTATATGTCCTTGCTTACAGGGATAAATAATTAGTGGATGCACAACTATCATTCTTGATCAAGCCCAACTGAGGGTGAAGTGAAAGCCAACGGGTCTACCATAGGTTTTAGACAATGTCACCTCTTATACTCCTTAAAAAAGGTATTGGAGGTCTTTTTGTCTTTTAGGATACCTTGAGCTATCCCTGCCTTAGAAAGATTTTTGGTTGTTTATGCACAACTTATTTACATGTACTCTCAAGTATAATGGAAAGTGTGCATAAACACACCTTATAGATGTCATTCATACACCTTTTATAGATTTTAGGGATAGGGTACATTAAAAAAAACAATAAAAATAACAACAAAATAAAACAAAAATCATCAACTAGCAACAATAAACAGCAAAGCAAAGCTTAATTGAATATTTTCTTCTTCTTTGTTTTTTGTTTGCTTGTGTAGATAGATCATTATTTCAAAAAATTCCAAAAACATTCATCAAACCTGAAAAAGACCAAACATATAGCCAAACCACCTTTTTGACATTTGGTTCTATCTCTATAGCCCTTGTAATCTATTTTTGGATTTGACCATCTAGGCATGGATGGTTTCCTATAGGACCGTCCAGGTATGGATGGTTCATAGTTAGAATTGTTTGACCTTGGATGATCACCCCCTAGAGTCATGTTATAGCATCATATGTTTGTATTGTTTGTTTCTCCACCTTCTGTTCTATCTCCAACCGCTTATGGTCTTGAATAGAATCTAGGATTGAGATTAGGAGCACCCTTCTATGGACCATTATGAGTTAATTCCTAATCCTTTGGTGACTCCAACCCATTTGGGGTAGGTTCACCTCATCTCATCTGATACCCTATCCACTATCTGCCATATCTCATATCCAAGTGTCGTGGACCATTAAGGACCCTCACATTCTAACCAAGGCCTCATCCATCAGGCCACTCACATCACTTTTATCAAATATCCCTCATGAGAAGACCATTTTATCCTCCTTGCATTGAGCTACCTCATATCATCTACCACTTCTTCCAACACCATGCCTTCCTCCTCTTCTCTCGATACCTTATGCTTCATCTTGTGTGGCTCATATGACCCATGTCCCAAAATCTCACCACCCCTTCAACTCTGTTCCTCCACCCTTCCCATAATCATATCCTCATCCCTATAAAATTGATACTGATTATGTCACCAACCAACCCAATCCTATTTTGGCCACTCCAACTCCATATCTAACTAACTTGTATAAAATCCTTAATCAACTCATAAATCTTGAGTTATAGTCAAGTAACCATGGGGTCTTCACATTATCCTTAACATATTCCTCCACCCAAACTTCATCTTCCCAATATAACAACCCTTCAGATCCTTCTCGTCCACATCACACCTGGATGTACCTATCAATGCCACTGCCAACCATATTTCAAAATTTGTATGATGCAAAAGTAATTTCCTTACCTAACACTCACCCAAAGAAAAAATAAGGCCAAATATAAATGGTATAAGGAGCATCACTACTGCATCTATCATCAACAAATTGATCATTACATTAATGATTGTTGATTTTTCAAACACCTAGTCCAAGATATGATTGATTGAGATGATGTACAATCTGATAATCCTCTCTCTCCTTCCAACACACTCCTTGGTACATTTTTATTTCCACAAAATGGGGCATAACTATCACAAGCTAATGACTCGACATCTCCACCTAAGTTCCAACAAAACTCAACCATGTAAATCCCATCCCTTCCTACCAAAGTTTTATTGGCCTCATCAATCTTGTTACCAACAATCTAGGACATCCAAGTCAACATTTTTACCAATGTGTCCCTCCATTGGCACTTTTCCTTCCTTAACCTCTCCTTTATATTCCCATCAAATGTCTTTCTTTGTCCATCGTCTATCGTCGACTAACACCAACCACTTGCACCTCCATACAACCATACCAATCTATCTCTTGTTATTTGGCCATCCTTGTCTCCATGAATTCCAAATCACACCCTATTTCATATAAACTTATTACTTGATTTGGACAACACTACCTTATGCATGCTACCTCAAAATTGATCAATATCCAAACATTCTTGGAATCTACATTGGTATAAAAACCTCACCTAAGGCTATCACTAGCCCTCCTCTACTAGGGCAAAAACAAAATTTCTCTTCTCAACATAAAATATAATTCAAATCAATTTGATATGCTCCATGCTAATGTCTATATGGTTACTCATATACTCGATTCATAGATGTGGTGACTTAAGACCACTTACAATTGATTTATAGCATCCTAAGGATACCTACCTATGGTTGGTTAGCTTGCTAAATCAAATGATCTCAACATTCTATCAATGATAAGGTTCAAATATATTCACCCCTTCCATCATTGGGGCATCTCACATTGATCATGATTCAAGGCAATCTAGCATATCCTCCTCAAGTTCCACTTTGACTTGTTTATATCCACTATCAACCACCATCATCACCCATTTATTCACCAATTTTGCTCTAGCTCCACCTTCTTTCTTTTTAATTTCTTTAATAGGTTCCATTTCATTGTTGTACGATCACACTACAAGGGGCTATGTACCTATGGCTAGTCCTTTTTCCTCCTCATTTTCTTTACCTTATTCCTCCACTCTCTTCTATTTCCCCCTTTCTTCTCCTCTTCTTCTCTCCATTTTGTTCCCCTCTCAACCTTCTCTTTTCTCTTCATTTCTCTCCTCCTCTTTAACCCAACTCTATGACTAGGGAGACTTTTCCCCTCCTTAAAACCACTTATTTTTTTGGTGGAAATTTTGCACTCCTTCCAACCAATTTCGTGCCTGGGAGTAGTTGATACTCTCTCCACCTTAAATTTTGTCCAATTGCATTTATCTAACCCATCCATCCATTATAAGCATGCACAAGGCTTATAGTATGCTAATTTAATTTTATTATAGATTCACAAATATACATTTCCTAATATTGATTGGCACGATTAATCAATGATATAAAATAGTTATACATATTATGTTTATCTGTGTGTCTCACACTTTGTTTGTTTCACTCTTGTCCATTATGTCTTGTGTGATCGTGCATGATATTATTTTATCTATTGTCTTGTGTATCCATTATGTCTCTTTCGTGTGTTCATCATAAGCCCTCAATGTCCCATTATTCCAATCTCTTAGGTTGCTTGGAAATAGAGGTTATTTTGGTTATTCAGTCATACCTAGTGTTCCACTCAACCTTTATCCAACATAATCATGTTTTAAGGAGATTTTGACTCCCCCTAACTAACTAAAGTTCTCTCTTGAACCAAACATATGTCACACATATTAATCAATTTTTTTTCTAGGGAAGATGACACCATGAGTAGTCTTACCATAAAGTGAATAGTTTCCCCGCTCATCCTATCATGAGCATAATATGAATCCAAGGATCCAAATTATATGTTTCAAAAAAATAAACTATGAACAAAAGAGATCCACAACATGGTTTCTCAAGTATTTTAGATGCCTCCACCATGGCTATAGATGTGTGGATGGTAGTGGAGCTACATCGAAGGATTATGTGGCTAACCTCCATTGGGGCTATAGATGCCTGACTGGTAGTGGAGTATGTCCTTTGCATGGTGATATGTCTATCACATTAGTGAACGTCTTTTGTACATACCTTTTAATACTTGTAGATGAGCTAGCTTATATTGAGTTGTATTACAATTGGCTAGTCCAACCTTACTTAATATTAGGTAAGAAATATCATTGCACACATATTGGTCCATGATTGGATTAACCTTTTCTAGGTTGGTCTAGGTCTCTACAGGATATTTATTGGCTAGTCAATGAATTTTATTAGTACCACTAGGGTGTTTGAGTTTTCTAAAACACCTGTAAGATATGAATTCCCTAAGGTATTGAGGCAATAAACATCTTGATGTACCACCATTCATTGTATATATCCTAAAGTTTCTCTTTGTATCTTGTAAGGTTAGTCATTGCCCATTATTTCTTGGGTTCATGTGTTATTATCTATGTCTTATCAATTATATCCATTGTGATCATAATATTTCATGTCATGTTCACATGCCCTTGTGACTATATATCTATCATTGGTTAATTAAACTAATTATGATTAGGAAATACATGTCCACATTTCTAACATGTGGTTGAATAAGCATCCATGAGTCATTGCACATCATATTTATCTAATTAAATCCATCATATCACATAGCATGCATATCTAATAAAATATTATAACATCATACACATCAACATAATCCACATCAAATACATCAATATCATCGTAATCCATAAAAAATACATCAACATCCTCAATAATACACATCACTCATGCATAAAATCTTCACAACATGTATATATATCATGAATATATCATCATCTAGTATAATCTATGCCCTTAGGCTACATAAAAATTGCCCTCATGTGAATTTGATGATGGTGGGAGTAGGAACGCGATCAGACGTAGGAGCGAGAGTGGGAGTAGGAGCGGGAGCGGGTGCAACCTCTTGGTCCAAACCTACAAGTTCTGCTACGGGATTTGGGGTAGACGTGGGGCCTGGGTTGTTAGGTGGCTAGGGTGGGGATGGAATCTTGGGCACCAGGTCTCATGCCAATGAAGACGAGAGTGCAAGTCTTGGGAAAAAACTACTTGAAAAAGCTTAGGGCTCTGCCCTAGGGGGTCCAAACCCTATTTATGACAGATCCTATCTGGCGCAAGCAGCCAGTCCTGTACTTGGGGCTTTCTCTCGAAGGGACTCACATTTCCATCCATGACGATGTCTTCTTGACCTTCATTTCAAGGTCCTCATTTTCCTTGGTTGGGAAATTCATAAGGGGGCATTCAAACATGGAAACCATTCGATGCTGGGCGACTTCCAAATAGAAAATCTTAGGGCACATGTAGCTAGTTGCCCTGACCAAGGGTTTCTTCCTCATTAAGCTCAACAACAGTGATGAATCCAGCAGGATCCTCACAGGCGGGCCCTGGTTCTTAGGGTGCAAAAGCCTCTTCCTCAGGTGCTACGAAGCTGACTTTAATCCCAGAACCCAGAGCATCAACTTCACCCCGATATGGGTTTGTCTCCTTGAGCTCCCCTTCCATTTATGGCAAGAGGATGTCTTGAGGCTCATTGTGCAAGTTGTTGATGAGCTCATTGCCTTTGATGTGGGCTCTTGCATGGTCCATGCCAGGATTTGTGTTAATGTGAACCTCGAATTTAAACTTCCTTCTTCTGCCACTATCCCTTTGGGATCCTACTTTTTGTGCCAAGCCCTGATCTATGAAAATAAACCTGCCTTCTACCCTTTGTGTAACTCTCAGGGGCACCTTCCCCACCAATGCTCCACTTCGAATAAGGCTAATGCATCTCACCCCAAGGATCCCCCTCCTCAATCTAGCAGGATTCCCTCTCGATGGACCCCCTGTGGTGGATGCAATTCCCAAGCATGGCACGAAAAAGAGACAAAAACAATCATTGCAATGGAAAACCATGTGGACCCCAACCTAATGGTTGATCAAATCCAAGTATGTAACATCATCATACCTTTTCCCTATAGTCTATCAGAGCCTCTGAGGTGTGCAGAGGAAATCCCTTCCTAGGTCATTGAGCCTTCTATCCATATGCGCCCTTAGGCAGCCCTGTAGGCCGACCCTGCCCTTGTTTGCTATGAGGAAGCCCCCTCCCAGACCTGCGAGTCGTCTGGCCTCCCCAAATCCCAACCGTCACCCCCAATCGACCCCTCCCCCTCCCTAGCGGGTGGGGTGACCCCCCCGTCTTCCCCAGCCTGATCCCCTTCCCCCCTTCCTTTGTTCCCTTCATCTCAACCTCCTTCAGAGTGCAGCTCCAAGAGGTCTACGGATGATGATGCTGGAAGTTCCTAGTCTGATCCCAAAGAGTTTAGCCCCAAGCAGACCCACAGTAGGAAGTTTTCCATAGACTTTGGTAGCAAAAATAAGAGAGGGCACCCCACCCTCAGCAACCAGTGCAATAAGCTCATGGAGAATGATATATCTAACGGTGCCCAGGTGACCCTCCTTGATGACTCTATGAGCTTCTCGAAAGCAAATTTCCTAAGATCCAAACCCCTCGCCCATCAAGGGAAGGGAGGAAAGTGACTCCCTGAAGGTTTTAAATGAAGCACATCATCTAGAATGTCAGGGGGCTCAATGGTGCCCCCAAGAAATGGATTCTTGTTTAGATTTGCAAGGACCACAACCCATCGATCCTTATCCTTTAGGAGACCAAACTCGATGAAGCGTCCTCCTCTAGGGTCACCAAAGTTATCTGGAGAAACAGTGATTTTCTATCCACCTCGACATCTGGCACTATCAAGGGTCTTTTGTGTCTGTGGGACTCATGCTCCTTTGAAGGGAGACTTATCTCATCGTCCCCCAGAATCACCAACATCCTGATTCACTGTTTGAAGTCCGAGAAGTCTTGGATTATTTCCAATGTTTATACCCCCAACATCCAAAATGAGAGATATGCATTATGGAATGAAATCAGCATCATGAGGGAGGTGTTTGCTCCTCTCCCTTGGATTCTCATGGGAGATTTCAACAGTCCCCTCTTCCCCTCTGACAAGAGCAGGGGATTAGCTGCTCCAACTAAAAGCATGGAATATTTTGGGGCCTTTGCTAATTCCAATGAGCTCATGGACATCCACCTAAAAGGGGCTAAGTACACTTGGATGAATAGAATAGTAGGAGCCCACCTTATCCAGGTCAGATTAGAAAGAGTGTTCTTGTCCAGGGAATCCATCTTCTTGTTCACCGACACAACCTTGCTGACCCTTCCCAAAGTTGGATTAGAACACAACCTCCTCCTATTTGAAGATGGTAAGCATCCTCCCCATAAGCACCCCTTTCATTTTGAGTCCATGTGGTTGCATCACCCTAACTTCAGGGCCCAGGTTGGCAGTTGGTGGGATTTCCCAGTCACAGGTCACCTCACTGAGCAAATCTATCAAAAGCTAAGACTTCTCAAAGATAAGCTCAGGTTTGAAATAGGGAGGTGTTTGGCAAAATATTCGAGAGCAAAGATACACTCAAGAAAAAACTAGAAGACCTTGAACTCATATTCCAGGATGGCTTCTACGACATGGGGGCTAGAGAAGAGAGCGCTCAGTCCTAGCCGAGTATCACAATGTCTTAGCTAGGGAAGAAACCTTCTGGAGGTAGAAGTTGAGGGCCCTTTGGCTCCAAGATGGCGATGCCAACACCAAGTTTTTCCACACCTTGACTCTCAAAAATTAGAGCTCAAATAGAATTCTTGAGCTCATTTGCAGAGATGGTAGGATTACCAAAGATGAGGAGGATATCAGAGCTGAGGCCATCATCTTCTTTCAAGAGCTCCTCGACGATGATCCCAAAGTATCCCATAATGTGGCAAAGACTCTACTGGAGCACATTCACTCTTCCATCTTAGCCCAGTCAAATGAGATGCTCCTACGACCCATTTCATATGAAGAAATAAGCATAGTTATGTTTTCCATGAAAGCAGATGTTTCCCCAGGCCTGGACGGGTTTCCCCCTCAAATTTTACAGTCCTTCTAGGGCCTCATTGTCTAGGAAGTGTGTGCGGCCATCTAGGACCTCCAGTTCGCTAGCTCTAGAGGTATCAATTCCACCTTCATCACCTAGATTCCCAACTCCCAGATGACTAGATCTCTCTTCGACTATCACCCCATTAGTCTGTGTAATATCCTCTATAAAATTTTGACCAAGTCCCTAGAAACTAGACTTAAGGATATCCTTCCCCTTATCATTGCCCCCTACCAGGGGAGCTCTGTCAAAGGAATGCTTATCATAAATGGGGTCATCATCATTCATGAGGTCCTTCTTTCTACCCTTCTAACCAAGAAGCCTTCCCTCATGCTCAAGCTTGACATTAGTAAAGCCTTTGATAGAGTCAACTGGGAGTTCTTCTCCAAGGTTCTCAATTTTGGGTTCCACCCCTCCTGGGTCAACCTTGTCAAACATTGTGTGTCTTCCCCGTGGTTCTCTGTCTTGGTTAATGGATCCCCAACAGGCTTCTTCCCCAGTACCATAGGCCTCCACCAAGGTGACACCCTATTCTCGATTCTTTTCATTATCTTGGTTGAGGCCCTAGGGTGGACCATATCGAGCACTACTTACTGTGGTCTCATCTTTGGCATCAGGTCAGCGTCGAGGATACCCCCAATGTACCACCAGTAGTTCATGGATGATAGCATTCTTGCCACTACCACTTCGGTCTCCCAAGATAAGGTTATCAAGCAGATCCTAACCCTGTACGAAGAGGCACCCAGGCAGAATATCAATCTTTGTAAGAGAAAAATTTAATTCATTCACACCCCCCAGCCAGGCAAGCCCGGATTGCCCAAATCTTGGGATGCAGCCCTGACACCCTCCCCTCCACCTACCTCGGGCTACCCCTGTTCATGGGGGTTTTCTCCAAGGCCTTGTAGAGTGGGTTGGTCATCTGGGTCTAGAGGAAATTGGACTCTTGGAAGGGTCACCTCCTCTCCTAGGTGGGCAGAGCCACTCTCATGTTCGTAGTTCTCTAAAGCATTTTGGTGTATTTCATGTCTATGTTCAGAATCCCAACCTCTATTACAACCTGCATCAAGCAACTTCAAAAATGCTTCTTGTGGTCTAACAATGATGACAAGAAGAGGATTCCCTTGGTTTCCTGTTCCCTGGTCTACCACCCAAAATTGGAGGGAGGAATTAGGCTCAGGCGGGTTTCCCTCATGAAAAAAGCCCTCCTGGCCAAACATGCCTAGAAGGTGTTCACCAATGTCCCGGTTGAGTGGGTCAGCATTGTGCGTATAAAATATCTTCATTAGCACCCTTTCCTCAATGAATTCCAATCTAGATATGGATCGACCTTCTAGAAATTCTTGGCCCTCATGAAATACATAATTTGGAAAGGCACCAGATGGATCCTTGGTTATGGGGCTAAGATCAATTTATGGGATGATATGTGGATTCAAGACGATGTCGTGAGTTCTGACAGTGACCTATGGGTCCTGAAACTGATCCTAGTGGCCTCCAAAGGGTCCAAAGCATCATACTACTTTGTCAGGGACCAGGGGAGAACCATCTGGGGGCTCATCATGGACCCCCATCACCCGCTCCAAGATTCCAGGCTCTAACGCCTCCTTGGGACTACCATCATTCATTCTAGCGGGGGAAGGATAGATGTGTATGACATGGCACCAGTAGCAATTCCTTCTCGATAAAATCCACTTACACCCTCCAAAGGGACCCAACAGAGGCTCTCTTTCTGGTCAAGTAGGTGTGGGCCAAGAAGTTGATCCCCAAGATCAGCTATTTTTCTTGGACAACCATTCAAAATAAGATCCTAACCATTGAGAACCTAGCTAGGAGGGGATTTCAAATCCTAAACATATGCTACCTTTGCTGCACTACCTAGGATTCAACCAACCATCTCTTCCTTAGGTACCCTTTCTCCTTCTAAGGCCCTCGATCACCTCCTCACCCTGTTCTCCATCCAGTGGGTCCTCCCCAATTCCATCATAGATCTTTTTTCCTAGTGGCCCAATCCCTTCGCCCACACCACCCTCCACTCCCTTTGCACCTTCTATATTTGCCACCTGCTCTAGAAGATCTGGCTTGAGTGCAATGACAGAGCCTTCTCTTCCCCGGCCTCGAATCCCCTAATCGATGGCTACCAAATTGGTTGCCTTCGGCCTAGAGAACTCTCATTCCCTTCCCTCGGGTGGCCCTCCCTGGAAGGTGAGTGAGTCTTCCCTCCTCATCTCCCTTGGAGTTCAGGTGCCCCCCTGGCCCCCTTATCCCCTCCCCCAGAGCCATGACAAGGTGGACAACCCCCCTCCCGGGTGGGTCAAACTCAATTTTGATGGAGCCTCCAAGGGCAATCCCGGTCCCTCTAGAGCAAGTGGGGTAGTTTGAGACCACAACAGGACCTTGATATTGAATTATGTTGAGTCTCTAGGTACACAAACTAATAACTTCATGAAAGCAGCAACACTCCTCTATGGGTTACTCACCCTCCAGGAGGGTCCTAGTAAAGTGATCATCGATGGTGACTCCCTCAACATCATCAAGGCCACCCTCAGACATGGGGATAGCTCGTGGTGCATCTACAATATCATCTAAGAGGTTTGGGTCATCCTCAAGGGTCTACCCCATCATTCCATCCGTTATGTCTTTAAAGAAGGGAATGGGGTGGCCAATTCCCTGGCCAATTTAGCAGCCTCTTTAGAATACCTCTGCATCTGGACCAAGGATTTTCTAGTTGATCTAGTTCAAGCAGCATCCCAAGACCTCCCCAATCATGATGACACTCCAGACATCTAGACTCCTTGCTCTCTAGGCTATGGTGACTTGGCACGTTGTTCACCCCGTGCGCACATGGGTCATTGATTTTTTTGTGATATCCTCCTTGGTGGCAAGTTCCATAGGTCTCCCTGATCGAGGCCACATTAGTATAAAAATTTGATAGTTTGTTGTATCAAGTTTCTTCCTCCTCGATATCCACGTTAGAGCTAGCTTGGACCCAACATCAGTAGGTTGCATCCCCATTGACCTTGTTGTCAGATCCTCATCTAGTCTTGTGCCACCTCAAGTCGAGTGCCTCACTGCTGCCATCATGTCCTATGCTCATCATGACCTGGCAGCCTGGGAGTGACAACCGATCATGCACGGTGAGCCTATAGTGCCACATCTATGAGTGCACCGCATGGAGCTCATCCATTGGTCCCCACCCCTTAACTACCATGCCTACCACCCTTCTCATTGACCCCGCCTCACTTCGCTCGTGTCTCCTCCTGCCCTAGGCATCAATTTTTGATGCTTGCAGTCTTTTGACACCTCTTTGGCTTCCTCCATTCGCCTTTATCTTCCTCTGAGCCCTATCTCCTTCATTCCTTCTCACCACTTTCTCCCCATCCTCTCTTGGCAAGCAAATTCTCTATTTGGCTCTGCCTCCCTCCGCTTCTCTCTACCTTGGTTGACCTAGGCACCCACCATGTCGATTCCTAAATCCATTTTCATCGAGCCCTCGACCCTTACTCTGAGCGAGTCTACCAAGGTCTTCACAGACATAAAGCACTACATCGTTTTTCTTCATAAATTTGCAGGGCCCAACGAGAAAATTACACAGGTCTTCTTGGATACTTGTAATGATGGCGAGGTCCAGGTGAAAGGTCTACACTTCAGGGTTACTAGAGAATTTATGTATGAGGTCTCTGGGATTCAACATGAGGAGAAGGGGAGGTTTATTCGCTGCGACAAGCACAATTGGGATGAGGAGCTCTCCCGCTTCCTAGAGTACAAATGGGATAATACTACCCTGTGTAGGACTAACCTTCCCAAACCCTTTGACGAAGCCATAGTGCCTGTGATGCAATTCATCACTTGTGATGACCCGGACTAGAAGCTGTTTAGCTTCCACTTAAGCTTTGTCAACCACCTCCATGGTGCCACCCTTCTGAGCACTCCCCACTTTCTGTTTTACTCCCTTGGCCTTGCCATTGATAGGGCCCAAAAAATCCAGTCTCGCCCTATCCACCAAGGCCTTATGGTTGTCCTCTATCGTCATGCCCTGGCCAACCAACCCCCGGTCCAGCTTGTCCCCCCTTGTTTTTGTCCTCCCCACCGAGGTTGTCGCCTCCCCTACTGCCTCCCCTACTATTTCAAAATCCAAGGAGGACATTCCCAATGACCACAAAGACTCTCCTCCTCCTAGAGAGCATAGGCCTACCCAAAAAATAAGGGTGTCATCCCAGGCCCCTGGAGATGTTTCGACCCCTGGCGCAAGCTCTGCCCAAAGGGGCCCGACCCCCGATGGTACTAGGGCCCCGACCAAAAGTAGGTCCTCAGCCAGGCTCAAGAGGGCTAAAGTTGAGGCCAAGGACACCATCGAGATCAGCTCAGATTTTGAGACTGATATCCAAATCTTCTTGATCAAAATTCTTCTCGACATGGCAATCAACTCACTCACTTAGACAACAAATGTGACTACAGCCTCCATTGATATCTTCAAAGATCTTCGATGCAGGTTGGGGGATGGTTTCGATGGGGATGGAAAGTAGCTTCACGGTGCGGGGCCCCCGCTTGGGGCAGCCCCAGTGGCCCACCTTGGGTAACAGGGTGGCCTGGGGTGGTTTTTGGTCTTTTTGGGCTCAGGGTCTTTGGTCTATCGTAGGCAGATGTGTTGTCTCAGGTTTCTGTTTAGTCCGTGGGCTAATTATCTAGTGCTGGATGCAGGGGTCTCCACACCCCTATTTTTGTTTTAGAGGGACTAGGGTTGTTTTTTCCTGGTTAGAAGGCAGGGGGTTGGGTCACCAGGCCCAAGTTTTTGTTCTAGGGGTATACCCCTGGCCCAACATGATGTTTTGTTGCTTTAAATCTATGTTGTGACACCTATTGTAAATAAGGTTTTGGGATCCTTAAAAAACCCGTTGTATATAAAACTACTACTTACCAAAAAAAAAAATTACCCTCATGCATAAAACATCATGCATTGGTATAAAACACAAAATAGTGGCTTCTTAGCCACAACAAAAAATAGTCACCCTTTTTCTATCCCCTATCCATATTGCCACTCCCCTCCTCTCTTACCTATCAATCCTCTCCTACCTATCAATCCTCTCCTGCCTATCAATCCTCTCCAATCCTCTCTTGTCTTCCTTGATAGCTCTCCCCACTCCTTTTCTGCCCTCCCACCTTGAAAGGACCTAAATCTAATATAATTAGTACTATAGGCTCCATAAATCATGGTACTACTAGAACCACTGATGCAATACTCTTGTGGCTCTATTGGGATGAGGACCTTGTTCATGATGGTAAAGGTACATCTTAGGCAACCATGACATATACATATGCATGTACTCTATCCTTCTTATCTATCAAGAGATGAATGTGCTCCTCCATACACCACTATAGTTGTGAACTCTTTGCTCACAATACCTCAACCACGGTGTTATACACCTCTCTTTTTTTTTGCCTATGGCTATTTTCATACCATCTCCACTTGTTTATGGAGCTCATCTCTCTCACTCCTCATACTATCTCTCTCTACAATTTTTATGCCCATCTTGATGGTCACCATGTTCATATAATATCATAGCCCATACCTCTTGGTAGTCACAACCTTGAGTTGCCTCTACAACTTGTATCAATGATATTGTAGGCTCTCTTGTTGTCCCTATAGTAGATCTCTCTTCTCTTTCCATCCATACCACTCTACATACCAACCAACTCTATCTAATATGAATGTAATTTCCTGCTCTTTGAGCTATGACTCAAGTAGCCACAGTCACTCCTACAAAATTTTTGCCTCACCCACTATCTCCATAAACCCCTCATACTTATAGTTGTCATAAACACTAGGCCTCTCACCACCCTCAACATCAACCCTTGGTGCATCCTTAGCTATCATCTTCAATGGACCTACTCCAATATCTAATTAGCACCACACGCTTCACCTCAAAGGCTCCTCCTCCTACTCCTCCTTCTCATTCTTCACTAACACTTGCTCCCACACCTCCCTTAGCTCCATACCCATATCTCTCTTTGTCACTCTCTGTCATTTGCAACAAAATCCTTAGTTGCCATATATTTTTTATATTAGAATCCATCCCCCAATCCTCTTTTAACTTTAAAAAATTGATCGTCCAACTCCGAATGGCTAACCCAACTGTCTAGGCTTGGATGGTTGGCCCAATCGTCCAACCTTTGATGATTCCCATTTTGAAAAAAAAATCCATAAAAAAGAATAATGCAACACTTCAAACCCCACACTCAAACATGCAAAAATATAATGCACTTTTTCTATGCTAGCTTAGCTTCTTTTATACGATATCATTTTTCTATAAAAAAAAAAGAGAAGTAAAAACAATAAAACCCTAGGGTTCCTTTCATCAATAAATACAAAAACAAGGGCAAAGGCATAAAAAAGGATTGATCAATGTTGTTTTCCCTTCAAAACCCACTCTCACACTACCACTAGCCATATTGTCCTCTCAAACCATTAATTCACCATATCTCCATATCAAATTCTTCCTCACATCTCTCTCTATATATATATTCTCCTGTGACGCATGATGCAAATGAGCATTCGTGCCCCATGATGTGCTTTTTATAATATCATGCACTAGACCATATTGAATTATTACTAACCATCCTATATGGTTCCTAGCTACCGGAGGGTAGATGGTTGCAGATCATTTAACCACAAACGATTCCAAAAAAATTCCAAAAAAATAATTACAACTTGTCAATTTCATTATTTCACGTTCATTCTTATTTATTGGTAGCACAATGGCTTTTTATCAAGCACTTCATTATTATTTTTTGTTTCTTCATCTATCTAATAATTGCTTGAGGGGATAGACATTACCCATAAATTTTTACCTCAAATAATTCCAATACCCAAACACCTAATCCTGGAATTGTGTATCCAAAAATATTTACCTAAAACTATCACTAGTCCTCTTCTGCTAGGGAAAAATAGAACTTATTCTCCCAATCCAAACTCCAGTCCAACCAATTTGGTATGTCCCATACTTATGACTGTACGGTTACTAACACACACACAAGTGAAGCATCATGAGGATGCCTACAAGTGGTTGGTCAACTTACCACATTAAATGATCTCATCAATCTATCAAAGGCAAAATGTCAAGGGCATTTTTCCTTTCCATAATTGGGGCATCTTACACTATCCTTGATTTGAAGTAATCTTATGTCTTCCTCCTCAAGTTATAATTATGATGCACCAAAATCCATGGTCATCCATTGAAAATAATCATCATCCATTCATTATTATCCATCGCCAATCCAACCAATTTATGTCATATTTTTTGCACTACATTGTATCCACACATAATGCAGTATAAAAGAGGCAAATGTAGACACCTAAAACGTATCAATTTTATATTTGCCTAAGGTCACATTCTAATAATTTTGTAAATATCCCAAATAATCCCAAAATTGCATCATGGCACCATGCAACCTTACAAAAATTTTAATTTTTCCTCTCTAGTCCCCTTTCCCCATTTAACCCTCTCGTACACCAATCCCTTAATCACCATGTGACTTCTCCCATCCCTCCTATCCTATGTGCACAATTTCCTATCCTATGTGCACACTCCTCTATCCTACTCGCTTGGATCATAGCTTTGGTCCACATCATCCTAACCTAGTCTACCCCTACCTTCCACATCCCCATGCACCCTCACCTTCCCCATGCTTCTTAATGCCACTTGGGGAGGGCGAGGATCCTCTCCACCTAAGGTAATTAATGAGACATGGTATGCACATGCCACCTGAATGGGGTGAGGAATCTCCCCATCCAAGGAGATTAATGAGACATGGTGCACATACCCCTTTGACCATGCAAGTGGCACCCATGTCACATGGTTTCCATGTCATGCCATGTCACCTTCATCTCAGCACCTCCCTCTCCCTTGCAAAATTCTATAAATACCCCCTCATTTATTCATTTTCATGAATGTGTGAAATATATACCAAAACTTTGGTAAATTTTCTTTTGAAACCCCTTTGTGTGCACACCCTTACTTGCCAACCAGCCATGGAGACTATTGTATGCCCCTATTTGCATCTATTTTATTTGTAAAATTACTCACAAGTGGAAGTTCCAGATGACCCCAAATTCCTACCAAAGGCTTCTAACACTATCCCAGAGCTTCCCTATAGGTTAACCTGATTTTACAATTAACTAATAGTTAAGGTGAAAATTTATTTAAGCATTGACAATTCATTGATATGATATAGTGCTATCTTGTTCCCACTCCCATTGAAGGTAGGAAATACCTTCATAGCTATTGAAGGAATGGGAGAATAGGCCATAAAATTTATTTATCCTTGGTACATCCAATTGGGAAGTTGGTTTGGTGGTCTATAAGGTACTCTTGGATTGGTTTATTGAGAAAGAAGCTAACCATATTGTTATTGAGGAGGGAAGTCCACATTATAGTCATGAGGTGGGCATGAAGGGTATGGAGGATAATAAGGTGGACGATATTAAGGTGAAAAGTTATGGTTAACCTACTATTAGTTATGGTTAACATCATGTTAATGTTTACATGCTTTAATATTTCACATTATAAATGATGGATATTTAAGTATATTTGATGCCTAATTTTTGCATAACATATCTCTAACTAAACTTGCAACTATCCTTGACCTTTAGTGCATGCATACTCCTTGTGACAAGTGGTTATACCACTCTCATTGTCATATGTACTATTATGTAATAATTCCTAACATACACCCCCTTATTACATCATAGTATTAGCTCCTAGCTCAGGATATTGCCCTTGGATCAAGCTCAAGCTTGTAGCTTTGGGTTAGGCTCTTGGTTTTAGACAAAGAAAAATATTTTTGGGTGATGTTGGAATCTCTATTTTTTGAATAAAATTCCCCTCCTCAATGTAGACTAGATACTATAATACTTTGGGAGTGCTTTTTCCACCAATCATCCACTCCAAATATACACTTATTATAAATACTTATTCAATATCTAATACTTATAGATTCAATGCAAGAAATATGTGACTCCTCCAATTTCTTCATGTGGAGTATTTTTTATCTTGTGCTACCATGCATCTTATATTGATTATTGAGTTGATTGGTTGCCAATATTTATTTTGTATTATCATGTCTTTTGTGCTAACCTATCTCCATTTTATGTTTTGATGTAGTGAGGTCAATCACCTTCTACTTCTTTGTCTTGACATTATTCATCTGAATAAGATATTTATGGAAAGTGGTGTATTTATGATTTTATTGGTGTGCTATTGATGGTTGAATTTTAAATGCCTAATGTATTGATTCCTCATTCTCTTTCCTAACTTCTGCTTCAAATTCTACTATAGATGGAAGTTAGGATCCCATATCCTAACATTCATTATTAATAATAATAGTATAATAAATTTAATTATTAATAATATAATTAATTATATTAGAGTTAGGATAGTTATAATAATTAATTATTATATTTAGGTTAGGGTTAGGATAGTCATAATAATTAAATATATTAATTATTATGTGAACCATCATATTGAACGGACGTAGGGTTAGGGTTAGGGTAGATATAAATATGTGTACAAGCCATATTGAAATTCATAAAGAAAAAGAATAATATTTGTATTTAATTTAATTTAATGAGGGAGCCCCCTATAAGTGGCCTAAAATTTATAATTTACATTTTATTTATTAAACTTATATTAATTATTTATAAATGATTATTTAGAACCGCAAGGTTCTAACATTTGGTAGCAGATCCATGTCTTGGCAAGATATTGTGGATCTGATCACAAACTCAGGAAATGTCTTGACGATGTTAAGAGTGACATCGCATGTCTTAATGATATTGGAAGTGACATCGCATACCTGATAAACCTCACCAAACCTTTTGTGGACCTGAGAAACTTTGACTATAGTTTCTTGTATACAAATGACAGTCAATTAGATGGATGTCCATCTAATTATTCTTCCCACAGAGAAGAGGAAAAATCCATATTAGAGAGCAAGAACTATGCCCAAGATACAATAGGGGGGTATGATTGGAAGCCATGTGATATTCAAAGCCCTATTATTGATCGTAGTTTGGTTGAGGAACTTGAAGTTCTGGAATTTATTCTAGAGTATTACCAATTAAATTATGAAGTTGGTCGCTTCCCTGATGATAATGGTATGCTTCGAAATCTAATAAAAGTGTTAGATAAAATTAAAAATATGTCAAACATATAAATATTACCAAAATAAAGCAAGAAATAAATATCAATCACAGAAGGCCTCCATCTCTTAAAAATGAAATAATTATTATTGCTTGTGAACAGTACCCCATGATCACGTATATCTTGGGGTGGAATAAGAGAAAGTGCCTCAAAAGCTAGGGTATATGCTTCTGCTTTACCTATCTTAAGGGTTTCAAGAGTATCCCTTGCTATTCTTGCTTAGATGAGGGCAACACCTTCACCCCTCTAACACTACACTGGCTGCCACTGCCACAGTGTGAGCACCCTCTACCTTGGTTGTTGCCTAATAGTCAACGTGTACCAAAAAAATGTCACTGCATTTATACCCAATAAATGTCATCACCTAATTTTAGACTGGAGATGCTAAAAACTCCCTAATTTAATGCACTATTACAAAATATCATTGAGATGGGTTTAACCACAAACGATAAATCTTGGGTTCTATCAGGGTTTTGATTTCATCCTATAGAGAAGGAAATTGTGTCTTATTACCTGAGGAAGAAGATATCCTATGAGATGATCAACCTCGTTGTCATTCGAGATGTTGATCTCAACAAGCTTAAACCTTGAAATTTGCATAAGAGATGTAAGATTAGTGTAGTGCCACAAAATGAGTGGTAATCCTTTGATCACAAAGACAAGAAGTACTCGATGAACACTCGCACAAATAGAGTGATGACAATAGGGTTCTGGAAAGCAACTGAGTGGGACAAGGCCATATACATAAACTTCAAGCGAATTGGAATGAGGAAGATGCTCATATTATACATGGGGTGAGCCCCTCATGGCCAAACAATGGAGTGGATTATGCATGAATATCACCTCAAGGACAATGAGAATACCAATACCACAGGAAATGAGGATGTAGGCTAGGTAATGTGTAAAGTTTTCAAGAAACATATTCACCATAAGGACATGGTAGGATCTTTATTTCCAAAAATAATTGATGAAAAAGAACAAAGAATGGATCTACACCTTCCACACCTATATTTCCCTTACGAAGACCACAACCGAGAGCTTGATTTAATGTCCAAACAATGTAAACCCAAATATAGCTTTCCTCATGATAATATTAACCTCATTATCAAAACAAATGATTCATCCACACATCCCACATGTAAAAATATTTACACGCCTCCCCTACGATTTAAATTTCTCACAAATGAGGATTTCTATGAAATCAAGAACAAAGTACCAGAGAGAGCGTTTTTCACCATGGTGTCAAATTCTTGTTATAGCGAAGTTCAAAGAGAGCATATTTAACCATAGTTTATATTTTCATTGCTTATGGCTTCCAAGTGATCGCTGGTGTTGAAAAAAATCATCAAAATTAACAAAGTAGATTGTATCATACAACCTCTCAAGGCTTATCTTATATAAATGGTTCTTATCAAATTGTGTGTTCGACCCCTAAGCATCCATGGGATCGCACTCCTTGATGAAAAAAAAGGATAGTACCACTCACCTAGTGTCATTGTTGATAAAGTTTTTTGCAAGATGGAAAACTCCATGGCCAGGAGATCATGTGACCACGGGCTTACTGTATCCCATATCCAACTCTATGATTTGACATCTTTGGGGTAGCTTTCTGAGATAAATTCTATGTTGAAATCTAAAACCTTTTGATTTCACCAATATTAGTTTTGGGTAAGCCTACAGAGTTGCAGATGACAAATTTGATAAGTTGATAACCCTAAAATGTATAACTCAACTAAATAATGTAATTAAATAGAACGTGCTTAATTGACATGATTGAACATAGTATTACACATTCTATAATATGTCCCATGAATTCTCGAGTGTTGTTGTCCAAGAACCTAATGTTATCTAACTGGGTGATGTTCAATGGCATATTTTCAACTTTGATCTCGCTTGAAAATATATGAGATGTCTAAATTTCCTTTGGCATGTACCTTCTACTATTTTCTAGTCTCTAAGTGCAAGAACTCTTAGGTTTTCCATTTTATCTAGCTGCATTGAAGATATAGGGAATGGAAATTTGTTTGTAACAAGGAGATTCCTTGGATTGCTTCCAACTTTACCAATAATATAATAGAAACCAAAGAATGCATAAATAAAGTTGGTAGAATAATAGATACAAAATACTACTTGAATTTTTAATAATAATAATATGCACCTTTTCCTCTACGAGGGCAACCCGCGTATCATTAGCACTAGTTATTTGACTTCCTCATGCTCAAGAAATACAAAATGACATGACATGCTCAGGAACAATTACTCTTTTAGAATCCTAACTTCACTGAAAAAAATTACACAACCAATTTTACGAGCACCCCAATGCTAGATAATGATGCTTCTTTCATATGCCATGCACTCCAAATATAGGTGGAATACAATATCTATATCAATCAAGGAAGAGGTAAAATTGAGGAGAGGGAATTTTTACTTTACAGGGTGATCTATACCTAAAATATATTACACTTCTAAATCAAATACTATGGAGATTTGACAATTCTGAAAATTGACCATTGAAAAAAAAACTTTTTTGGGTGGCAGAGTTTCAAATTTAAACATGGCAACAAATTTTCGCAATGACTTTCAGCAACCATTTCCTCAGTTCCAAATTTGAGGACAAAGTTTTTTTCCCAGGAGGAGTGACATGTTAGGATCCCATATCCTAATGTTCATTATTAATAATAATAGTATAATAAATTTAATTATTAATAATATAATTAATTATATTAGAGTTAGGATAGTTATAATAATTAATTATTAATTAATTATTATATTTAGGTTAGGGTTAGGATAGTCATAATAATTAAATATATTAATTATTATGTGAATCGTCATATTGAATGGACGTAGGGTTAGGGTTAGGGTAGATATAAATATGTGTACGAGCCATATTGTAAATCATCAAGAAAAAGAATAATATTTTTATTTAATTAAATTTAAGGAGGGAGCCCCCTATAAGTGGCCTGCGATTTAGAATTTACATTTTATTTATTAAATTTATATTAATTATTTATAAATGATTATTTAGAACCGCAAGGTTATAACATTTAGTATCTGATCCATGTCTTGGCTAGATACTATGGATCTGATCATAAATTCAGAAAATGTCTTGACGATGTTAAGAGTGACATCGTATGTCTTAATGATATTGGAAGCGAAATTGCATACCTAATAAACCTCACCAAACCCTTCGTGGACCTGAGAAATTTTGACTATAGTTTCTTGTATACAAATGACAGTAAATTGTATGGATGTTTGTCTACTTCTTATTCCCATAGAGAAGAGGAGAAATCCATATTAGAGAGCAAGAATTGTGCCGAAGATATAATAGAGGGGTAGGAGTGGAAACCATGTGATATTCAAATCCCAATTATTGCTCACAGTTTGGTTGAGGAACTTGAAGTTCTAGAATTTGTTCTAGAGTATTACCAATTAAATGATAAAGTTGTTCACTTCCCTGATGAGAATGGTATGCTTCACAATATAATAAATGTGTTAGATAAAATTAAAAAATGCATTGAAATCTTACCAAAAGAAAGCAAGAAACAAATATCGATCATAGAAGACTTCCATCTCTTAAAAATGAAATGAATATTACCGCTTCTGAAATAGTACCCCACGATCACGTATATCTTGGGGTGGAAGAAGAGAAAGTGCCTCAAAAGCCAGGGTATATGCTCCTACTTCACCTGCATTAAGGGTTTCAGGAGTATCCATTGCTTTTCTTGCTTAGACGAGCACCGCACCTTCACCCCTCTAACACTGTGCTAGATGCCACTACCATAGTGTGAGCACCCTCATCCTTGGCCATCGCCTAATAGCCAATGTGTACCCAAAAAACATCACCACCTTGATACCCAACAAACATCGTCGCCTAATTTTAGATTGGAGATGTTGAAAGCCCCCCAATTTACTGCACTACTACAAAATATCATCAAGATGGGTTTAACCACAAACGAGTAATCTTGTGTTCTATCAGGGTTTCGGTTTCATCCCACGGAGGAGGAACTTGTGTCTTATTACTTAAGGAAGAAGATATCCTATGAGATGATCAACCTCATTGTCATTCGAAACATTGATCTCAACAAGCTTGAACCATGAAATCTGCATGAGAGATGTAATATCGGTTTGGTACCACAAAATGAGTGGTACTCCTTTGATTTTTGGACATTTTGAGTTCCTAAGCTAATAGTTTTCATTGATGTCAAAATGATCTATGTAAGCTAACACTATGTTTATGTAGAAGCAAAGGTTTTGATCAAAGGTTCAAGAAGGGATGCATCACATTTGGTTCTAAAAGGAGCTTCAAGGGAAGCTTAGCAAAAGGTTTTTATTTAAAACCATGGATGGTATATTTTAAATTGGTTTTTCATAAAACCCAAGTAGGCTTTTTGTTTCATCGAAAAAGGTGCCCCGGTGATGAAGATATTTAATTTTAAAGATTTAGTTTAAATTTTAATTTAATTACAATTTTAATTTTAATTTTAAAATTAAATTAAAATAATATTCATCGACGTCATAAAGGAAGGCTCAAAAGCACCGACATTTCCAAGCTAAGGGAAGGCATATATATATGCCATTAATTTTTTTGAAATAAATCATCCTTGGTTGATTAAGATTTATGATTTTATTTTTCGAAGGAAGAGCTCGTGTTATTTTTGTTTTGTAAAGCAACGAATATTTAAAGTGAACCGCGTCCATTTTCCAAAGCATGTTGGGTAGTGTGGCCTAGTGGTAGCTTGGTTTGTGCAAAGGTGTTAGTGGCAGAAAGGTTAAGCATTCGATTCCTGCAAGTGTCATTTTGGCTTTGTTGAGGAGCTCAAGGCACATTTCTTTTTTACTTGGCGAAAGGAGTGAATAACAAGAAGCGAGTGGCACTTATTTATTCACAACGATCCCATAGCTCATGTAGTAGCATAGTCGTAGCTAGGGTGTTCACGTTGGACAGGACGGGGGTTCAATTCCCCTCAAGGCAGGTATTGAGGTTTTTATTAATTTTGTTATTGCCTAAGGTGGAGTGATAAGGGGTAAAGGTGATTTGCTAGTTGATGTATTGAATAACCTTAGGAATAAGGTAATAGTGGTTGTTTGAGTTATGGAGTTCAATTTTAATTGTGAATTTTGAAATTATTAGGAGTAATAAGGTTTTTTGATAAATTTATGTTAGTGAAAGTTATTTTTGAAGTAAAGGTTTTCTTTAAAAAGAACTTTGGTGGATGTTAAAATAAAGTAGGAGTAATAAGGTGTTATTTGGAAATTATTTTATTGTTGTGTTATTACTCAATATCTCTAACCCTTGTTGAGAATGAGGTCTAGTCAAGGAAGCTTCAATGGGAGATGCTTCTCATGTCACAGGTTTGGGCACATGGCTTCATAGTGCAGGTCATATGAAAGACATGAATATGGGAAAGGATAACTTTTTAATGGATATTACAATGAGTATGGCCACAAAGAAATTAATTGTAGGGTTCATGGCTAAAGAGGATATGGCTTCACTAGGAGGTATTCTAAGACATTTCCACCTCCAAGGAATATTAACATTAAGTGTCATATGTGCAATAATGATGGACACACAACAAGATGGTGTAGAGCAAATATTCCAGAAGAAGGTATGAATAGGAACAAGAACATGGATGAGAACAGGAACATGGATGAGAAAAGGAATAGAAATAGAAACAGAAATGATAACAAAAATAGGGATGATGGTTTGGAAAGAAATAGTGAGAGGATTTAGAAAACTTAGAAAGGAAGAGAGAAAAATAAAGGTAAAGAGCAGTGCTTTTGGGGAGTAGAAATACCCCCACCCTAGAATTAACCACCTCATGAGGAGGTGGGGGAGGGGCTAATCTAAGAGGATCATTCTTATCCCCAAGCCCCAAAGGTAACCCTTTTCCATTGATGACAAATGGGGAGAGATTTGTGTATATTGAGGAAAGTTTTGATATGGGGAGAGATTTGATATTTGAGAAAGCTTTGAGCCAGGGGGAGCAAAGTCCTATGGGGAGCAGAAAAGGTCAAATTTTAGTAAAAGGATATAGGTTGCCATCAATGACAAAGAGGGATATTGTTGGACATTTTGAGTTCCTAAGCTAAGAGTTGTCATTGATGTAAAAAGGATCTATGTAAGCTAACACTATGTTTGTGTAGAAGCAAAGGTTTTGATCAAAGGTTCAAGAAGGGATGTATGGCATTTGGTTCTAAAAGGAGATTCAAGGGAAGCTTAGCAAAATGTTTTTATTTAAAACCATGGATGGCAAATTTGAAATGGGTTTTTCATAAAACCCAAGTTGGCTTTTCGTTTCATCGAAAAAGGTGCCCCAGTGATAAAGATATTAATTTTAAAAATTTAGTTTAAATTTTAATTTATTTAAAATTTAAAATAAAATTAAAATAATATTCATTGACATCATAAAGGAAGGTTCAAAAGTGCCAATGTTTCACAGCTAAGGGAATGCATATATATATATATATATATGCCATTAAATTTTCTGAAATAAATCATCCTTGCTTGATTGAGATTTACGATTTGATTTTGCGAAGGAAGAGTTCGTGTTATTTTTGTTTTGTAAAGCAACGAATATTGAAAGTGAACTGCGTCCATTTTCCAAAGTGTGTTGGTTAGTGTGGCCTAGTTGCAGCTTGGTTTGTGCAAAGGTGTTGGTGGTAGGAAGGTTAAATGTTTGATTCTTGCAAGCGTTGTTTTGGCTTTGTTGAGGTGCTCAAGGCACATTTATTTTTTGCTTGGCAGAAGGAGCGAAGAACAAGAAGCAAGTGGTGCTTCTTTCTGCACAATGAGCTCGTAGCTCGTGTGGTAGCTTGGCCATGGCTAAGGCATTCGCGTTGGACCGGATGGGGGTTAGATTCCCCTTGAGGACGGTATTGAGGTTTTTATTAATTTTGTTATTGCCTAAGGTGGAGTGATAAGGGGTAAAGGTGATTTCATAGATGATGTATTGAATAACCTTATGAATAATGTAATAGTGGTTGTTTGAGTTGTGGAGTTAAATTTTAATTGTTATTTTTGAAATTATTAGGAGTAATAAAGGTTTTTGATCAAGTTCTTTTAGTGAAAGTTATTTATTAAGTAAGGGTTTTCTTTAAAAAGAACTTTGGTGGATGTTAAAATAAAGTAGGAGTAATAAGGTGTTATTTGGATATTATTTTATTGTTGTGTTATTACTCAAGATCTCTAACCCTTGTTGAGATTGAAAAAAAAAAAAAGTGTTGTGTGACAGATTTAGTGGATAACTCATAAGGCATCAAAAAGGTATGAGTAACATTCTCCATTGATTTTATTTGGGTGGTTGATTTCTGAAATATCATTGGAGTAAAAAGGATTGATTGTGGTTTGCTATTCGAAAATGGTTGGTTTAATGCTTCAATATTTTCTAGTTTGAAAGTTGTTATTAAAACCTTGTTTTATAAGCATTGTTGTTGGACTGAAGTTATTGTGTGAAGAACTTGAACTTGAGCTGAAAAGAACATGAGTATCATTGTTATGAAGAGTTGTTGTTGAGTATTGTTGAAGATATTTTGAGTTGGTTGATTCATGCTTGGACTAGGGTTTGTGAGAAAGAGTTGTTCCTTGTGGTGATTGGTTGAGTAGAGTTGTTTGAGCCTAGTCAAGTGATTTTGTGAAGTGGTTGTTCAAGTTCCATAAAACAAACTATTCTATATTCTGATTTGAGTTGAGTTGAGAAAGAAATTGGATTTGAGTATAGAACATATTGAGTCTCTAAAAATTCTCTTTATGCTTCTATGAGATTGTTGAGTTGATATTGATTTGAGTTGAGATTGGGATTTGAGTATAGAACATATTGAGTCTCTAACAATTCTCTTTATGCTTCTATGAGATTGCTGATTTGAGATTAGGATTTGAGTATAGAACATATTGAGTCTCTAACAATTCTCTTTATGCTTCTATGAGATTGCTGATTTGAGATTGATTTGAGTTGATATTGGGATTTGAGTATAGAACATATTGAGTCTCTAACAATTCTCTTTATGCTTCTATGAGATTGAGTTGAGATTTTGTTAAGCTGATTTGAGGCAAGTCTTTGGGAAGGCTTGTGGACTGATTTTAAGTAAGCTTTTGTGAAATCTTGCTATGCAAATTTGAGCAAGTCCTAGAGAGGACTTATTGAGTAGATTTGGACAAGTTTTGAGTGAGCTTGTTGAGCATATTTGGACAAGTTTTGAGTGAGCTTGTTGTGCAGATTTGAGCAAGTCCTAGAGAGGACTTATTGAGAAGATTTGGACAAGTTCTGAGTGAGCTTGTTGAGCAAATTTGGACAAGTTATGAGTGAGCTTGTTGAGCAGATTTGAGCAGGTTCTGAGTGAGCCTATTGAGCATATTTGAGCAGGTTCTAAGTGAGCCTATTGATCATATTTGAGTAGGTTTTGAGTGAGCCTATTGAGCATATTTGAAGAGGTTCTGAGTGAAACTATTGACAGAGCTTTGGAGGTGACAAAGTATAGATGATAGAGTCTTAATGGATAGAGATCCAGTAGCTAGGACAATTGAAGATAGATATGAGTGAGGAGTCTTCAAGTGGGGATATATCCACAAGTCAATGCAACAGAGAGACAGAGTCTTCTAGAAGATCACTATCCAGAGTAATAGGGGAAAGAGTTCTCCTGTGGAAGAGATCCACAAACTTGAGATTTAGGGTATCAACATCTCCTTTGTATAAAGGTCCATAAACATTGTAATTGGGAAGGATTCCCAAAAGATTTATTGAGAAATTTTTAGCAAAATATTTTCTTCGTGAAGTAGCCCGCATTGCGTGAACCACATAAATTATTGTGTCACTTTTATGGATGGTTTTTTATGTATTGATTTGATTATTGCTATTGATACTGCTATCTATACACTACATAATATTGAATTCAAAAGAAAATTAAAAAGTGGTCTTATACTGTTCACCCCCCTCTTAGTATAATATTGTGTTCTTCAATTGGTATTAGAGCGGGTTCCTTCATAAGAGTTTTATAGCTTGAAGGAAAAGCAGTCTAAAAACACAATGGACCACAAGGATCAAAATGATGGGCCATTCAATAATGCAGTACCAGTATTTTATGGAAGTGACTTCTTGTATTGGTGTATGCTGATGAGAGTTTACCTGATGGCACTTGGAAATGAAGTTTGGGATGCAGTGGAACTTGGATATGATTCAACAGTCAATCCTCCTATAGATAAGAAAGGTAAGCTTCTATTGCATGCAAATTCAAGAGCTATGAATGCAATTATAAAAGGATTGGATAGATCAGAATCTATGAAGGTTATGGATTGTAAAACATAAAAAGATATGTGGGATCTACTGCATGACATATATGAGGGTGATAAAGGTGTCAGGAAATCTAAGATCAAAAATCTCAAAGGAGAATTTGAGAAATTAAGAAGGAGATATGATGAAAATATTCGTGATTATCTCAGTAAGATTGATGAGCTTGTACATGAGATGAGAGGTATTGGAATGAAGGTTGATGAATCTGATGCTTCTTATAATATCTTGAGAACTCTTCCAAAAAGGTATAGTGAAAAGGTTTCTGCTATAGAAACATCAATTGATAGTGATTATTTGACTAGGAATTATTTTCTTGGCATGCTTACTACTTTTGAGATAAGAACAAAAGATCCTATTCCTTCGAAAGAAACTGCATTCAAAGAAGACAAAAAGAAAAAGGTTAAAAAGATAGAATCAAGCAACGAGTCATCTAGTGATGAAGAATATAACTATGGTAGAAGAGATAAAGGTTCCAAAAGATCCATAGATATAATATCTATTAAGTGCTTCAATTGTGGAAAGTATGGACACTATGCAACAGAGTGCAAAGAGCCAAAGTACAATAGTGATGAAGGAAAATAGGATCACAGGTACAGGGAATAAAAAAGACACAGGTACCAGAAGAAAGGAAAGGATGGATAAAACAGACAAAGAAAGAATTTCTTCCAAAGGCAAAAGAAAAGCTTCTATGTAGATAATGCAAGTAAGTACTCAATTTATAGTGATGCTAGTTTTTCATACAATGATAGAGATGAAGTCATATTTATGGTTAGAGAGAAAAAGACTCTAGTTATTCTCAAATATTTTAGATGTGGTTAATTTAGACATCTTGAAGATGATTGCACTAGGTATGGCTATAGTTTCAGTGATGATGGTTTTGAAGATGCACTTGAAAGACTAGATGAGAATATTCTAATGGCTCTAGAAGATGAAGTAAGTGATCCTATAGAAGATAAGCCAAAAGGAAGTAATGATAAGGACAAAGGCAAACAAATAGAGGATTACTCAATAAATAATGGTTATGATCTCAAGGAAAAACTTATCTATGCCCTTGACACAATAAATAAGGTAAGAAAGCAACACTCTAAGCTTGAAAGTCAGTTTCAAGAATATGATGAAGAAATATTATTGCTCATAGAGGACTTAGAGAAGTCAAAGGCTAAGGCAAGTAAGTTCAAGGACAAGTTAGAAGAAAAGATTTTGGAGTGTGAAAAATTAACACAAGAAGTGGCACTACTAAAGGAAGATTTAGAGGATTCCAAGAAAAAGTTGTACAAGTATGTAAATAGTGCAAAGAGTGTAGATAAAATAATTAAGATACAAAGAG
The DNA here is from genome assembly GCA_028583015.1 of Wollemia nobilis. NCBI lineage: Eukaryota > Viridiplantae > Streptophyta > Pinopsida > Araucariales > Araucariaceae > Wollemia > Wollemia nobilis. The sequence continues at coordinate 4,280,682 of JAQPPZ010016587.1, read as the reverse complement.
GAGCAACAAACAAGATAGGTCTTGGTTCCAAACAGGTTCAAAATAAATGGGAATAAAAGTCTACTTCAAGTCTTGAAGAAGAAGGAACTTCGGAAGAAGATACTTTAGAAGATAGTGTAAGTAGGAATGAGACATCAGAGGATGAGTTGGACAACAGAGAGTTCAAAAAATATAGTTATAATGCACAAATAAGATATAGATGGAACAGTAATCATAATAGGAGACCTATGAGTTCTAGGCAAGGATTATTCAATGGGATATGCTTCTCATGTCATAGGTTTGGGCACATGGCTTCACAGTGCAGGTCATATAAAATATAGGAATATGGAAAAGGATAACTTTTCCATGGGTATTGCTACTCATACAATGAGTATGGTCACAAAGCAATGAATTGCAGGGTTCATGGTAGAAGAGGATATGGCTTCACTAGGAGGTATCCTAAGACATTTGCACCTCCAAGTAATAATAACATTAAGTGTTATAAGTGCAATAATTATGGACACACAACAAGATGGTGTAGAGAAAATATTCTAGAAGCAGGTATGAATAGGAATAGGAACATGGATGAGAACAAAAACAAGAATAGGAACATGAGCATGGATGAGAATAGGAACAGGAATAGGAACAAAAATAAAAATAGAAATAATAATAGAAATAGAGATGATGGCTTGGAAAGAAATAGTGAGAGTATTCAGAAAACTCAGAGAGGAAGAGAGAAAGATGAAGGTAAAGAGTTGTGCTTTCGGGGAGTAGAAATACTTCCACCCCATAATTAACCACCTCATGAGGAGGTGGGGGAGGGGCTAAGCTAAGATTCTCATTCTTAGCCCTATGCCCCAAAGGTGACCCTTTGCCATTGATGAAAAAGGGGGAGAGATTTGTGTATATTGAGGAAATTTTTGATATGGTGAGAGATTTGATATTTGATAAAACTTTGAGCCAGGGGGAGCAAAGTCCCAGGGAGAGCAGAAAAGAAGGTCAGATTTTAGTAAAAGGATATGGGTTGCCCTCAATGACAAATTTGAGTTCCTAAGCTAAGAGTTGTCATTGATGTCAAAAGGATCTATGTAAGCTAACACTATGTGTATGTAGAAGAAAAGGTTTTGATCAAAGGTTTGAGAAGGGATGCATGGAATTTGGTTATAAAAGGATCTTCAAGGGAAGCTTAGCAAAAGGTTTTTATTTAAAACTATGGATGGCATATTTGAAATGTGTTTTTTGTAAAACCCAAGTTGGCTTTTCGTTTCATCGAAAAAGGTGCCCCGATGATGAAGATATTTAATTTTAAAGATTTAGTTTAAATTTTAATTTATTTAAAATTTAAATTTAAATTTTAAAATTAAATTAAAAGAATATTCATCGACGTCATAAAGGAAGGTTCAAAAGCGCCAACGTTTCCAAGCTAAGGGAAGGCATATATATATGCCATTAAATTTTTTGAAATAAATCATCCCTGCTCGATTGAGATTTACTATTTGCTTTTTCAAAGGAAGAGCTCATGTTATTTTCGTTTTGTAAAGCAGCGAATATTGAAAGTGAACTGCGTCCATTTTCCAAAGTGTGTTGGGCAGTGTGGCCTAGTGGCAGCTTGGTTTGTGCAAAGATGTTGGTGGTAGGAAGGTTAAGCGTTCTATTCCTGCAAGCGTCGTTTTGGCTTTGTTGAGGCACTCAAGGCGTATTTCTTTTTCACTTGGTGGAAGGAGTGAAGAACAAGAAGTGAGTGGTGCTTCTTTCTTCACAACGAGCCCATAGCTTGTGCGACATCTTGGTCATGGCTAGGGCATTCACATTGGACAGGACGGGGGTTCGATTCCCCTCGAGGTAGGTATTGAGGTTTTTATTAATTTTGTTATTGTCTGAGGTGGTGTTGTAAGGGGTAAAATTTATTTGATAGTTGATGTATTGAATAACCTTATGAATAAGGTAATAGTGGTTGTTTGAGTTGTGGAATTAAATTTTAATTGTGATTTTTGAAATTATGAGGAGTAATAAGGGTTTTTTATAAAGTTCTTTTAGTGAAAGTTATTTTTGAAGTAAGGTTTTCTTTAAAAAGAACTTTGGTGGATGTTAAAATAAAGTAGGAGTAATAAGTTGTTATTTGGACATTATTTTATTGTTGTGTTATTACTCAAGATCTCTAACCCTTGTTGAGATTGAAAAAAAAAGAAAAGTGTTGTGACAGATTTAGTGGACAACTCATAAGGCATCAAAAATATATGAGTAACATTCTTCATTGATTTTATTTGCGTGGTTTTTTTGAAATATCATTGGAGTAAAAAGGGTTGATTGTGGTTTCCTATTCAAAAATGGTTGGTTTAATGCTTCAAGGTTTTCTGGATTGAAATTTGTGATTAAAACCTTGTTTTATAAGCATTATTGTTGGAGTGAAGTTGTTGTGCAAAGAACTTGAACTTGAGCTGTTAAAAAAACATGAGTATCATTGTTATGAAGAGTTGTTGTTGAGTATTGTTGAAGACATTTTGAGTTGGTTTATTCATGCTTGGACTAGGGTTTGTGAGAAAGAGTTGTTCCTTGTGGTGATTGGTTGAGTAGAGTTGTTTGAGCCTATTCAAGTGATTGTGTGAAGTGGTTGTTCAAGTTCCATAAAACAAACTATTCTATATTATGATTTGATTTGAGTTGAGAAAGAAATTGGATTTGAGTATAGAACATATTGAGTCTCTAAAAATTCTCTTTGTGCTTCTATGAGATTGCTGAGTTGATATTGATTTTAGTTGAGATTGGGATTTGAGTATAAAACATATTGAGTCTCTAACAATTCTCTTTATGCTTCTATGAGATTGCTTATTTGAGATTGATTTGAGTTGAGATTGGGATTTGAGTATAGAACATATTGAGTCTCTAACAATTCTCTTTATACTTCTATGAGATTGCTGATTTGAGATTGCAAAGGAAGAGCTCGTGTTATTTTAATTTTGTAAAGCAGTGAATATTGAAAGTGAATTGCATCCATTTTCCAAAGTGTGTTGGGCAGTGTGGCCTAGTGGCAACTTGGTTTGTGCAAAGGTGTTGGTGGCAGGAAGGTTAAGTGTTCTATTCCTACAAGCATCATTTTGGTTTTGTTGAGGCGCTCAAGGCACATTTATTTTTTTCTTGGTGGAAGGAGTAAAGAACAAGAAGTGAGTGGCGCTTCTTTCTTCAAAATGAGCCCATAGCTCGTGCGACAGCTTTTCCGTGGCTAGGGCGATCACATTGGAATGAACGGGAGTTCGATTCCCCTTGAGGTAGGTATTAAGGTTTTTATTAATTTTGTTATTTCCTGAGGTGGAGTTGTAAGGGGTAAAGGTGATTTGATAGTTCATGTATTTAATAACCTTATGAATAAGGTAATAGTGGTTGTTTGAGTTGTGGAGTTAAATTTTAATTGTGATTTTTGAAATTATGAGGAGTAATAAGGGTTTTTTATAAAGTTCTTTTAGTGAAAGTTATTTTTGAAGTAAGGTTTTCTTTAAAAAGAACTTTGGTGGATGTTAAAATAAAGTAGGAGTAATAATGTGTTATTTGGACATTATTTTATTGTTGTGTTATTACTCAAGATCTCTAACCCTTGTTGAGATTGAAAAAAAAAAAAAGTGTTGAGTTTGACAGATTTAGTGGACAACTCATAAGACATCAAAAAGATATGAGTAACATTCTTCATTGATTTTATTTGGGTGGTTGATTTCTGAAATATCATTGGAGTAAAAAGGATTTATTGTGGTTTCCTATTCAAAAATGGTTGGTTTAATGCTTCAAGGTTTTCTGGTTTGAAAGTTGTGATTAAAACCTTGTTTTATAAGCATTGTTGTTGGAGTGAAGTTGTTGTGCAAAGAACTTGAACTTGAGCTGAAAATAACATGAGTATCATTGTTATGAAGAGTTTTTTTTTAGTATTGTTGAAGACATTTTGAGTTGGTTGATTCATGCTTGGACTAGGGTTTGTGAGAAAGAGTTGTTCCTTGTGGTGATTGGTTGAGTAGAGTTGTTTGAGCCTAGTCAAGTGATTTTGTGAAGTGGTTGTTCAAGTTCCATAAAAAAAACTATTCTATATTCTGATTTGAGTTGAGTTGAGAAAGAAATTGGATTTGAGTATAGAACATATTGAGTCTCTAACAATTCTCTTTATGCTTCTATGAGATTGTTGAGTTGAGATTGATTTGAGTTGAGATTGGGATTTGAGTATAAAACATATTGAGTCTCTAAAAATTCTCTTTATGCTTCTATGAGATTGCTGAGTTGAGATTGATTTGAGTTGATATTGGGATTTGAGTATAGAATATATTGAGTCTCTAACAATTCTCTTTATGCTTCTATGAGATTGCGTTGAGATTTTTTTGGGCTGATTTGAAGCAAGTATTTGGGAAGGCTTGTGGACTGATTTTGAGTAAGATTTTGTGAAATCTTGCTATGCATATTTGAGTAAGTCCTAAAGAGGAATTATTGAGCATATTTGGACAAGTTTTGAATGAGCTTGTTGTGCAAATTTGAGCAAGTCCTAGAGAGTACTTATTGAGCAGATTTGGAGAATTTCTGAGTGAGCTTGTTGAGCATATTTGGACAAGTTATGAGTGAGTTTTTTGAGCATATTTTAGCAGGTCTTGAGTGAGCCTATTGAGCATATTTGAGAAGGTTCTAAGTGATCCTATTGAGCATATTTGAGCATGTTCTGAGTGAGCCTATTGAGTAGATTTGAATAGGTTCTGAGTGAACCTATTGACAGAGCTTTGGAGGTGACATAGTATAGAGGACAAAGTCTCAGTGGATAGAGATCCAACAACCAGGACAATTGAAGATAGATCTGATTGAGGAGTCTTCAAGTGGAGAGATATCCACAAGTCAGTGTAGCAAAGAGACAGAGTCTTCTAGAATATCACTAGCCAGAGTAGAAGGGGAAAGAGTTCTCCTATGGAAGAGATCCACAAACTTGAGATTTAGGGGATCCGCATATCCTTTGGAAAAAGGTACATAAATATTTTAATTGGGAAGGATTCCCAAGAGATTGATTGAGAAATTTTTAGCAAAATATTTTCTCCGTGGAGTAGCCCACATTAGGTGAACCACGTAAATTATTATGTCACTTTTGTGGATGGTGTTTTATGCATTGCTTTGATTGTTGCTATTGATACTGCTATCTATACACTGCATAATATTGAATTGAAAAGAAAAGTAAAAAGTTGTCTTATACTATTCACCCCCCCTCTCAGTATAAGCTTGTGTTCTTCATCGATCACAAAGACAAGAAGCATCTGATGAATACTTGCACAAATAGAGATATGATGATAGGGTTATAGAAAGCAACTAAGTGGGACAAGGCCATCTACATAAAATTTAAGCAAATTAGAATGAGGAAGACTCTCGTATTCTACATGGGGTGAGCCCCTCACGACAAAAAAATAGAGTGGATTATGCATGAATATCACCTCAAGGACAACGAGAATACCAATCCCACAGGAAATGAGGATGCAAGCTGGGTAGTGTGCAATTTTTTCAAGAAACAGATTCACCACAAGAACATGATAGGATCTCAATTTCCAACAATAATTTATGAAAAAGAACAAATTGTGAATCTACACCTTCCATGCCTAGATTTCCCTTGTGAAGACCACAACTGGGAGCTTGATTTAATGTCCAAACAATGTAAACCCAAATAAAGCTTTCCTCATGATAGTATCAACCTCTTTATCGATATGGATGAGTCATCCATATAGCCCATGGATAAAAATAGTTATGCGCATCCCCTATGATTTAACTTGCTCACATATGATGATTTTTGTGAAATTATGAACAAAGTATCAGAGAGAGCATTTTTCATAATGGTGTTAGATTCCTATCATAGAAAATTTCATAGGGAGTGTCTTTCACCATAGTTTATGTTTTTCATTGCTTATGGATTCCAAGTGATCGTCGGTGTTGACAACAATCATCAATATTAGCAATCATATTGCAGACATCATCCTACTAAACAAAGTAGATTTTATCCTACAGTCTCTTGACTCTCATATTATACAACTGGTTCTTCTCAAACTGCATGTTTAGACCATAAGAGTCTATGTGACCACACTCCTTGATGAAAATAAAATGAAAATACCACTCACCCAGTGTCGTTGCTAATAAAGTTTTTACAATTTAGAAAACTCCATGGCCAAGAGATCACATGACCGCAGGATTACTGTATCCCATATCCAACTCTGTGATTTGACATATTTTGGGTAGCTTTCTCAAATAATTGTTGTGTTGAAATCTAAAGCCCTTTGATTTCACCAATATCAATCTTGGATAAGCCTATAGAGTCGTGGACGACAAATTTGATAAGTTGATAACCCTAAAATGTATAACTCAACTACGTAATTAATTAGAACATGCTTAATTGACATGATTGAATATAGTATTACATGTTCTAGAATATGTCCCATGAATTCTCGAGTGCCATTGTCCAAGAACCTAATGTTATATAATTGGGTGATGTTCAATGGTAGCTTTTCAACTTTGATCTCACTTGAAAATATATGAGATGTCTAAATTTCTTTTGGCACATACCTTCTACCATTGTCTAGTCTTTAAGTGCAAGAACTCTTAGGTTTTACATTTTATCCAATTGCATTGAAGATATAGGGAATGGAAATTTTTTGTAACAAGGATATTCCTTGGATTGTTTCCAACTTTAAGATAATAGAAACAAAAGAATGCATACATAAAGTTGGCAGAATAATAGATACAAAATATTGCTTGAATTTTTAATAATAATAATACACACTTTTTTCCTTTGTGAGGGCAACCTACATATCATTGGCACTAGTTATTTGACTTCCTTGAACTTGAGAAATACAAAATGACATGACATGCTGAGGAACAATTACTCTTTTAGAATCTTAACTTCATGGAAAAAAAGTACACAACCAGTTTAGAGAACACCCCAATGCTAGATAATGTTGCTTCTTTCATATGTCATGCACTCCAAATATAAGCATAATACAATATATGTATATATATATATATATATATCAATCAAGGAAGAGGTAAAATGGAGGAGAGGGAATTTTCCCTTTATAGGGTTCTCTATACCTAAAATATATTACACTTTTGAATCAAATACTATGGAGATTTGACAATTTTAAAAATTGTCCGTTGATAAAAAAAAACTTTTTTGGGTGGCAGAGTTTCAAATTTAAACATAACAAATTTTTGCGATGACTTTCGAAACCATTTCCTTAGTTCCAACTTTGAGGATAAATTTTTTTCCCAGGAGGGGTGGCATGTTAGGATCCCATATCCTAATGTTCATTATTAATAATAATAGTATAATAAATTTAATTATTAATTAATTATTATAATAAGGTTAAGGTTAGGATAGTCATAATAATTAAATATATTAATTATTATGTGAACCATCATATTGAACAGACGTATGATTAGGGTTAGGGTAGATATAAATATGTGTACAAGCCATATTGAAAATGATCAAGAAAAAGAATAATATTTTTATTTAATTAAATTTAAGGAGGGAGCTCCCTATAAGTGGTCTACGATTTAGAATTTACATTTTATTTATTAAATTTATATTAATTATTTATAAATGATTATTTAGAACCGTAAGGTTCTAAAATTTGATATCAGATCCATGTCTTGGCAAGATACTATGGATTTTATCAAAAGCTCAAGAAATATCTTGACGATGTTAAGAGTGACATCACATGTCTTAATGATATTGGAAGCGACATCGCCTACCTGAGAAACCTCATCAAACCCTTCGTACACCTGATAAAATTTGAATATATTTTCTTGTATATGAATGATAGTCAATTGGATGGATGTTCGTCTACTTATTCTTCCCATAGAGAAGAGGAGAAAGCCATATTAGAGAGAAATAATTGTGCCTAAGACATAACAAAGGGGCAGGAGTGGAAACCATGTGATATTCAAATCCCTATTATTGCTCACAGTTTGGTTGGGAAACTAGAAGTTATAGAATTTGTTCCAGAGTATTACCAATTAAATGATAAAGTTGTTCACTTCCCTGATGAGAATGGTATGCTTCACAATATAATAAATATGTTATATAAAATTAAAATATCGAACATAGAAATCTTACCAAAAGAAAGAAAGAAACAAATATCGATTACAGAAGGCCTCCATCTCTTAAAAATAAAATGAACATTACCGCTTGTGAAGTAGTACCCCACGATCACATATATCTTGGGGTGGAAGAAGAGAAACTGCCTCAAAAGCTAGGGTAGATGCTTCTACTTCACCTGCATTAAGGGTTTTAGGAGTATCCCTTGCTTTACTTGCTTGGACAAGGGTCTCACCTTCACCCCTATAATATTGTTCTAGCTACCACCACCACAGTGTGAGCACCCTATGTCTTGGACACCATCTAATAGCCAATATGTATCCAAAAAAATCACTGCCTTGATACCTAGCAAATATCATCACTTAATTTAGATTGGAAATATTGAAAACCCCCCAATTTACTGCACTACTACAAAATATCATCGGGATGGTTTTAACCACAAACGAGTAATATTGTGTTCCATCAAGGTTTTGTTTTCATCCCACAGAGGAGGAACTTATGTCTTATTACCTAAGGAAGAAGATATCCTATGAGATGATCAACCTAATTGTAATTCAATACATTGATCTCAACAAGCTTGAATCTTAAAATATGTATAAGAGATGTAAGATCAGTTCGATGCCACAAAATGAGAGGTACTCCTTTGGTCACAAAGACAATAAGTATCCAAAGAACACTCACACAAATAGAGCGATGATAGTAGTGTTATAGAAAGAAACCGAGTGGAACAAGGCCATCTACATAAATTTCAAGCAAATTAGAATGAGGAATATGCTCATCTTCTACATGATGTGAGCCCATCACAGCCAAAAATAGAGTGGATTATGCATGAGGATTCTCATGGGAATCCCAATCTCATGGTACAACAAGAATCCCAATATCATGGGAAATGAGGATGCAAGTTGGGTAGTGTGTAAATTTTTCACAAAATAGATTCACCACAAGGACATGGTAGAATCTTAATTTCCAACAATTTATGAAAAAGAACAAAGCGTGGATCTACACCCTCCACGCCTAGATTTCCCTTATGAAGACCACAACCAGAAGCTTGATTTAATGTCCTATAGACACCTAAAATATGTTATGTTTAGGAGACTCCTCATATGGGCATCCTTGCATACCATATGAATGATCTTGGATCTTTCCAAGAGCTAGCAGTAGTTTTAACCACTCATTTGGGGTAATTTTGCCCTATCCAGGCTCAATTATTGTTGATCATAGCAGCTGCCAGACCAACCACTAATACTTAGAGTGACTACGATCTAGCCACCCTGAGTAAGAGTGGATATCTCTGAAGCAAACTTGATTCTGAGGGTTGAGCCAAAAATCGGTTGTAAAGGCCAAAGCAACTAATTTTGAGTGGTTTCTAGCAAGGAAGCTTTGGGATGCTTCCTCCTAACTGCTCTGACCTCCCATTTATTGATCTTGGCTTCTCAAGGAAGATAGTATGAGGAATTGGAGAGGCTATAAGACCCCCTTCTAAATTGGGGAGAAGATATAGAAGAGCTTTCAAGTTTAATGCAGTGAAGCCCTATCAAATTGGAGAGACAATTGCACCCTGAGAAGAGCAACAAGATGTTGTCAAAATCCAATTTAATCATCAACCTTGCAACAATGGAGGTCTCAAGAGCTTGATAACCAATCTTGGCAATTGATATACATACACTACAAATATCGATGAATTACACTGCCAATCCATTCCAGAACATTGAGGCGACCCTTGACCATCAATTCAACTGGTGAATTATATGTTGAAAACCTTGATTCAAGAGGTAAAAGTTTTAGTTCATGACCATTATTGCTAACAGCGGCCTGCAGGCATTTGCCACTAATGGCAGTAGGGGCTAGGATTTGATCCATTATTTTCTTAGTTTTAGCCTTAGATTTGTCTTTCTTAGCATACATTTAGGTTAATTAGATATAGATTAATAAGATCTCATGCACTTATGTGGTTAATTAGCATATTAATAGGCATCTTTGCTTACTTTCATGCATTTCATGCTTTCCTTTACATTGCTTTAAAGGTTGGATCCTTCCATGTTCAATATGAAATATCTTATACATTTCTAGCTTCCTTTATATGTGTCAATTGTAATGATCCAAAAACACACAAACATAAAAATACAAAAATAGAAAAAGTTTTTTTTTTATTACTATGGAGAGAGGTACATGAACCCTTCATGGACCCCCAACCAAACTACTATTTGCCTAAAGTTTCAATCTCCTAAGTTTTCCTGAAAGCTATATCTCATGAGGTACCCTAACACAAGTTTGTTTGTGTAGGCGTATCATGTGTTACTATAAATAAGCCCATCTATCCCATCATTATTTATGAGTATAAATAAGCCCATCTATCCCATCATTATTTATGAGCTAGACTTATCACCCTAAGTCCATTGAATGTATACACACATCTCCATACCATACACAAATCATTATGTGTAGGTATGCTACGAGTATTGCGAGTCAATATATCTATCTCATATCCATGACGAGCTATCTTAAATCAGATGTAGTCTCTCCACAACTTAGTCCTTTATCTCCCTAAGGGGTCTCAATTCCTTTAGGTCTCCTATGTTCACCCTAAGGGGTTCTCAATTCTCTTAGGTCACCTATGTTCACCCTATGGGGTTCTCAATTTCCTTAGGTCAACTCTAAGTTCACCCTAGAACTCTACTCTTAGATTTCTATCATCAAGCAACCAAACAATGATGCAACTAGATACTACAACATTAAGGAGTAATTACTAAGCATCCAAAAAATGAAGAAGGATTAAAACTAAAAGAGAATCAACTACATAGCTTAAAAAAATACAAAAATAAAGTAAAGGTACTTCCTCTAAACCAATAAATAGTTATTACATTATAATTTGCATGGTAACTCCTTCTTACTTTAAAGAATATTACAGTAACTGCATTGGGGATATCTCCACACAATTCTAGTCTATTTGAGCATAAGTAAAGCAACATAAAATACAATTACTTATACTTTGCTTCCATTGAACTCCTTGTTTCTCCTTGCTTCTCATTGATTCTTTGAGGGTAGTAGGGGATCAGGGTACTCATGGTTCAGGATAATCATTCCTTTAAAGGCATCTATTCATTTACTTTACCAAATTGCAACTATACAAAATTCAATTAAGTTTCCAACCATCTAATGCATAATGGATATTATAAAATATCCTTTACTTTTATCTTCACCTCTCAAGTTCCCTTAGAGAGTCATCCAACATGTACTACTTAGATCAAGGTCTAACTTTAATCAAATCCAATCATGTATTAAATCATTAAAGTCCCATACCTTTAACCTCTAAAACAATCCTTTTCTTTTCATTCCCTAAATCAAAGCCCCATAACTTCAATTCAAAGAATAAATCTACATCCTTTTTAATTCACAAATTCCAATCAAATCAATTACTATTTTAAACAATTAAAGTCACATCCCTTTAACCTTTAAACAATCATTCATTCATTCCCTAAATCAAAGCCCCATAACTTTAATTCAAAGAATAAATCTACATCCTTTTTAATTAAAAACCCCTAAGATAATCATCATAAATCAAAGGTTTCCTTTTTAATTAAAAACCCTAAGATAATCAACATAAATCAAAGGTTTCCTTTTTAATTAAAAGCCCTAAGATAATCAACATAAATCGAAGGATTTATTTTTAATTAAAAGCCCTAAGATAATCAACATAAATCAAAGGTTTCCTTTTTAATTAAAAACCCTAAGATAATCAACATAAATCAAAGGTTTCCTTTTTAATTAAAAGCCCTAAGATAATCAACATAAATCAAAGGTTTATTTTTAATTAAAATCCCTACGATAATCAACATAAATCAAAGGATTCATTTTTAATTAAAAGCCCTAAGATAATCCACATAAATCAAAGGTTTCCTTTTTAATTAAAAAACCTAAGATAATCAACATAAATCAAAGGTTTCCTTTTTAATTAAAAGCCCTAATATAATCACCTTTTTAATTAAAAGCCCTCAGATAATCAACATAAATCAAAGGTTTCCTTTTGAATTAAAAAACCCTAATATAATAAACATAAATCAAAGGATTCCTTTTTAATTAAAAACTCTAAGATAATCAACATAAATCAAAGGATTCATTTTTAATTAAAAGCCTTAAGATGATCCACATAAATCAAAGGTTTCCTTTTTAATTAAAAACCCTAAGATAATCAACATAAATCAATGGTTTCCTTTTTAATTAAAAGCCCTAAGATAATCATCATAAATCCAAGATTTCCTTTTTAATTAAAATCCCTAAGATAATCAACATAAATCAAAGGTTTCCTTTTTAATTAAAAACCCCAAGATAATCAACATAAATCAAAGGTTTCCTTTTTAATTAAAAACCCTAAGATAATCAACATAAATCAAAGGTTTCCTTTTTAATTAAAAACCTTTAGTATGTTTCATATAAATCCAAGGTTTTGGTTTAATTAAAATCCTTCAATATGTCTCATATGAATCAAAGGTCTCTTTTTAATTAACACCCTCCATTGTATTTCACATAAATCAAAGGTCTCTATTTAATTTAAATTGCATAGCGAACCTTTCTAAAAAGAGACTTAACCAAAGGCTAACACCCTTCATGGCAAATCCTGAATAACCTCTGCAGAGCGATTAAGGAACATAGGGTAAAATCAGGTGCTTTCTAGACGTAAACTTCTATTAAACCCATAGGTGGTTTTCTCTACTGGCGATGCTCCCAAGCACGACACTCCCTTTCTCTTTGGACATAGAGGTCTAAGACACATAGTGCTCTCGAATTCTTAGCACTCTCTAGACACATCCGATGCTCTGGAACTCATAGTGCTTTCAAAGCATTAATTGGGCTCTGAAAGACACAGCATCCTCAACCACTCTCAAGATCTTTGACTCATAGCATTATTAAAAATACTAGTAGGCTCTTAAAACACTCATAGGCTCTTAGATTCATGACATATTCAAGACACTTGTGGTGCTCTATAAAAATATTAATTGGATCTCCTAAAAACACATCTTAAAGAACTCATAGTGCTTTATAAAAACACTAATAGGGTCTTAAACACATCTTCAAAGCATTCGCAATGCTTTCTAAAAACACCAATAGGATATTAAACACAATATCTTTAAAGCATTCACAGTGCTTTCTAAAACCACTAATAGGGTCTTAAACACAACATTTTAAAAGCATTCATAGTGCTTTCTAAAAACACCAACAAGATCTCAAACACAACGTCTTCAAAGAATTCACAATGCTTTCTAAAAACACCAACAGGGTCTTAAACATAGTGTCTTCAAAGCATTCACAGTGCTTTCTAAAAACACTAATAGGGTCTTAAACATGTCTTCAAATCTTAGACACAAGTGGTTCCAACCCTTACAAAAGGCTTCTCACGCTATAGGAAGTATAACCAAGCTTTGAACCATGATTTTTACCATAACAATGCATGTAAGCAAAACATGTTAAAGTCTAAAAAACTCCAACCTTAATACTCCTGCGGGATGAAATTTTGTGGCATCTCGGCTGCCTCTCCCTTACTTGCAGTGTGTTCCTCTCATTTTTCTAGTCCATGGTTTGTATCCTCCCTATGTCGTTTCTTTTTTTCCTCCCTCATTTTCCTCTCTAGCATCATATATGCTTTCTTGTCCAGGTATCCCATCCACCCTTCTTGAACCTTGAGCCCTTCCTCGAGCCCCCTCTTCCTTCAATGCTTTGTTCCTTTCTCTGGCGATAAGAATCCTTCCTCTGATAGTTTCCATCATTGGAAACTTAGTAGCCACCGTAGATTATTTCCATAGCTTACACGATACAGGGGAATGGGATATTTATATATTTTATATTATCCTTTTTTAAAATAAGAATGGTACCATTTTAAACAAATATCATTTATGTGATATTTATCACCATTAAAATATACTTATTTTATTTATACAATTTCATAATTGTTCTTTCTTTAAAATAAAAGCTATCTATTTCTAGATTGTGTGTTAGAGTTTGAATGCTTGGGGCCTATCTAAAGGCCAATTTTCATGTAACTTTGCATTGCATTATTTCAAAATAGCATTTAATTTTACATCTTTCTAAAATTAAAACATCAATTTCCTAGGCATGTAGGAAGAATCATGGATGCTCTATGATGCATTTTCATTTTATGCAAATTTAAAATGAACCCTCACACACCACATCACATTTAAATTTTAGTGAGTTGGAATTCATACCCAACCACTAATAGAGTTCAATGATGGTGGGTTTCATCTCCATCCATTGGCTCAAATCCTATGAACCCTATTTTTGGCCAATATCGGATCCAAGAACCGATGTAGCTTGGAAAATTTACATGTACTTCTCTTCGGAGGGTATAACATTGACCAAGTGAGACTGGGTGAGGATCGACAGGACCTATGCTCCTTGATTGGGTATGGGTTTCATCTCCATACTTTTATTGGTTTACGTGACCAAAATTTCACTCCCGGTTGTCGAGCTACGAGCATATAGGTGAAAACCATTAAACTATACAAGTATATCATCAACAAATCTGAAAACACGATGAGAGATAGTTTATGATACAACACACCTAAAACACACTAAAATAGTTTAGGGATCACAAAGAAACTTTAAAAGAGATAAATACCCTTGTATGCTTTGTTTTCTCTAAAATTTACACAGGAGATAATTCAAATAATGGTCAACACATGGAGAGGCTGACCTCGAAAGATAACCGAGGTGGAGGCCAAAGCTCTAGGAGACACACAAAATAACACGTTGAACTCTCAACCATAGGATCCTCCTGAATGATGTTCAATGAGTATTAGAGGGGACAATTCAATGCGTGGGGATTCTATTCAGAACACCCCAATCATAGGATGTAACACACACTCCTCATGGGATAGAGCTGAGGGTGGCTCAAGCCCCTCGTCATCCCATGGTAGATAAAGATGAAATCCACCCAACCAGAGGTAATAATATTAGGTTGCATCAGATCATAGATCCATACTAACTCCAAACCCTAGTGGACCTAGAAATTTCATGATAGATCTAGCCATGCTTGGAGCCAATGGCACACTTCCTAACGAGCCTTGGAAGACTAGGCAACTTGATGGACTAGAACAAGTTTTAGGGAATCTAGGTTGTAAGCCCTCCACTACCCACTCTCACTCAGAGAGTTCATGTAGTGAGAGCATGCATAGGCATACCATTGAGCCAGGAGAGTGCTCAAAGTGCTCCCATAGTGTGCATGCCCCATCCACCCATGCGAGCAAAGAGAATAGACTATAGCACAACACGAATGCCACATACATAGATAAGGGTAAGAGTATTACAAATAACTCTGTTGGGGCTCACACTAATAAAACCCCTTGAACAGAGTTGAACAACCAGAGGCCTCACACTACCGATATTATAGATTGATCTCAAAGGCTAGTCTTAGAGTAGAGGTAACGTATCTTCCAAGATCAATTGGAATATGTGCACACTGAGCATGAGCACCTTGAGAACGAGGATACTCAATGTCAAAGGTTGCTTAAGAAATGTTTGTACGAGTAGTGCATGCACGAACAATACATCCTGGATCAAAAGGAGCATGCAAAGAGAGAAGATAGATTAGCTCAATATAATATTCCTCCTCAAAGAGAGTATAGGGAGCACAACCAAAGATGTGTTATATCATAGCCATAACTATGCCCTAACCAAGCTAAAAATTGTACTCATCATACATCCCAACACACGCTCCAGTACTACGCATTAGAATGACCTGGGCGTACCTAGTACGCAGAGTCAAAAGGAGATGAACAAGAGCAACAGTATCCTGAGATCTCCTTAGTAGACATGGAGGATGAACCCAATCCTCCACCTCGACCCAAAAATAATCTACCCCTAATAGCTCTGTAGAGACCTCTTAGGGAAGAGGAGATTCTATCCTCGCAAGCATACAAAGCCTTAGAAAAAAAGGTGAGAGCTATTGAGAAACAAGGCATGGCTTATCAAAATCCTACCTTGAATAAAATTCATAATGCACCTTTATGCTCTTCAGTTCCTAGTCCAACATATCCCGATCATTTCGAGATGCCCAAGTTGGATAAATTTCAAGGTGATGAAGATGCGCAAGAGCACGTCATGAGCTTTATGAACATGTGCTTCTAGATACAGAGTAATGATGCCTTGTTGCTTAGAACCTTCATAATGACCCTTTCAGGCCCTACCCTAGAATGGTTCAACCAATTGAAGAGGCACAACATTACCAACTTTGAATAGCTGGCAAATGCCTTTCTTGAATGCTTTTCTTTTGGCATCAAGAAAAAGACCAATTTGACTAACTTGGCAGCTCTAAAGCAGTATGACGATGAGCTAGTCATGGATTTTGGAAATAGATGGAGAAATTTGATGGCTAAGCTCCCATTTTCTATTCCTACTACTGAACTGACTCGAATGTTCACCAAGAGTTGTGCAAAATACATCTCACTGTTATTGCAATTGCAACAATATCAGATATTTGAGGAGGCCTTGGCTCAAGCTAAGGTTATAGAGGATATCAAGTTGCAAGAAGGTGACTTGAAACTCTGGACTAAAAAGGAGTGGAATAATAAGAATACAAAGAACCAACACCCATAGGCCAAACCTGCACACGTAAATTAGGTGGTGTTGAATCAACAAAAAGGGGAATCAGGGCCAACAACCTTAGAACTATCAGGCTCAACCTCCCCCTATGTAGTACAATCAACGCAACAATAAGAAGCAGGGTAAGAATAGAGAGCAACATCCTCCTCGCTAGTTTATGCCACTATCGGAGACTATGACATCAATATTTAAACAATTGTGTGAGGTGAATACCATAACTTTACCCGAGGTCAAATTAATCAATCCTAATCAACCTAAATCGAAAGGATTTAGGGAAGATCAGTTTTGTTCATTCCATAGACAAAAAGGGCATGACATTGAAGGATGCCATAGTTTCAAACATCTTGTACAGAACATGATTGATAGGAACACATTGATTGTTGATAATCCTCAGGCTTCAGATAATCAGAACATGGGGATATTCAAAAATCCCCTACCAAACCATGAGCCTCCGAGGAATAATGTTGAACAAGTAAATCAAGTGTAGATTGAACCACCCACACAAGGATTTGTCGGCATGGTGAATATTGTCACCAGGAATATGAGGTATAATCAGCCATATCCTCCTCCTGCTCTAGTCAAAATTCAATTTGCACCCCCTCAAAGGCCAACACAAAATAACTTGCTAGGCCCACCAACTAGACCGGTGGTGACCATAAGAAATAGGCTTATTCAAAGCCTACAGACGGCCTCGATAAAGCTATCAATTTATGAGATAATTCAATAGTCTCCTAGGCATAGGGAGATGCTCATGGACATTCTGAGGTCCATAGAAGTGTAGTCCCAAGATCCAGAAGCATTCACAAATTTTGTGGGACATGTGCAGTAGTGTCAAGAGCCCATGATCCAATTTTATGATCATAAAATTAAAATAGTCTCTACTTCTATAGCAGACCTATCGCTTCATATTATTGCATGTGTAAACCACACACCCTTCAAGCGGGTGTTGATCGACATAGGATCTTTGATCAACATTATTACTACTAAGGCCTTGGCACATTTAAAATTGCCTAAATCATATATTGTGCCTTCCACTTTCACACTACGAGCATTTAACGATGCATTATGCTTGATAGTGGGTACTATAATTCTACCTATCTAGGTGGGATTGAAGACCATCCCGATGATGTGTCATGTACTTGAAGGTGTGATGCAATACAATATTCTCTTAGGTAGGCCTTGGATAAGAGAGATGCAGTGTGTACCCTTGATATTACATCAGTGCATCAAATATGTACACGAGGGGTAAGTGCATGTGGTTCCTTCTAACGAGGAGCCCTTCAAGTATGTTAATCAAGTAGATTTTTTAAGATATTTTACTCTCCCATCGATGCATTTGGATGTAAGACCTACATCTCCTATATGACATCTAGTAGGTAAATCAAAGGAAGTGTGCATTGATCCTTCAACATCAGCCCCACGACCATCTGCACATACAACAACTGCTTTGATGAAGCCTACAACATCGATAATGCTTAGGAATGATCAGAAGCTAAAGGTAGTATTGGGTGAAAAAGAGTCAAAAGAAATCCCCAATGTAGCAACTGTCGAGGTCCCAAATCCCATGGAGGAGGGAGACTCATAGAAAGAAGTTGAGGAGGTACCTCAACCTACCTCACCTGCATCTTCAATAGGGTCATCTGCACCATAGGTGACTATTCACTTAGCCAACATAGGACTAGGTGAATATCTTGTGCAAAATATCACTTTCACTCCAATCATTGAGTCTACACAAGACATGGGATGACCAAGAGTCCCAAACCTTCTTGTAGGGATGGTGGTACCACTAGGGGTGCCACCCAATCAAACAAACTTTATCTATGGAGGCCTAGATCAACTTGCAGATCGTACACCTATAGATGAAGATGATGATGAACCATTCATAGTGAATGTTCATTATCTATCTAACCCAGAGTTTACCCTTCGATATTTTGAACATTACCATTGGCATGGTTATGGTCTAGGTCTATTCAAACAAGGGCACTAAACTCCATATGAACCATGATATCAGTTGCCAACTGATCGGTTCAGGTTGGGCTATGACATAAGAGGTTAGGATGAGCTTCTAGCCATATCGTTAGATCACCTGAACCTCAGCATGGGGGTAGATGATATCGATTGGAACCCCTACCATCCTAACCCTTCATATTCATGGAGGTGATTGGTCGATGACTATGGTTGCCATAGAACCACCTTTGATCTATCATGACAACATATTGGTGGAGGCTAGTTTGGATGATATTCCAAAAATTGATTGGCTCATTAGGAACCATATATATCTTGATAAC
This sequence comes from Wollemia nobilis, assembly GCA_028583015.1. Classification (NCBI taxonomy): domain Eukaryota; kingdom Viridiplantae; phylum Streptophyta; class Pinopsida; order Araucariales; family Araucariaceae; genus Wollemia; species Wollemia nobilis. The sequence goes on along the minus strand of JAQPPZ010016587.1, from coordinate 4,261,710 downwards.
ATTGGCATTGAAACCCAAAATCCTTGGCTTAATAATAGAGACAAAATCAAAAGCCACTTCTGAGGAAGGAGATTTAGAATCTATCTCTGAAAGTAGGGGACCATAATGTAATTATGGTGAAGATGATGATGAGCATTTCTTAGAATATGAGGAATATGAATATGAGACCGAGTTGGCCTACCTTGGGCCTCAACATTTATGTCATCTCATAGATCCAGTAGCTATGGATAATAGATATATAAAGGATTATGAAGATGTTACCATAATGGCCTACCTTGGACCTTGAATACTTATGTCATCACAATGAACCATTAGAAATAGATGAAATGTATCAAAGAGTATATCCTGGCCCTCGCCTCAGGGGGAGATCGACTAATGTAGATGAAATCTATCGCATAGTTTTCCTCAATCCTCCCACATTTAGACAACTCCTAGAGCCAAATGATTCCATTTTCCTATCTATTCATAGACCGGATTCTGAGATCTTCATACCCCCAGAGCCACATTTTGGGTATGAGAGTTACATCAATAATATAGAGGTACACACATATGGTCCTAGAGATTTCATCCATTCCATCAACATGGTCTCCATTGATTTGACCACTCCACTCCATAACCCATCCGATCCTTCCAAACCATTGTGTCTTAATCTAGATGCTATTGATTGGGATCACATTGATTCACCTTTAGAGCTTGAAGATTTCTTCCCTAATGAAGAAATGTTACAACCATTCCATTTTGCACCAGGTTGTGCATATGATGTTTATCATGCTAAGGGTAATTCTGATTTAGTGGAACCTATAAACCCAATGGATGACATCCATTTGATCCCTACGCCTCACCAGCTTGAGGAGGGATCACACATGTCAATAGAGGAAACCTTCGAAGTGGATATCAGTGAAGATCCCATGAATCCAAGGAAGGTTAAATTTGGAGAGAGCTTATCTCCTGAGGAACGTGCCACCCTCATTCCTCTATTGAAAGAGAAACCTGATATCTTTTCTTGGACATACAAGGATATGCCAGGATTAGATCCAAAATTGGTTACTCATAACCTTTCATTGGACCCCAACAAGAAACTTGTGAAGCAAAAACTTAGGAAAATGCATCCAACCATCGCTTTGATGGTTAAATATGAGTTGCAAAAATTATTGGATGTAGAATTCATCATTTCCATCGACTATCTAGAATGGGTATCAAACATGGTACCTATAGGAAAACCTGATGGAAGGATCCATATCTGTATAGATTTTAGAGATCTCAATAAGGCAACACCAAAGGATTCATTCCCATTGCCTAATATCGATGCTTTGGTAGATGTGACTGTAGGTCATGAGATGCTCTCCCTAATGGATGGTTTTTTTGGTTACAATCAAATTTAAATTAAACTTAAATATCAACATAAAACCATGTTCACAATGCCATGGGGGACATTTTGCTATAAAGTTATGCCATTCAGTCTTAAGAATGTTGGTGCTACATATCAGTGGGCCATGACATATATATTTCATGACTACATGCATAAGATCCTAGAGGATTATATCGATGACTTATTGGTAAAGTCATTGCTACATTTAGAGCATGCCGAGGTTCTCAAGAAAGTCTTCGATCACCTGATAGAGCATAATGTTAGGTTGAATCCCAAGAAATGCATCTTTGGTGTAACATCAGGTAAACTCTTGGGATTCATCATTTCTAAATGAGGGATCGAAGTTGACCCAACAAAGGTCAAGGCCATTTTAGAAATGCATCCTCCCACTAATATCAAGGAATTGAGAAGCCTACAGGGCAAAGTAGCATCCATAAAGTGATTCATCACACAATTATCGGATAAATATCGACCCATGAATCAGCTGCTACACAAGGGAGTCCCATTCGAATGGGATGAGGACTATCAAGAGGCCTTTTCTGAGATCAAGTAGTACCTGGAAACGCCACTAGTTTTAGCTCCACCTCGACTAGAGGTGCCATTCCTGTTATATATCTACCACTAACTTTGCATTGGGAACCATGTTGGCCCAAAAGAATGTGCAAGGCAAAGAACAAGTAATATATTACATCAGCTAAACTCTAGTCAGCTACGAGCTATGATACGCATATGTGGAAAAACTATGCTTAGCAATAGTATTTGCGATGAAGAAGTTGTGCCACTACATGTTAAGCCATACGACATATGTGGTATCAAAACAAAATCCTTTGCAGTACATGATGAGTAAAACGTATCATAATACACGTACTACAAAGTGGATCATGCTATTGATCGAATTTGATCTAGAATTCATTAGTCAAAATTCCATCAAGGGATAAGTCATAGTAGATCAATTGGTAGAGGCTCCTCTTCAGGATCATAGGCCTCTTGTCATAGAGCTCCTCGATGATGCAATATTTGCATTATCGTAAGTCTTTGAAACCCGAAGAACCTGATAATCAAGCGGATATGTCTTTGTTCTTCGATGGTTCCAAATGCGAGCAAGGGGGTGGTGCAAGAATTGTGTTCTTCACACCACAAGGTGCTCCAATGCCCTTGTCATTTAAGCTCAATTTCCCTTGTACTAACAATAACATTGAATACGAGGCCCTAATCTTGGGTCTCCAAACAATGGTCACCATGAAGATCAAAAAGCTAAATATCTTTGGTGACTCCTTGCTCATAGTTAATCAAGTTAAGGGGATCTATCAGTGTAGATGTCCCATTATGAAGGCATATAAAGAGCTTGTGGACACATATCTAGCCCATCTAGAATGGTATGACATCGAGGCAATCCCTCGAATGTCTAATAGATTCACAGACACCATGGCATCTTTGGGATCCTTAATCCCTCAGAATCTATCTACTAACTTTACTACCATTCATGTAAATATGCTCTCACAATCCATGATGCAGCATGAGGCTTTTGACAATCAAGAATCAGTCTGCATGATTCAAATAGAACCAACCCATGAATGGTTCTACAAAGCCAGAGACTTTCTGAAAAATGTGCCTTGGGGATCTTTGCTTTCATAGGGTCCTACAGAGAATGGTACTACTATTCTCCATAAGGTAGTTTCCCAATCAGCTTTTGTACAAGTCAAACTGCAAGGGGAACATGTCATTCAGTCAGTTGAAGTTGTTGCCTATCAGGATTGGATGTCGCAAATACATGATTTCCTTAAGCTTGGTGTAATCCCCCAGGGATTATCGTGTGCCACAAAATGAGCATTCAAATAGAAAGTGACTAAGTATGTCTTGCTAGGAGACATCTTGTATCATCAAAGCTACGATGGAATTCTCCTTCATTGCCTTGAGCCCCAAGAATCAACTTGGGCAATCTCTCAAGCTCATGATGGTACATGCGGTGGTCATTTCAGTGGCATGGCCATCGTCAAGCGCATCCTTTGAATGGGTTATTATTGGCCCACTATGGAGAAGGATTGCACAACGTATGTCAAGAAATGCATCAAATGTTAGCATCATGCTAATCTTATGCACTTGCCATCATAGGCCTTACAACCCATTCAAGCGGCTTGGCCATTTGCTCAGTGGGGATTCGATCTAATTGGTAAGATCTCTCCCCCATAATCGGGCCAACATACATTTATCATAAAAGCCACTGAGTACTTTACAAAATGGGTGGAAGCAATCCCTTTGACAATGACAATAGGAGCACGTATTGCGGAGTTCATACTTCACAATATCATATGTCATTTTGGGATACCATCCAAGATCATATCAGATAATGGAACATCATTCAAAAATAAAATTGTAAGGGCTTTAACATCCAAGTATAATATACAACACAGTTTTGTGACTCCATACTATCCACAAGAAAACGGGCAAGCTGAAGCTTCTAACAAGATAGTGGTAGCAATCTTGAAAAATATTGTTCAAGAGAACCACAAAGATTGGCATATCCAACTACCCCTTGCATTATGGGCTTATAGGACTAGTATACGAATGCCCACTGGGGCAACCCCATTTTCACTAGTATATGGCACTAAGGCCATTATGCCCTTAGAGTTGGAAATTCCAACCTTGTGCATCGCATTGAAAGAGTTCATCGATGATGACACTGTGCGACAAGCTCACCTCGACCAATTGATGCTTCTTGATGAACATCACGTGAATGCCCTTGAGCATCTCCGCATTTATCAGGAACACCTAAAATGAGCTTACAATAATAAATTCCATCTGAGAGACTTTAAAGTTGGGGATCTTGTACTAAAAGAAAACCAACAGAACTCAAACTTATCACCGCACTTACGAGATAAATTTACGGCCAACTGGTTAGGTCCTTACATCATCTCAAAGAAGATTGGACCTAGAACATATCACCTAACATTGCTTGAAGGTGTTGAAGAGCCTGAACCTCTCAAAATTCTTCATCTTAAGGCGTTCCACACATAAAATTAAAAAATTCAAAAACATTCAAAATAATCAAAATTTCAAAAACATTTGAAAAACATAAAAAATTCAAACAAATAAAAAAGCAATAAAATTCAAAAACATTGCAAAACATCAAAAATACAAAAACATTTACATTATGCATTTCATTTTGCATATGCATTCATTTAATTGCATTGCATTAGGCATGTTCATCCATTGCACTTGCATTAGGATAGGTTGTGTTTGCAATCTTACAAATGACACCACATTTGTATCTCAATCATGCATCTATTTATCATCATTCATCCATCACCCTTGTGAGTAATTATGTTTTTCAACACAACCCCTCCTATTTCTATAAGGAATATACTAGGGTTTTCCGATCATTCAACCATACCTAGTGATCTTCTCAGATTTTGTAGAAAGCTAGCTTTGCTTTTGAATATGAGGTCTAGTTTTGATAGTACTTTGCATATTTCAAAATCCTATCACTAATCAAACACATTAACAAATCCTAATTAGGACAAGGAAATATGAACACTACAAAGTGGTCCTAGTCACCTTAAGTGAAAGGTTTTTACTTGCTCATCTTGTGATGCGCATGGTCTAGAGTGTTGATCATTGGCAAAAGGACAAGCTCCTCCCTACCCAAGAAATCCCTTGCTTACATAAAAATGAGCAAAAATCCCAAAATAAAAACAAATCCCTTGCTCAAAATAAAAGAAAAATAAAAATGCAAAATAAATAATGATTTTCATCACTATGTATGAGCAAGTATCCCAATAAATCAAAATAAAATAAGGGGGTGAAGAGCTTGAATCCCTGGAATGGTCACTACTTGAAACCATAGAGTGATCCCCAATACAACAATGGGTTGAATGAATCTCGCCTGGCATTGGGGTAGGTCTAAGCAATTTACAAATGAGCTAGCTTTAGGTGGCCTGTATTACCTAGTGGTCTAGTCCAACTACATCCAAACCTAGGATCATGATGAACATTTGGTGATCCTCATTACAACAATGGGCTGAATGAATCCTACCTGGCAATGAGGTAGTCTTATGTCTCATCTAATATATTCATTTGCACACACAGGGATAATGAATATCTTGGTCTTTCATAACAAAAACTTTATCTTTCAGGAGTCTAGTATAGTCATTATACAACTTTTGATTAATCAACTAGGGTGTTTGAGTCTCATGGAACACCTAAAAAATTCCTCATAGCAACAAAATTAATCATCTCATCAAATCATTACATATCACAATTCTTTCATACCACATATGGATGCTTAAATGATTAATTCTTATGATAAGATTTAACATTTACATTCATGATTTCTATACATTCTGTGGTGTCATCCATTAGATTGTTAATCACATATTACATTTATTCCTTATGTTTTAAGTGATTAAAGCATACAAGTTCATTTACATTAGATAACCATCATGTAAATAATGCATTACATACATTGCATTCACCATATCATAAGTTAGATGCATACAATTAAATCAAAATGAAACATGCATTTAACACAAATCATTGCATCCATATATGCATACATAAGTAGTCCATCTACACATCTAGATCATAACATCTAATCATACATCATCTAGCTAGTGCATGTCATCAATACATCACATCATATAGCAATAATCAAATCATCTAAGCATTGCATACATATTGCATCACATGAACATAAAATCAAACACATAATACACATAATGAGTCTCAAAATATAGTATCATATATATATATATATATATATATATATGTGTGTGTGTGTGTGTGTGTGTGTGTGTGTGTGTGTTGTGAGATCAAAGTACATAGGGGTACATAAAAAATGCTCGTAGGCTACAACTGTGTAGGTCCTCAAACCTTACACTAAAAAATGATACAATGTGCTCAAAGCATGATCATGAATGGCCTGCACCACTAGTATCACCTCCACCCTCTCCACCCTCTATGTGAGGTGGTCTGGAGCTAGTTCCTATTATCCTCTCTATCCGGGACCCTAACCTATGACTGGGTCACACTGACGACTACCTTGACTCACTCTGCCTACTCTTATGGGAGCCCCCTATTGTAGACCTCTCTCGAGGAGTGCCACCCAACATCTTGATCTGAAGCTATAGAGCTACAATGTACCCAAAATCTATTGACATCTAGGCTTTATAATCCTCTAAGAGCCCTTGTAGGTACCTAATCTCTACCCCTATGTCTAAACCTGCTAGCCCCTGAGCAGCTAGAGTAGTTGGTGCAACCTATAGTCTTAGAGCATCTCTCTCTATGGTGAGCTACTCTATACTAAGCAGTGTTGAGTCAAGTCATGTATGTAGAGAGGTCCTCTCCTCCTCATATCCTCACCATGTGGCCTACCCTTCTGCCAGCTAGATTTGTGCTATAGCAAGAGAGGTATCCCACTCTAGGATCTATCATCGAGCGATCTAAAGCTTGGCCTCTACGTTATGTAGCTCAGCCTAAAGGGGAGACTCCTGCTCCTCTGGAGCTACCTCCTCCTCCTCCTCTGGCATTGCCTACTCCTCTATAGCCTAGCCCCACTCCTCTATCCTAGGCTACACTCATCATGCATTAGGATCCTCCTCAGGTGCCTCATCCCTCGATCACCCTAGGCTACCACCACCCTGCCATAGCCATATCACCCACCATTAGGTGTACGCCTCTATAGTCTCGATATCCACTACACCAATATCTATTGTAGGAGGATCTACCTCCTCTACTAGAGCTATCACATGAGGAACTAGGAGATCCCTCTCTGCTTGGATGCATTGGTACAAGACTAGCTCTAGTGGGATATCCTATTGGATCCCAAACTACTTGGTCACCTAGGAGAAATGAAAGAACTCCCTCACCCTTGCCTTGCGATCGATGACCCATCGATCGTGCCTCATCTATGCCAAAAATTGGTCTACCTCAGGCCAAGTAGGGCAATCCACATAGGGCCTCCATATGATATCTCGGGTCTGTAGCCCAGTCAAAGAGCCTGCATAGTGTACCAAGTCCCCTGCATGATGGTGACTCTATCACTCCTCTACATCCTATGGCCACCTAGCTCCATAGCACTGTGACCTAGCTACTATAGTAGTAATCTCCTATGGTAGGCTTGCTAGGTGGTCTATCCTGATGTGCTCCCAATCCTAGATCTATAGGAGTAGGCTGCATACAACCCTATCTTGGCCCCATCATTGAATCCTGTACAGCTCATCATAGAGCTGCGCTAGTAGTGCACTCCCTCAAGCCATAATTATTGGCCTAGGATTTTCTATCAAGTCCTGGACCATCACTAGGAGGTTCCATGTGAACATCGCTCCATATGTATCTAGGAGTAGCACGTTGTATATGACATGCATAAAAAGGGCCTGGAACTATGTGAATATATTAGCTTGATACTATTGGGTAACAATAACTCCTCTATGTTGAATATATACCAAGGCTACACATGCCTCATCACCAAAAACCTTGGCAAAAACCATTGGTCTATCTCTAGTAGGCGAGGAGACGATGGCTAATCCATCGAATGGGATCCTGAAGATCCTATAGACATCCTTTAGAGTAATGGTCATCTCACTAGTCAGGATATGAAAGGTGTTGGTCCAACAGTCCCATTTATAGGCCAACATAGTAAGGTAAGCTTGATCCAACATCATCATCAGTAATCGTGCAATGTACGTCAGGTCTCGCACATCAAACCAATCCTAGTCGATGCGAACCATGAGGGACATTATCTCGACTAGTATCTTAGGCTCATGAGCCCATGCAAACAAGAGCTAATGTGTAAAATAAGTGCCTAATTATATATACTTACAAATTAATTAATTATTTAAAAAAAATAAAAAATTCAAATTTTTTCCTAAGGTTTCTTGGCCGCTCACGCTGACAGCGACTACCATAGCAACCGTCGATGTCGACAATGGCTAGCCCCCAATGGTTAAATTTTTTACCGTTGGAGGTTTAAACTAGCTACGTGCTCAATGAAAATGGCCCCTCTTTGCCAATTGGGGGCCACCCTGAGTGATAGCGACCATGAGGCGACACACCAATGATGTCCGCCCTCACCCAAAAATCCAAAAAAAATTGCAAAAACTAGAAATCTAAGAGAAACCCACCTAAATTAGCCTAGTTCTAAGCCTAGCTATGGGTGTGGTTCATTACCAACAAGCTTAATGAGGTTAATTAACCAATTTCTTAGTTTGGTTCATTTTTACCCATGAATTAACAAGACTAGGGTTTGAGAAATACCCATGAAGCTCCGACTCCTCTGCTCGTAGAAGCCTCATCGTGCTCCACCATGGTGTCTGGTAAATCAACAGCGTTCTGGGTCACTTTCTCACTTTTCTTCTCAGAGCTCACTATTGCAAATTGATAGCTAGAAAATAATGAATTGAAAACCCTAATTTTATTTTTATATTTTTTAGTTTTGTCGTGACCACTGATGGCGTCAACGGCTAGGAAGTGTAGGTCACCTATGCTGACAATGACCATAAAATTACAAAATTGGGTTGCCTACTGTTGATAGTGGCTGAGAAGCAACAATTAATGCCCTCAATTTCTCACCATGGGAAGATTCAAAATGGACAATTAAGCATATCTAATGGTCCAGAATCATCAAAAATTGCAAAATAACAACAAAAATCATAAAATCAAAATTTCAAAAACAATTGAAAAATCATCAAAATTAAAAAAAAAATCAAATAACAATCAAAATTTCAAATGCACCTCGTACCTAGTTATTTACCCTATACACTTGGTGGTTGCAATGACTTGTGCTCCATGCAATCTGACAAGATGAGTAAATTACCATAAGGTCATTTGAGCCAAATCAGTCATCATTGAATTGAAATGTTTCTCTTCAATCTCGAAGAAGGCCATGGTGGCCGAACTACCCCATGGGAATGAGGCATTCATTTCATTTCTTCCATGATGTTTTCATCATATCATCGAGTGATTCATCACATGCTAAATTGAATTGCTATCATCTTGATTCCCTAAGAAGGCCATTGCAACCGGACTGCTCCATGGGATAGAGATGTACAATTACTATTAAAGGTTGAAATCACGCTTGTGATAGGACCTACCATATAACAAAATGCAAAACTCTTAAATCATCCAAATTATTCATCTTGGTCAAGTGACTCATCACTTTAATTAAATTATCCTTTCCTCATCGACTCGTCACTTGAGGGGGTAGTCATAATATCAAAATCATAATCAAATTCAACAAAGGATCACTCGATCATGTCAAATTGCATTCGTCTTATGAATCATTGCTAACAACTATCATAAGCTTACCCTTCTGCTTGGGGCAAAAAGCATTTATGTCAGTTTTAAGCTTGAAGCTCTCCACCTATCGAAACAATAGTAGCACTAATGCTACTCGATCACCGTTGGACGTGCAAAAGCTTTGCAAAATTAAGCCTTCCATCCCATTGGAAGCAATGATTCTAGGATGTACATCCTTTGGCAGGATTGGGCATCTAATGTTGATCAGATCAATGATCATCATTCAACCTACAACATGGCTCTAGGTGGTCTATTTTTTCTCAATGTTGTGTTTTCCCACAATGCATCCCAAAAGGGTATTTGTAGACACCTAAAATACATCATGTTTAGGAGACTACTCATATGGGCATCCTTGCAGACCATATGAATGATCTTGGACCTTTCCAAGAGCTAGTAGTGGTTTTAACCACTCATTTGGGGTATTTTTTCCCTATCCAGGCTCAATCGATGTCGATCAAAGTGATTGCCATACCAGTCACTGACGCTCAGAGCGACTATGATCTAGCCACCCTAAGTGAGAGTGGCTAGCTCTAAAACAAACTCGACCCCGAGGGTCGAGCCAAAAATCAGTTGTAATAGCCAGAGCAACTAATTTTGGGTGGTTTTTGGCGAGGAAGCTTCTGGATGCTTCCTCCCAACTGCTCCAACCTCCCAATTCTTGATCTTGGCTTCTCAAGGAAGCTAGGATGAGGAATTGGGGAGGCTATAAGACCCCCTCCAAATTGGGGAGAAGATATAGAAGAGATTCCAAGTTTAATGCAGTGAAGCCCTATCGAATTGGAGAGCCAATTGCACCTTGTGGAGAGCAACAAGATGCTGTCAAAATCCAATTTGATCATCAACCTTGCAACAATGGAGATCTCAAGAGCTTGAGGAGCAAGCTTGACAATTGACCTACATCCATTGCAAATCTAGATGAATTACATCACCAATCCATTCCATAACATCGAGGTGACCCTTGACCATCAATTCAACTAGTGAATTATGTGTTGCAGACCTTGATTCAAGAGGCAAAAGTTTTAGTTTGTGGTCGCTATCACTGACAGTGGCCTGTAGGCCTCCACCATCGATGGTAGCAGTGACTAGGGTTTGATCCATGATTTTCTTAGTTTTAGCCTTAGATTTATCTTTCTTAGCATACATTTAGGTTAATTAGATATAGATTAATCAAATCTCATGCACTTTTGTGGTTAATTAGTAGGTTAATAGGCATCTTTTCTTACTTTCATGCATTTCATGCTTTCCTTTACATTGCTTTAAAGGTTGGATCCTTCCATGTTCAATATGCAAGATCTTATGCATTTCTAGCTTCCTTTATATGTGTCAATCTATGCTTTATGCTTTATTATCAATATCTTGATCATCTTTATGCATTTTTACATATATTCACATTTTATTTATATGTTTATGATGTTTCATATATCCTCTTGGAAATCAACCTCATCATGAGAGGTTTCATGTGCTTCTAAATGTGTTTTGTTGTTTCCTTAAATGTAGATAACAAATATCTAAAAGGAAAGCAACTTTCAAGACTCTTCCTCTAATAATTGGAGAAGAAGGCATCCTTATAAGCCCTTGAGCAGTTTGAAGATCTTAAAATTCTATTGAAGGCATCTACCACACGAGTTGTGGATTGTAATATGTATCACATTGGTCAAATCCCTAAGAGGGATGTTCTTGTAACCTGATTGTAAAGAGATTCAAAAATATTAATAAATATGGGCACATTATTTTACTTTCTTCTTTACACTTGATTACTTGATTATCTTATCATTTGATAGCATATTATCTAGTTTCCAGATGTTTTAATTCATATTTCATGTCCAAACAATGTAAACAAAAATACAACTTTCCTCATGATAATATCAACCTCCTTATCGATATGGATGAGTCATCCACACAGTCCACAGGTAAAAATATTTACGCGCATCCCCTACGATTTAACTTGCTCATATATGAGGTTTTTTTTGAAATCATGAACAAAGCATTGGAGAGAGCGTTATTCACGATGGTGTCAAATTCCTATCATAGAAAATTTCATAGGGAGCATATTTTACCATAGTTTATATTTGTCATTGCTTATGACTTCTAAGTGATCACCGATGTTGACAACAATCATCAACATTAACAATCATATTGTAGATTTTATCCTGTTGAACAAAGTAGATGTTATCCTACAGTCTCTCGAGGCTCATATTATACAATTGATTCTTCTCAAACTACGTGTTTCAACCATAAAAGTCCATGTGATCGCACTCCTTGATGAAAATAAAAGGACAATACCACTCACCCAGTGTCATTACAGACAAAGTCTTTTGTAATATAGAAAAATCCATGGCCAGGATATCATGTGACTGCAGGCTTATTGTATCCCATATCTAGCTCTGTGATTTGACATATTTTGGGTAGATTTCTTATATAATTACTGTGTTGAAATCTAAAGCCCTTTGATTTCACCAATTTCAATCTTGGGTAAGCCTACAGAGTCGTAGACGACAAATTTTATAAGTTGATAACCCTAAAATGTATAACTCAACTACGTAATTAAATAGAACATGCTTAATTGACGTGATTGAACATAGTTTTACACATTCTAGAATGTGTCCCATGAATTCTTGAGTGTCGTTGTCCAAGAACCTAATGTTATCTAACTAGGTGTTGTTCAATGGAAGCTTTTCAACTTTTATCTCGCTTGAAAATATCTAAGATGTATAAATTTCATTTGGCACGTAACTTCTACTATTATCCAGTATCTACGTGCAAGAACTCTTAGGTTTTCCATTTTATCCAACTTCATTGAAGATATAGGAAATGGAATTTTGTTTGTAACAAGGAGATTCCTTGGATTGCTTCCAAATTTACACATAAAAAAATAGAAACAAAAGAATATATAAATAAAGCTGGCAGAATAAGAGATGTAGAATATAACTTGACTTTTTAATAAATATAATATGCACCTTTTCCTCTGCAAGGGTAACCTGCATATTATTGGTACTAGTTATTAAACTTATTTGTGCTCGAGAAATATAAAATTACATGACATGCTCAGGAACAATTACTCTTTTAGAATCCTAACTTCATGGAAAAAAGTACACAACTAATTTAGCGACCACCCCAATGCTATATAATGCTACTTCTTTCGTATGCCATGCACTCCAAATATAGGCAAAATACAATATCTATATCAATCAAGGAAGAGGTAAAATAGAGGAGAGGGGATTTTCCCTTTATAGGGTTCTCTATACCTAAAAGATATTACACTTTTGAATCAAATACCATGGAGATTTGACAATTCCAAAAATTGACCGTTCAGAATTTTCCCTTTATAGGGTGCTTTAGTTTGGTTATTTTTGGTTTCATTACATTGTTGTACCTTTTTCCAAATTGGATTTCTCTTTTTTAATGATGGTCTATCTTGTTTTTGATCCATCTCTCATAAAGGAGACCCATTTATGAATGGATTATTCTAACTTTCCTTCACTATGTGGTCTCTCTTACAATAAAGTTCACACATTTTTTATGTGTGAAAATTATTTCTTTGCTAATATCCTTTCATGTGAGAATCATTTCTCTATTTATAATATCCTTGCATGTTAGAATTAGTTCTTTGTTGTTGTAAGTGAGGTCTTATACCTCTTCTAAATGATTGCTTCCCTTTTTTTATTTATAAGAACTTGTTCTTCTATTGTTGTATGTTAGGCTTCTACTTATTGAAGTAGGTTCACCAACTTTTTAAATGTTGGTGTTTACTAAGTGATATTTAAAGTTGTCACAAATACAATATATTGAGAAGGAAGAGATATTAAAATAATTGAAACAAGTGTCTTGTCAAATATATTTTCTTACAATGCTTGTAGTGATGCTCATAGTTAAGTAATTATCCTAATGAAAGATTCAAGTCTTTCTCCATTCTTCAATTTCAAATAGTGTAACTAGCTCTATAGAAATAGAATTTAATTATGATTCCTTGCCTTGAATATTGTCTATAGTTTCTCCCATGCACCTTCAACTATGGTAGAATGTTGAATGTATGGTTTTACTTCATTGGCTACTCCAAACATGATGATCAATCGTGTTTTTCTATCCACCTTGTCATTTTTTTTATACTCTTCACCTTCTGGATTAAGATGGGTGATGGTGTCATCTACAACTTTTCATACTTCTTAAAACTCAATTTGTGCTATGATTTTGGTCTTCTAGGTAGCATAATTATTCCCCCTCAATACTTGGGCATCAAGCACAAGAACTTCGATGCACCACTAACCATAGTAAATCTTCACAAAAATAGAAATTTGTTATTCCACTAAACTGCCTTTGAAATATGCTTTTTGATGAGTATATATAAGCCTATACTTGTGATTTAAATGATGCCTCAAATTGCAATAAAATTAATGTCTCATTAGGCAAAAATATTGATATGAATATTCTTCCTTCTCTATAATCCTCAAGGAATATATTCCAAACTATTCTAATGTCATTTTAAAATATTTTATGCACATTAATACAATAATTAAAAGGGTCAATTACTTATAAAATTTAACTTTCTCACCATTCATGTGAGATTGGGGGTAAACATCAATTTGAATTTCTGGTGCTTGCTTGACTTTAATTTTATTCTATGTAATATGTGGATGCCTTTATTTTGTTAAACCCCATGTAATTTTGTCTAAGAAAATAGGCACTTTCAATTTTTTTTTGAATTTGACCCAAAGAAGGAGTTTGCACCTTTGATTTCTTGGTATATTTTCCAAGAGAGAACGTAAAGTAGATACTTTTAGGCTTGGTCTAAAAGACATTAATTAATGTCTGCAATCCTTTAATCTCTTGAGTTGAGATATCTATTCTATAAATATTTTTGGTGAGGATGGAACTTTCCAATGCTAGATAGTATTTTTCCAAACCTACAACAATCTTGCTTGTAATCCAATTTTGTAATCTGGTCTGCAATTGTGTGGTCTTCACACTAAATAAAAATATTTTTCTTTTTTTCAAGTGTGGTTTTCTCTTGTCACTAGATCCTGACTATTATCATGCTTTTGGGGTAAAACATCTTGTGGAATTTGTTTGGAGAGCTACAACTAGAGGCTTCATTTGTAATGAATGCGAGTATGCTCTATCCAAGGAAAATCCTATGGATGTGACACAAATTTGTGTTGGAATATGTAATGCAACATTGTGTAGATTATTCTTAGACTAAAATATAAAGTCTAAAGAATAATATTTGAATTAGAATATAATTCTATCTTATGTAAAATATTCCCACCCAATTAATAAATAAATTAAGGGTGCTAGGAATATTTAATTTCTTGGAAAAAAATTATTTCTCTTTTCTAGAAAATATTAGAAAGTAACTAATAACTTTCTAATATTTGATAGATGCCACTTATCACATATCTCAAAGATTAGATTGTGATAAAATTAGAAAGTAACTAAAGCACTTTCTAATATTTGATAGATTGTGATAAGATTTAGGGTTGTAGTAGAAAAGCTTATATTTAAATATGGGTGTTTTCTACTACATATTATCATATCTTATCATATCTTATCAGATCTTATCATATCTTATCATATCTTGTCTTATTGACTTGTGTTGTAGGTTATGTTGATGCATATTGTTGCATAACATTGAAGCATTCTTGTACTGTTGAATCATTGAGTAATATAGTGAGCTTCATAGTGGATGTTTTCCTTCTTCATTTGAAGTAGGTTTTACCACATAATATTGGTGTTGTGGTTTTTTTCTTTTTTTGTGTGATTGATCTTGTGGAGCATTCTTCGATCTTGGGGAGACTTTGCTTGTTTCACATTTGGTATCAGAGCGGTTGGGATCTCCATCAAGTGTCTTCAATCCTTTGAGGTGAAAAACCCATTAAGGTATATATATTCTTTTGCATGCATTTGATATTTGGGTATTTTATGTAAACTTATTTTGCAAATCTGTCATTAGGGTTTATAGATTTATTATGTTTTTAGATCTAGTTGTTAGATCTTTTGCAAACAGTATTTTCATTTTAAATCTATAAAAAAAAAAATGGCATTAAAATTTTTCTGGAAGGGTTTTGGAGCTAAACGGACCCCATGGTTGCGTCTGGAAGACCCAAAAACCTTTATTTCCATATATAGTCATTTTTTTTTATAAAAAAAAACAGTTGGCTATATATATATATATATTAAAAAAAAAAAGTTTTGCTTTATAAAACTATTTTGTTTAAAAAAAAAAAACAGTTTTGCTTTATAAAAAAAAATAGTTTTGCTTTATAAAAATATTTAAACTTTTTCATGCCATTTTTTTATTAATAAAATAAATTTTATTAATTTAATTGCATTTTTTTAAGCAATTTTTTATATTAAAAATTATTATTATTCTCAAAATGCAATAATTTTTTGTCTCACATTAACAATGGTTGTTTGTGAGTTTGTTTGTTTTGCAAGGTTATCCAAGTATGTTTTGGAGTATACAAGGCAATTTTGGATCAACTTTTTCACTCTCTTCCCCCCCTATTTTTTATTAATTTATTCTAATCTCTCTCCAGTATTTGCTTAAAGCATACTATAAATTAATGTAACTTATATCTCTCATTATAAAAGTAAAAGAGAATGAAAGTGAGAGTGAGAGAAAGAGAGAGAGAGAGAGAGAGAGAGAGAGAGTGTGTGTGTATTTGTGTTTTGCTTTGTGTCTCCATTGTCTCTTGTTCATATTTTTTACATTTTGCATCTCAACTAATCTAACTACTAACTTGCTACTAAACAATCTACTAACCAACTAACTTGCAATTTACTAATTTTCATATTAATAAAGAAGGTTAAAAATGAATCAACTTCCTAACCACAACTTTAGTATTTGATTAAAATTTACTTAATATTGCAACACAGTTTATATTTGCTAAACACCTATTGAATCCAAAAGAATTCGCTCTATCGGTAGCAAGTCCTTTTTGGGTCCTCGTACCCATACCCTTTTGGGTAGCTTGGTTGACCTTGGGTGAGATGAATTGGCAATTCATTAGGCTATAGCAAAACTTAAAATTAACACTAACTTACTAACTTATTGACTATCTAACATTTAACAAATGTTTTATGGTTCAATTCAAGTTAGTTTATTTTGTTGCAAGATGATTGTTATGGTTAGTTACCTTCTTATTGTAAGTTAATCTTGGTTTATTCAATTGCAATATGGTTATAGTTGTTTATTACAATATGGTTATAGTAGTTCATGATTATCTTTCATGATGATCAATCAACTATTGCCTTGGCTAAAAATCTTGTACTGCATCAAAGAACAAAGCATGTTGAAATCCAAGCCCACTTTATCAGAGAGAAGGTATGGGATGGGACTATTCAGTTGGAGTATTGCCCATCATCTTCTAATTTTGCTGATTTATTCACCAAACCTCTTCCCAAGGAGCAATTTTATAAGCTGAGGGACTCACTTGGTTTGGTGAAGTTGTCCTCAAGGGGGAATGAAGTGTAGTTACACTTGTGTGATGGCAACTTCATCCTTATGAGGTGTTTTGTGCTATATATATGAGTTGATATTTGGTGGTATAATTGCTTTTTGCATCTCTTTTGAACATGGTACTTTCTTGTTTGCCTTGTGCAACTTTTGTACATGTTACTTTGTAGATGGCATTGTGCAATTATGGTATATGATGCAATTGCTTTATGCGACTCTTTTACATGGTACTTTCTTGTTGCCTTGTGCAACTTTGTACATGTTTTTTTTATGTAGTTGGCATTATGCAATTGGTTTATCATGGTACTTTCTTGTTAGCATTTATGCTACTTTTGTACATGATATTTTATGGTTGGCTTTATGCAACCATTGTGCACACTTTATTATTTTCATATACCTTATGCAACTCTTGTACATGGTACTTTTTTGTTAGCCTTGTGCTACTTTTGTACATGGTATTTTAGAGTTTGCATTATCATGGTACTCCTTGTTTGCTTTATGCAACTTTGTACATGATATTTTTTGATCAACTATATAGCACGTGACTATAAGTATGGCTTGGCATCTTTTTGTGATGACTTATAGTTCACTATTTGTTAGATCAGTTTTGTTATCATCTTTGGATATTCATATATGTTGTGGTGAATATATTTATGATGATGTATCTAAAAGATCTTATGTTGAGCTGCTTGTAGCTTGTAGGTACTTTCGTTTGGGGTTTTGCAGGCTTACTGAAGACACCCTTTTGATGTTTTCTTCTTGTCATTTGCAACCACTTGTGGTTGATGGATGGCTTTGTAAGTTTCTTGTATATGAAGCTACTCCATTGGGGGCTTGTAGTCTTATTTTGGCCCATTTTGTATTGGTGCCTTATTGTAGACCATTCTTGGTCATAGAAGCTCATTGTAACTATATTACTCATTTGATTCTCATCCCCGTTTGTATCTTTAGGGGGAGAATGTTTCTTTGTCTCATAATTTCTTTCCCCAATATTGCATTAAGGGGGAGTGTTGGAATATGTAATGCAACATTGTGTAAATTATTCTTAGACTAAAATGTAAAGTCTAAAGAATAATATTTGAATTAGAATATAATTCTATCTTATGTAAAATATTCCCACCCAATTAATAAATAAATTAAGGGTGCTAGGAATATTTAATTTCTTGAGAAAAAATTATTTTCCTTTTCTAGCAAATATTAGAAAGTAACTAATCACTTTCTAATATTTGATAGATGCCACTTATCACATATCTCAAAGATTAGATTGTGATAAAATTAGAAAGTAACTAAAGCACTTTCTAATATTTGATATATTGTGATAATATTAGATTGTGATAAGATTTAGGGTTGTAGTAGAAAAGCTTCTCTTTAAATAGGGGTGTTTTCTACTACATATTATCATATCTTATCAGATCTTATCATATCTTATCGTATCTTGTCATATTGACTTGTGTTGTAGGTTATGTTGATGCATATTGTTGCATAACATTGAAGCATTCTTGTACTGTTGAATCATTGAGTAATATAGTGAGCTTCATAGTGGATGTTTCCCTTCTTCATTTGAAGTAGGGTTTTACCACTTAATATTGGTGTTGTGGTTTTTTTCTTTTTTTGTGTGTGATTGATCTTGTGGAGCATTCTTCGATCTTGGGGAGACTTTGCTTGTCTCACAATTTGTTTGAACGAATTTGTAATGCACTATGTGAGTAACCTACAATTTTTCTTCAAACATGTTCATGCAACTCATTCTATTTTTTTGTGATATTTCTTTTGATTAAGTGCATTTTAACTAGGTGCTTGATGTCCCATGGATGTAAGTTTTCTATCAAGATGTATGTCTAGACGTCTTTATTATTTGAATCAATACTTTACAAATTGAATTGTGCCATTTTTATTTATAATTCTTGGATATGCTATATTTACAAATGATTGAAAGCACAAGAAATATCTTGATGTTGGAACTTATCTATGGATACAAATAAGAAATTTTACTTCTATCCATGTGTGTCTCGATACCTTAATGTTGATATCTATTCTTAATTAATAAGAAAATTGTTGCTTATACCTATGTGTCCCTTGTTTTATGTGCCTCATGGGTTATTAATTACAATTCTTTTTGGAACAATGCAATGGACATTGTACATCATACTAAAAAAAAATTAAGGGCTTCTCTGCTCTCTCGATGCTTTACAACCTTGGTCTCTTTCTTCCACTTTGGAAATGTTTACTCCTGATGCTTCATAGCCTTTAAATGTGTTTGGAAAATGGCATAAAGGGTTGCCTTTAGCTGATCCTTGATACGATTTATTATCCTAGTATTGCTTCTATATCTACTAGGCTCTTTTGGAAGTATTTTTATCCTAATATCCTTCTTAGCAAGAGTTTGATATTTTAAATTATTTTATGAGAATGCTTCATGGAGAGAATGGTTACCTCTTTCTCTTGAGGTTAAACCTTACTTGGTCTTTTGCAAGGTTCTTTGCACTAAGACCACTTTTTTAATAGATTCATTTTACAACCTCTTTAGAGTGAACTAAAGGGTATGGATCAAAAGAAGAGTTTTCTCTTCCTTCCACCTACTCTGATATCACTAATGCTACTAATGCTTAGATGCCTCAGTGTTTTGCATTATAAAATGATGGATATTTAAATATGTTTAGTGCCCAATTTTGGCATGAAAAACCTCTAACTAAACCTACAATTACACTTGAATTTTAGTGCATACATACTCCTTATGATGGATGCTCATAACACTCTCATTGTCACATGGACTATGATGTAATAGTTCCTAACATTGTTTCCTTCCCTTAACATACATTTAAACTTGATTTTTTCAAACTCTATAGCAAAATTTTATATTTCCATAATGGTTTTTTGTAAGTTCTATGGAGCCTTTGCTTTGATCAAAATTGCATATATTACTATTAATGAACCATATTCCATCCATACTTTTTTGCATTTCATTTATCTACATATTTTAACCCTTCCAAATCCACCCCATATTCAACTTCATTATTTGTTTTAAATCCACTACTAAAAGCATAATGTGACAAAATATCACCCCTATTATTTCTAATTATTCCTTCTTCTCCTATTGGTCTTGGATTTACTTTAGATGCTCCATAAAAATTTAATTTTACCAACTCCACTTTGGATGGTTTCTACTTTATATTCTTTTCTTTCCTTTTGTTCCTCCTATACTTAGTATCATAATTCCATTTGATGTCTTGACTCCATCTATCAAGGCTTTCTGCTTCAAGATCAGGGATTATGTGATTTGATAGGATTGGTTTAGACTCCTCATGGGTAAATAAATATTCCTTTTCATCACCTCTAAACTATTTTTCTTTTTTTCTAAAATAGTCTTCTATTTGTTTCCAGCCATACAATACAAATTGTTGTATCTTTTGATGTATCCTAGATTATCTTTAATGCCTCACTTTTAGAAATGCTTTACCATTGATTTAATCATTTTTTAATTCTTCCATTCATCACCATGCATTTACCAAATATATTAAGAATCCATGGCCATCATTCCTAGACTATTGAACAATATCCCAAGAGATGTTCTATATTCCGTTTTACATAGAACACATAATGAGGAGCCATGAAAACCCCTTTTGATTAGGTTATCATAGGATAAAAATTTCCTATGACCTACTAGCCAAGAAAAAATATTTTTACTCTTGGAATGCTTGAGCTATCCCAAATATCTCTCCATATTCTTGTGGTGTTCTTATTTTATTGGTGCTTTATATTAAATTTGCTTCTTACTATGTACTCTCATGATTTATTCAAATCCCAAACTAGCTCATCCTTGGATCCCCTAAAAATAATCACTATTGTTATCTTTTTTCTCAATTGCCTCCTAGAAAAAATGTACGATATACTTGTAAAAATGTCTTCTTTCTATTTGTATCTTTTTTTCCACGAAAAAAAACCTAATTTTTATTCCAATTGAGAAAATAATATTACAAAGTATAGAATCCCAAGGCTTACAAAAAGTAACAAAGACAGTCCTAATTGCCCCATCAAAATTTTTAAGAATCTAACACCCTAAACAAAAGAGAACCCTATAGAAAAAGAGCCTAATATATGGGTCATACATCAACTGTCAATAATCAAAAAATACAACATAAAGAACCTGCACAATTATTTTATTTTATTTTTAACAATTATCATAAATTGAAGTCACTACCTCACAGAGAGTCACATCATCCTTAATTTCACTCCACTCCCAACTCCCTTGAGCCAGCAACAATCCTTCCTTTGACATAGCATCTGCAAGAGAATTGTGTTCTCTATATACATGTTGGTAAGTGATGAGGCTAAAAACACCCACTAAAATATTCACCTGTTCTAATATTGACCACAAGGTTATATTCTCTATTTTGAAATGATCCTTCATCCAATTAATGACCAACAAAGAATCTCCCAAAACTTGGATTTGTTGAACATTATGAACTAATGCATTTTTCAACAACTTCAAAGAAATCAATTCAACATAGTTATTGGTGCCCATGCCCAAGCATGCCTTGAACTTTATAAAATATTCTATCTATATCTTACTGTTAGGATCCTCAAAGCTAACATTAATAATTAATATTATTAATCAATTAATTATTATATTATTAACTCATAACATGAACCATCATGTCTCTTCACCAACATAGCTTTAGGGTAGATATAAATATTAGGTTTGGACATGCACACAAATCATAAAGATGAAAGAATAATTTAGTTTTAATTTTAGGATAGAGCCCCTTATAAGTGGCATGTGATTCCAATGGAGCTCCCTTTAAGAGATCTACAATTCTAGTAACTCAAGTTCTTATTAATTTATTTATTAAATTTATAATAAATTATTTGGGGTCTTCACATTTGGTATCAAAGTGTCGATCTAGGCATTTATAATAGAAAATAAATAGTAAAATAATTGGAGGGGAATTCATGAAGGTAGATCTCCCTATCATACTACATCTCGAGGGTATTGACTTGTTCACCAATTAACCAGTGTTCCTGGAGGATCTGCAAAACTCACAAACAGACGGATAATTTGATAGTTTGTTTCACTCAAGCATACCATTACATATCATTTTCCATCACATTGATTGCACGTAAACCAAAAAGTTGATAACACCAAATTTTTATCCAAGACATTGCTCACTTTTTGCACCATTATAAACAACTTTTTGCAAAAAATATTTTATTGCTACCAAGGATTATTACCATTTTTTTGCAAAATTCAAAATTACCACCATGGCCAATGGAAGCAGATCTCTAGACCCTGTTTCACCAAATTGGAACATGAAATTTTCCAAACCAATGACCCACTTTTAGAGGTTAATCTCACCACCCTATGTCAACTAACTTTAGTGCATGCATATCAAACTCAATTTGAAGAACTCGCCAAACACACCGCTGAGTTGGATGAATCATTTTTCGTATGTTTCTTCATCTGTGGATTGCAAGAAGATATTAGAATGGAGGTGGAGATGTACACTCCCTACACCCTGTTAGCATCCATTGGATTAGCTAAGTTATTTGAATATAAATCAATGCTTAATGTAAATACAAGAAGCAACCTCTTGGACAATCACCTATCTTGCACACTATCCTAGAACCTAACCAACCCTTATTGATTAAGTACCTCAACCCAGAGGAAATGGAGGAGCGACAGGCAAAAGACCTCTCCTATAATTGTGATGAGTAATATGGACCCAATCATAGATGCACTACCCAAACATTATATTTATTGAATGTAGCTAATACTTGTCACTCCACAAAGGGAGAAGATGAGGTAGATGTACAAGAAGTGATCGATGCACTAGGAGAAGATAAGGTATATGTGCAAGAAGTGACTGATGCACCTGATAACAACAATAAATAAATCCCTAAAATTTCCTTCAATGCTCTTGTAGGTTTTCCTTCTCCAAAAACTATGAAATTTCAAGGGTACTTCAAACAACAAAATATCATTATGCTCATTGATTTAGGAAGTACTCATAATTTCATTGATCCAAGCGTGGTATAACAGGATAATTTTTATATATGACCTTGACATAGCTTTAATATGGTTATTGGTACTGGGGGATGGATTTCCTATCAAGGAAAGTGTTGAAAAATCATAGCTCACCTTGCGCAACTACAACATGACAAGTGACATGTATGTGTTGCCATTGGGTATAAGGGATGTTTTAGAGGCTCAGTGGTTATGAACGCTCAAGGTAATACTATAGGATTTTACAAAATTATGGGTGCAATTCACTATTGAAGGCCAGACATACACTCTAAAATGAATACAAGCAAGCTCCTCACAATAATGATTTCTTGATGTACGAGAAAACTTATTCAAAAAGGAGGTAAAAGGGTGATTGCATAATTATTTTCCCTTCATTCTACAAGGGAAGAATAAGTTGAAGTGGAAAAGTTACAACTTTTGACACATCGCTCTGAATTATTTGAGGCACCACAAGGGTTGCTATCCCATCGTTCTCATGATACTACTATTATTATTGGAAATCCACCACTAAATATTCGACCTTAAAGATATCCTTGCCTATAGAAAAGCAACTTTAAACTTGTGCAAAAAATTGTGCAAATGCTACTTGGAAAATGCTTCATCAATTTCAACAATAATTTTCTCAATCCTAGCTTTGAGGACAAAGCTTTTTCCAGGAAGGGTGGCATGTTAGGATCCTCCATCCTAAAATTAATATTTAATATTTTTTTTTTTTTTGAATTTACATGGTGGAATCGGTAGCCGCCATGAATCCGGGCAGGCTTTCCAACTTTTTATGGCCGCCACAGTATTCTGTGATTTTCGCCCCAGAAGCTGCCACACAAATCTTCATGCAGTCCACCCCTATAACCACCATGCCACAATCATTTTAAACATTTTACGCCGTTGAAAGCACCAGGAAAGGGACAAGCGTTCAGTCCGATGAGGCCCGAGATTTGAACCTTGGACCTCTGCCCCCTTATGGGGTTTGGATGAACCAATTCATCTACACCTCGAACCTAATATTTAATATTATTAATCAGTTAATTATTATATTATTAACTCATAACGTGAACCATCACATCTCTTCATAGCATGAACCATCATGTCTCTTCACCCACATAAATTTAGGGTAGATATAAATATTAGGTTTGGACATGCACACAAATCTTAAATAAGAAAGAATAAATTAGTTTTAATTTCAAGAGGTATCCCCCTATAAGTGGTCTATGATTCTAAGGGATCTCCCTTTAAGAGGTCTGCGATTCCAGTAACTCAATTTCTTAAACATTTATAATAAATTATTTGGGGTCTTCACACTTACTTCCTAATACTTGTACATAATATTTGAAACTCTATCACCATATTAATCTTGAAGTAATCTCATCCATGGTTTCAAAAATGGATCTAGATTGAGTGTTTTTTTATCACACCAATTATCCATCCAAATAGATATTTTTCTCCAGTTCCCACCATCCATATCAGAATTTTAATTACTATATGAGTTGATTTTTTAAATTGTTCCATAGTGCAAAACCATATGATAGTGATAATGTATTAAATATTAAGCTTAGATCATTAGGCTCAATGACTTAGAAGAATTCTTGCCCATTGTCTTTGAATCTCTCTGTAAAATATCCAAATTACTTTCTCCCTTAGAGATAAGTTTGCATCCATAAGAACTCTTAAGTCAAGACCTCCCCCAATTTTATCATCACACACCTTGATCTATTTCACAAAAGGAAATTTTATTTTATCATGTAATCCTAACCATAAAAATGATTGCATAATATAGATTAAATTTTTTTCTACCGATTTTGGCATAATATACAAGGACATATAATATGTTGGAATGGCTTATAAGACTAATTTAATTAGCTACACTCTTCTTTCTAACGATAACTAT
Organism: Wollemia nobilis; assembly: GCA_028583015.1. Classification (NCBI taxonomy): domain Eukaryota; kingdom Viridiplantae; phylum Streptophyta; class Pinopsida; order Araucariales; family Araucariaceae; genus Wollemia; species Wollemia nobilis. The sequence goes on along the minus strand of JAQPPZ010016587.1, from coordinate 4,236,689 downwards.
CTACTTTTCCATGTTGGTACTTTATTATGAAATTTACTTATAACTAGATTCCATAATTATATTTTCATTCTTCCCTCAAATAAGGACATCCCTATATATTTTGTTGGCAAATTTACCTCCATTTGAAGTAACCTGTATATCCTTATTTTGACTCTAGTTGGAGTGTCTAGGAAGTAAAATTAGATCTTATCCTATTATATTTATACCCTTATATTATTTCATACTCATTTAATAATTTGTTCAAAGACATGGCCTCATTTTTCCCTACCCTCTCAAAAAGGGTTGTATCATCTACAAACTGTTGATGGGTGATGTTGTCAATGTTATTACTAGCTTTTGTTGGAGTATATTATATTATTTGGTACATGCTAATGTACCACCTTGGGTACATATTTATATTAGATTAGAGTGTTAGTAAATATTTTATATAATGTAATAATGTGCAAGAAATGCACAAGTGTTATGTAGTTAAGTGTGCAAGTGTGATGAGTGTAGATGTGTGCAAGTGTCCTTTATGTATGAGTGTACATGTGTTCTTAGAATAGAAAAAGGAAGAGTCTCAAGAAGAGTGAATGCCAAGAGTATTCCATATGAAGAGTCACATTCTATTATATATGTGACTAAGAATTGTATGAGTGAAGTGAAGGGAAGATGAGGAGAGAATGTGAGAGTATGGTGTATGTGATATTTATTCAATATCATGTTACTATTTTTGTGATAATTTATTAATGTCTATTTTATGAGTTGTTGCAGAATTTATTTATGAGTTTTATGTGATTGAAATATTGCCATTATTATATATTTTATATTGCAACTTTATTTGAGATCTTGTGGTTATTTGCATTGATTATTAAGCATCAAAAGCTAGCAATGATAGTAGAGCTACAACAAGGTTTTCTTGCACATGTTTTGATAAGTTACAAATAGTCTACGAATATTTCTACTAGTCAAGGAGAAACCAATAAGGTTGAAGATATTACCTCTAGAGAAGGAAAACCAGAGAAGATAGTATTTCCATTGTGTTGAAGAAAAACCAGTGAAGATTAAATATAGATTGAGTTTACCTATTCCAAGAATAAATTTGGAATAGAAGGTAGTCTACAACATAGTTTCAGGTCTTGAAGATAGATCTTGATATTGACAAGATTAAGAGACCCAAGAAGGAGGTCCTATTAAAAGGGTTGATAGTAAAAGCAAACTTGAAGGTAGAAGAAGACCTCAAGTTGCATTTGGCTAGAGTCTTTCCACAGGGTTGCAAAAAAACTCGTGAATACTAGGACTTAACATATATTTCTTTCCACTAGATTGAATAACAGCTAGTGAAGATTATTGATTTAAGCTTTTTAGATATTTGGATGCATTTGATTACTATTGTTTAAATTATTGTTGCAAAAAATTAATTCTTGAAATTTGAGAAGCTTCCTACAAAAGATAGAGAATAATATCACCTTATATTGTCTAAAATTCTATGCTTTCCTCGTGTAGGAATTGATTTTGGAAGTGCAACAAAAAATTGGAGATTAAAGGCCTAAGAGAAAGGTCTCATTGGATAATTTGAAGAATTGAAGATAGAATAATTTGAAGATTATAGAAAGAGGATTGAATATTGAGGAGACCCAAAGAGCTCCCATTGAATATTGAATATTGAGGAGACCCAAAGAGCTCCCATTGAAGATTAAAGACTAAATATTAAGGAGACCCAAGAGAAGAGGTCCCATAGCATATTGAAGAGAGAAGAGATAAAGAGGCTAGAAAAGCCCTATTGAATATCGAGAAAAATGAGACCCAAGAAAATAGGTCCCATTGAAGATTTGAAAAAGGATATAGGAGATTTGAGAGAGAAGATTGAGGAGGCCTAGAAAAAAGGTCTCATTGAAACTTGGAAGGAGAAATAAGGAGAATAGATAAGCTCTATTGAAAAATTTAAGAAGTGGCCATTGGAGAAGATTTAAAGAAATTTTGAGGTAGAATATTGCAAGAAGAAGAAAATTTTGAAAAAATATAATCATATCAAAAATTGAGACAAATTTTGCCATCCGACAACAAGCCCAAAAGGATTTGTGAAACTGATTCAAGGAGAAATTTCTTGGCAAGAAGTTTACCAAATTTTAGAAAGTATTTTTGAAGACTTCAAGACATTTATATTATTGAATAAGAGGCCAAAAAAGAGGATAAATTTGAAGACATAATTTAGTGAGATCTAAGGAGGAGAAAGAGGATTGAAAGAGGCCACAAGTTGATATTTTTTGAGGTAGCCATTAAAGTTTTAAAGATTATTTTTTGAAGAAGAAGATTGTAGAATTTCGAGGTAGAATTTTAAGATTTTTAGTACAACAAGTTAGAGGATGAGAAATCAGAATTTTGGAGCAGCATTTGAATATTTTTGGACTACAAATTTGAGCAGCAATTTGAAGGAGATATAGAGCTACAATTGAATATTTTTTTAGTAGATTTGCAAGTTTTTTTGGACAACAAAAATGCAGTGGATTGAAGGATTTAGTGATAACATATTGGACAACATTTGGTGTTGCAAATTTTAGAGTTTGGGATAGCATTCAAAGAAGAGTTAGAGCTACAAATTTCAGAGATTCTTGGAAACATTCTAAAAGGATAAAGGAGAAGTTTTTGGACAACATATTTGGAAGAAGATAGAAGCTATTTTTTTATAGTGTTTTGAAAGGTGAAAGAAATTTTTTGGAGAGCAAGTTGAAAAGAGGAGAGAGAATTTTTTGAGTAGCAACTTAAGCAAAAGGAAGAGCTAAAAATTGAAGGTATTGGACAACAAGTTTTGACAACAAGAAGGTGAGCTAAATCTATGAAAAAACAAACTACAAAAGAGACTAAAAAGGTTTGAAAGTGTATTTTTTTCAATGAGTTTACATAGGTTTTTATGAGGGGTCTTGGTCCCCTCATACTGAATGGGTTTTGAAACTTGGACCTCTCAAAGAGAAGCCAAATTCCTTAGCATTGCAGAGAGTGGATTAATTCAATTTTAATAGGCACCATATTCTAGAGTTTAAATCAATAAAAAGAAACTCTAAGTTTAGTGTCTCCAAGTTGATGAAGGAGGCATCTTGGTCAACCTTGAATCTGCATTATAAAACAACAAAAGTAGAAGTTAAAGATTGCATAAGGAAGGAGTCCAAAAATTTTGCAAATTGGTACTTTGATAAAGCATAAAGGAGGTGGTCTATTTCAAGTGTTAAAATCAGAAAAATAAGTGCAAAAGGGTGTTAAAGAGAGCAAACAACCAATATTTTAAAAATGAGCTCTCAAAAAAATTGAACCAACTCATATATCGTTGATAAGCCAAGCTATAATTTACTGTAAAAGTGAGCACACAGAAGCAAGGCAACAAGAGTGGCAACTGAAGTTGAATGAAGGAGAGCCACCATATTGGAAGGGTGAGGGTCATCCAAATTGAGGATGAACCACCATGAATGGAGAAGCTATCAAAAGTAGAAGGAATAACCACCATACTAAAGAGAAGAGCCACCAAGTTGGTGAGGAGGAGAAAAGTATCAACACCACCATTAGCTCCATTCAAGGAGCTCAAACGTGGTCTATGAACATGTAGTTGATAAGACATTCCGTAAACGTTAAAAATCCATTCATTGAGAAGCCAAAAACATTGAAGGAGCTGACTTAGGGCAAGTTGGAATAAAATATAAGTGCCAAGGAATCACCCACCGCACAAGTGAGTGCCTGAATTGCTATTGGTGAGAAGGCACATATCAATTGAAATATACAAGATACCATAATGCCACCAAAGAAGGTAGAATAACACTTTTGGTTTCTTATTGCAAAGTTTTACGTAGTAAGGAGGAGCATTGGAGAGTTGAAGTGCTAAAAAGAAGACCAACAATCATGTGGTATGTGAGTTGAAGAGTAAAAGACATTGCCTACCATTTGGCATGTTGAATACAGAATGCCAACAGTTTTTTGAGGAAGCCAAAATAATTCAAAGCATTTATTAAATGCATGGATCAAGACATTTATGAAGACATCCATTTTTTGAATTTACCTTTGGAGAGCATTAGGCTTTCATATCTGAAAGCGTTCATTGAGTAAGCACCTATATGAGAGAGAAGAAAGTGGAAGTTGAAGGGTCAATGTCAAAATACTGATATTTCATCGATAATTTTATGTGCTCTTACAAGGAGGTAATATTTAAGCTAAGCTTTGATTTTCTAAAGGTTGGAGTTATAAGATGTGAATAATATTTAATTTTCTTAAAGTTGAATGCAATTAATTCATTTCCATATTGATTAAGTGAATTATTGGAGGTATAAGGTTTATAAGTGGAAAATCAAAACCCTAGATATCTTATTATTGCATTTTGAGAATTTTTGTAAATTTTTTGAAGCGTTGATTTGAATTATTGGGAAGTTAATTACATGTTTTGTAATTTATTTATTTTATTTTGAAAAGTAATTTGGAATATTTGAAAATTGATAATTTTGGAGAAATAAGGATTTCAACATCAAATTAGGAATACAAAAAAATTGCAAATATCTTTTACTAAACTTCTAAATTTCTAATTGGGGAGTTATAAGGAATTCAACATCAACATAGGATTGTGAAATTTAGAATTTAGAAATCATATTTTTAAAATTTGGGAGGTTAAAGGTATTCAACCTAAATATTTGAAGAATTGAAACCTTTATAAAACATTATTGACTGATCGTTCATAACATTAGGGAGACATAAGGTGGTCAACCTCAAAGGTTTAGAGATTTGAATTTTTTTATCAAAGTTGTCTTTCATTTTTAAGACTAGGGAGTTACAAGGAAGATTACATTAGAAGAACTATGGATGAAATTGTTAAGAATGCATTTAAAAAAAATGATGAACTATTTCATGAACTAAAATTTTATTCACAAAACTTAATAGATACCTTTGATGGATATAAATATTTGCCTACCAATTTAAAGGAAATATTTTTCTTATTTTTCAAGGAAGCAAAAGAAGAGAATTTTATGACATTGATTATTTATCTTCATGAAGTACTTTTCAAGGCTTGGTGGAATGCTCAAAATATAGTTATGTTTTTTTTTAGAAGAATGTCTGATGATTTATCTATCATTAATTATTTTTTAATTCTTTTAAGGACTGGAACAAAAGAAAGATGAACATGCTAGTAATGAATTACCGAATTCAAGACAATACTATTGTGATGATGCACTAACTCATTACATTGAAGATATATCGCTAGTGAAGGTACATAAATAAAGAAGAAGAAACAAGAGAATAAATCAGATAAAAAAAGGTAAAATTAAGACTAGACCTAAAGAAGATACTTATTTGAAGAGTCGAAGATAAAAATCAAAGTTGTATTATTGTGATGACTTGCTAACACAATGCTTAGAAGGTGGATCATTAGGAATATCTCAAATGAAGATACAACAATGAAGAAATAAAAAGAAGGATAGAAGAAATCATATCAGAAAGGTTAAACAAGAACCATATATTGCAAATTCATAAATTGATCTAAAAGAGATAAAATTTAAGATAGAATATGAATACCATATTGAAGACTAAAATATTTAATAACCAAATAATGTAATACAGGGGGTGTTGGAGTATATTACATTATTTAGTACATGCTAATGTACCACCTTGGGTACATCTTTAGATTAGGAGTGTGTCTTAGATTAGAGTGTGAGTAAATATTTTATGTAATGTAATAATGTGCAATAAATGCACAAGTGTCATGTAGTTAAGTGTGCAAGTGTGATGAGTGTAGATGTGCACAAGTGTCCTTTATGTATGAGTGCACATGTCCTTAGAATAGGAAAGTGAAGAGTCTCAAGAAGAGTGAAGGCCAAGAGTATTCCATATGAAGAGTCACATTCTATTATATATGTGACTAAGCATTGTATGAGTGAAGTGAAGAAGATGAGGAGAGAATGTGAGAGTATGGTGTATGTGACCTTTATTCAATATCATGTTACTATTTTTGTGAGCATTTGTTAATGTCCATTTTATGAGTTGTTGTAAAAGTTATTTATGAGTTTTATGTGATTGAAATATTGCCATTATTATATATTTTATATTGCAACTTTTTTTAATATCTTGTGGTTATCTGCATTGAGTATTAAGCATCAAAATCTAACAAATTTAAGTCTGCTTATTAGCCCATATTTTAATGCCTTATTCAAGTTCCTTCCTAATACCTCCACCATAATAACAAACAAATATGGTGATAGAGGATCTCCCTATCTAAGACCCCTATTGGATTTAAATTATTTTGTTACAATCCCATTAAATAGCACTAAATATGATACTACACAAACACAATATTTAATCCATTTGACCTATTTCTTCCCAAATCCAAAATTTTCTAATACTGCAAAAATAAAATCCCATTTAAATCTATTATAGGCTTTATTCATATCAAGTTTCAATATCATCAATCTCTCTTTTCTAGAAGTTTTTGAAAGCATTACTTCATGAGCTACTATGATCCCATATATAATTTATCTACCTTTCACAAATTATCCTTGCCCTTCTGAAATAATTTTGCCCAATAGTGGTCTTAACCAATTTGACATCACTTTGGAGATTATGTTATATACCATATTATATAGTCTTATGAGTCTAAATGAATCAAATAATTCTACATCCTTCTTTTTTAGAATCAGGGTAAGATGTGTTGCATTTATGTTATAAGGTATGTACTATTCTATCCTAGATTGTTATGAGGAGAGAATGTGAGAGTATGGTGTATGTGACCTTTATTCAATATCATGTTTCTATTTTTGTGAGCATTTGTTAATATCCATTTTATGATCTGTTGTAAAATTTATTTATGAGTTTTATATTATTGAAATATTGCCATTATTATATATTTTATATTGCAACTTTTTTTAATATCTTGTGGTTATCTGCATTGAGTATTAAGCATCAAAATCTAACAAATTTAAGTTTGCTTATTAGCCCATATTTTAATGCCTTATTCAAGTTCCTTCCTAATACCTCCACCATAATAACAAAAAAATATGGTGATAGAGGATCTACCTATCTAAGACCCCTATTGGCTTTAAATTATTTTGTTACAATCCCATTAAATAGCACTAAATACGATACTACACAAACACAATATTTAATCCATTTGACTTATTTCTTCCCAAATCCAAAATTTTCTAATACTGCAAAAATAAAATCCCATTTAAATCTATTATAGTCTTTATTCATATCAAGTTTCAATATCATCAATCTCTCTTTTCTAGAAGTTTTTGAAAGCATTACTTCATGAGCTACTATGATCCCATATATAATTTATCTACCTTTCACAAATTATCCTTGCCCTTCTGAAATAATTTTGCCCAATAGTGGTCTTAACCAATTTGACATCACTTTGGAGATTATGTTATATACCATATTATATAGGCTTATTAGTCTAAATGAATCAAATAATTCTACATCCTTCTTTTTTAGAATCAGGGTAAGATATGTTGCATTTATTTTATAAGGTATGTACTATTTTATCCTAGATTGTTCCACTACCACCAATAAAGAATCCTTCACTATTTCCTATTTATGTTGATAGAATGTTATAGAGAGTCCATCTAGACATAGGGATTTATCATTATTAAAAGAGAAAATATTTTAATGGACTTCTAAAGTAATAGGCTCCATCAATTTCTATTGTCTTCATCTCTTATAACTGAAGGTACTTCTTATAGTAGTTTATCATTAAGAACTTCAATATCCTTTGATCCTAGAATATTTTGGTAAAAAATCCTCGCCTCATTTATGATTTCTCTTTGGTATACAATCCAAAACCCTTCTACTAATTTGATTCTATTAATTTTGGATGTTGATCTCTATACTATTGCCATCCTCTAAAAAAACATTGTGTTTGTATCTCCTTTTAACCAAGTCTATCTTGATTATATTCTATAAAATTTCTCTTCCTTACTCAAAATATTATGATCTTCACTAAATAACTCCCTTTACTTTGAGCTTGAATTATTGTGCTCACAGTTTTGAAATTTTTAGAGTTTCTGTTTTAGTTCTTCTTTCTTCTCAAAAATGTTTCTGAAAGTGTTCTTGTTCCTTTATTTTAATCTAGATATCATTGATTTAATTTATTTTAGAAGTGTATACAACCCACCATTTCCTAAAGAATTCCATGTTTGTGCTATCATATAAAAAAATTGAGGATGGTGTTCCCACATCTACTCATATATAAAATATGATCTTTTTTTAATTCACTTACCACCATTTTAACTCTTATTGGCTAGTGATTTTAACTAATCCTTGTTAAGGTATTAATTTTAGCACAAGTGCTTTAATCTAGCCAATGATATGAGAGTATGTATTTGTCTAAGTTTTTTCCTATTAGATTCTAGTCTTTCTTGTTGTTAGTCCATGTATATTTTTCTCTTCAAACTCAACCTTCCATAGATTATTATTTTAAATAAAATATAAGAATCTCTCACACTTTGGGTTATTTTTCTAATTCCTCTAAAATTTTCATCTATCTTGGTTATGACTTTAAAATCTCTTATGATCATTAATTATATTTCTTGGTATTTGGTTCTCATAAAGGCTTAAATACCCTTCCATACTTCTAATTTTCTTGACTGAGTTGTAGATCCATAAACAATGATTTGATGAATGTAAGGTATCCTTCATGACTAGATGAAATTGTAGATATAAATAATTGAACCAAGGAGTTGAAGAAGAACACACACCACTTAAGGAGGGCAGAATCCTATAGCCACTCGGAGAGGGTAAAGTCTCTTGCAAATAAGAGAAATGAATTAAATGTTCGATGATGAAAATATGAATAAATAACTCTACTATAAATATATAACTTAAATAATGAATTGATGCAGCTCATCAATGACCCGATGCATCTATTGGGGCCATTACATGGCTCCCCTCCTTGGAAAGCTTTGTCCTCAAAGCTGGAAATGACTGGAAAATGCTTTTTGATTCCCATGTAGCATCTTCTTTTGGAAGGTCCTACCATTTAATCAAAAATTCTTGAATCTAGTGAGATCAAAGATGACATACTCTGGTTTGCAATATTGTTTTAGGTTGAAGAGTTATTTTCCCTTCTTCATCTAGTACTGGAAGTGTTGTTTATGATTGCACTTTCTAACCAATCACTTGTTTGAGACAAGATACATGAAAAATTGGATGTATACAAGAAGAGGGTGGAAGCTCCAATTGATATGCAACTTCACCAATGCAATGAACTATCTTATAGGGCCCATAAAATTGGGGATTCAACTTCTGAATGGACTTTATCTTCAAGTATAACTTCTTATAAGGTTGTAAGTGCAAAAAAAACATATCCCCAACAATGAATTGTCATTTAGAACGTTGTAAGTTGTGTTGCTGCTTCATACAATTTTGTGTCTGGATCAAATTATCTTTAAGAAGGTTGAGCATTGTCTGATGATGTTGAAATAAATAATCTACTTGAGCTACTTTAGAAGAGCCTAGAACATATTCAAATATTGTTGGTGGATTCTGACCATACAAAGCTTCGAATGGAGACATCTTGAGGAAAAAATGGTAAGAAGTGTTATACCACCATTCCGCTAAGGAAAGCCATTGAATCTAGTGATATTTTTTATCTTGGGAAAAGAAATGAAGATAAGTACCCAAACATTTGTTAAATATTTTTGTTTGTCCATCCGATTGTGGGTGATATGTGAAATTCATGTTCAACTTGGTACCACTAAGATGAAATAATTCTTTCCAAAATTTTCTAGTGAAGATGGGATCACGGTCGCTTACAATAGTTTTGGGTATACCATGTAATTTGAAAATAGAGTCGAGAAATACCTTGGCCACTTTGCTTGTTGAGTAAGGATGTTGTAAAGCACAAAAGTGAGCATACTTGGAAAAATGATCCACCACCACAAAAATCACTGTTTTACCCTCTGAATTGGGGAGACCCTCAATGAAATCCATTGATATGTGTTCCCATTGGTGGTTTGGAATTGGTAAGGGTTGCAACAGTATTGGAGATTTCACTATTTCACCTTTATTGCATTGGCATACCTCACATTCAACCACAAATATCCTAACATTGGATTTTAAACCTTTCCAAGAAAAATATTGTTTCACTCACTGGTATGTTTTCAAAAAACTTGAGTGTCCTGTAGAAGGAGATGCATGCAATTCTTGGAGGACCATAGATTTAATAGTGGAACCATGCAGAAGGTAGATGTGATCTTTCTTGTGAAGCACACCCTCAGAATATGAGAAGTAAGGATGTTTTGAGGATCCTGAATTCTTGTCTTGAATAATTTGAGCAGTTTCACTGTCAACCAACCATTCTTTTTGAAGTTGGGACAACCATTGGGGACAAGGACCCGAGATGGCATTGATGGATATCTCATCTTCATATTTACGAGACAATGCATCAACTACCGTGTTTTCTTTACCTTTATTGTACTCAATCATGAAATTATACCCCAAAATTTTGGTCATCCATTTATTCTACTCTGGACAAGATAGGCATTGTTCCAAAAAATGTTTAAGACTACTATGACCAGTCTTAATAATAAAATGATTGCTTATTAAGTAATGCCTCAATTTCTCAATGGTGTGTAAAATAGCCAATATTTCCTTCTCGTAAGTGGAGCATCCCAAATTCTTTCCTAAGAGTTGTTTGCTCTCAAAATCCAAGGGATGACCTTCTTGCATTAAAATTGTGCCAATCCCTGTACCCGAAGCATCACACTCAATGATGAAAGGTTTGTTAAAATTAGGAGTATCCAATACTTGGGTAGATCACATGGTATATTTGAGAGATTGGAATTCCAGAGAAGTTACTTCATTCCACTAAAAGACATCCTTTTTTGTAAGTGTGGTGAGAGGTGCTACAATTTTGCCATAGTTGCGTATAAATTTTTGGTAATAGCCTATAAGACCTAGGAATCCTCTAAGTTTTTTGAGGGATTTAGGTAGCGACCAATCTTGAATAGCTTTAATTTTTTGAGGGTCTACTTTGACTCCTTCATTGGATACAACATGGCCTAAGTATTTGACTTCCTGGACTCCAAAGGCACATTTGGATCTTTTAACAAAAAGTTTTTCCTTATGTAGTAAATGAAGGACCTTGTAAACATGGGTTAGGTGATCCATCCAAGATTTATTGTAAATGAGGATATCATAAAAGAAAACTAAGACAAATTTGTGAACATGGGATCAAAATGCATGGTTCATAAGGCTTTGAAAGGTTGATGGAGCATTAGTAAGATCGAAAAGCATGACTAGGAATTCATAATGACCTTCATGAGTTTGAAAAGTAGTTTTAGGTATATCTTCTTCCCTCACCCAAATTTGGTGAAAACCTGAATGAAGATCCAATTTAGTGAAATAACTAGCACCGTGTAATTCGTCTAATAAGTCATCTATGAATGGAATAGAGAACTTGTCCTTGATGGTAATTTTGTTGAGAGGTCAAAAATATGGACACATGCACCAAGAGGTATCCTTATGATGGACAATTACTATGGGTGATGAGTAAGGACTAATGCTAGGGTGAATGATGCCATGTTCTAACATTTCTTGTACTAACTTCTCTATTTTTATCTTTTGAGGTTGAGGATATCAATAAGGATGAACATTAGGAGGAAGACTTCTAGGAATGAGATGTATGGCATGGTCATGTGATCGTTTAGGAGGTAGATCCTTTGGTTCACTAAAAACTTCTTCATAATTATCCACAATAGTTTGAATATCCTTTGAAAGAATTGTAGGAGTATCCAAGGACTGAGCTTCCATGGAATTTATTTGAGCTATAAAACCATAAGCACCCTTCTTTAATAACTTCTCCATGTAGTGAGAACTCACCACCTTGGATGGTGGAGATTGAATTCCTTGAAGATAAATAGTCTTCTTGTTCTCTTTCCATCTAATGTATAATATTTGAAGATTAAGAGTAACATCACCTAGTTGAGATAGCCATTCTGCACCCAAAATAACATCTGAGCTCCCCAATTTCATGATGAAGAGAGTTCCACACCAAGTATAGCTTCCCATTTGTATCAAAACTAGAGATTTTTGACCCACACATTGAGCATTACCTCCATTTGCAATCAATACTTGAAACTTATCTTGATTAGAAGTATTCATATACAAGTTCAAGGATTTGGTAGTTTTGTAATCGATAAAGTTATGTGTACTACCCTAGTCTAATAACACATTAACATGTTTGTACCTAATAAATCCTTGTACCTTAATTGTATGATGAGTTTTTAAACCCATAAGTGCATGTACTAAGAGAGCAATAATATCTTCTTCAGGTGTTACTTCACTAGTATCTGGTGGTTGTTGTTCTGAATCAGTGAGTGACTCTGGTTGAACTACATCTTCTTCATTGTTGGCATCAAATTCCACTTGAAAGGTTTGACATATTGTACAATATTGATACCTTGGATGATAGGAATGACATTTAAAGCAAAAAAATATAGAGGATTTTTCATTATTATGGAAAGGATGATGAAAATTAGAATCACGTTTATAAGGTACCACATCTTGAAATTTATTTTTGAGTTGCTTGATCTATACGGGTGGTGTCATCAAGAGTACATGGATAATGCATGTTGACTTTCTTTATTATTTTATCCTTGAGACCATGACGAAAGGCGGATACCACTACTGCTAGATTCAATTCGTGTGTATAGGTAAGAAGACTTGTAAATTTAGTGACATAGTCTTTGAATGAACCTATTTGCTTGAGTTCCATAAGGCGAACCACATATGATGAAGATGAACCTTTATCAAATCTTCTAAGGAATATCTCCTTAAATTTAGGCCACATAATGGAGTGATTATGTTGATGAAGCTACCATAACAACCACTAATAGGCCTAGGTACCCAGTTTACAAGATGCAAATGCTACATGACCGATTTCTAGAATATGGTAAAGATGAAAAATACCATCCATTTTGGCTAGCCAACCTCTAGGATCATATCCCTCAAAAGTGGGCATGTCAGTATGAGGAACTTGGACATCATGAGGCCATTCTAAGAATAGGGAGGTATCACCTACTGAAGGATCAAAATCGAGAGAATTTTGTGGAGCTACTAATGTTTGATAATTTTTAAAGGTGGAGGGTTGGCATTTAGAGGTGGAGGGTTTGCATTTAGAGGTGGAGGGTTTTCATTTAGAGGTGGAGGGTTGGAAATGGATTGTTTATTTTGTTTGAGAAGTATAGCCACTGAATCTCGTATCTTGCATACTACTAAATACATAGTAGCTAGGTCTTGTTGTTGTTACCCTAAACACTGATACACACCAACGTCTAGCATGAGGGGAATTTTAGCAATAAGGTCTTCTCAGTTAATGATAAATTATTCTTTGTTAGGAGAAGTACTATTGTGGTTTGTAGTAGGAGGGATGATAGAATTGTCTTAATTTTGAGAAGCCATTGATCAGTGGTGTGGGTTAAAACTATTAATTCTTAAAGGAGAATTATGTTGCATACCTTTATTTTGTGACTATCTTTTTGGTGTATTCAGGGGTCCTTCAATTGGTCTATCTGTGCATTGTAATTTATTGTTTGTTCCTCTATTCCACTTGTTTGTAGTGGTTTGATCACTCATGCACTTGATTTGCTACAAAAAAAATTATTTGGATTAATGGTTATTTTATTTTGAACAAATATTTTTAAAATTTCTTAATGGCTAGTTTTTGTAGTTGACAACAATTATTTTTTGTTTTGAATTTCTGAAAAAATCCCAACGATTAGTTTTTGTAGTTGATAATGATTATTGTTTTTGTTTTGAAGTTCACAATGACTATAAATTGGTTTCCATTTGCACAAAATTAGTTGTTACCTTCTGTGGTCTGCATTTCAAGCTATGACAATATGTATTTAGACACGGAGTTCAACATGAGGAATGAACGAGAGTTTAAACACAAAATTCAATATGAGGAATTTAGACATAGAATTTGAAAAAAAGTTAGATACGATGTTTGATGTAGGGAACATATGAGACAAGAAGTATTTAGACATGAAATTTGACAAAGCTACAAATACCGAATGGCAAGACTCGGATGGTGGGTGATAGATGAGCATGGGTAACAATGCAGCTTCATGGAAGAACTGAACATAGTGTAATCATGAACATTAATGCAAATAGCAAAGACTCTAAGGATGGTGGACATAGGGTAGGACAGTTGGTATGACCAATGCGATCTGGTCGATTATTTATGTGAGCGTATTTGTTTATATTACACAAATATCCCTTATCCTTGTCAATGTGGGATATTATCTATGACAAACAAAAAATAAACCATTGCTTAAGCCTTTTTTATTCATGATCAGACGATAAGAATAGACCTACGTGTTGTATGGAGGTTGGTTGTAGATTAGGTTTATAAAAATTAAATATGAAACCTTAGAGAGCTACCAATAATTAAAATTTGAATTTCTTGACTCGTCTAAGGATCTGGACGTAGTTATGTGATGATCAAGGTGTCGTGAATGGTTTTTTTTAAATTAATAATATGAATCTAAAACCAAAAATTTATTCGCTCACAGCGCTTGGTTGTTTCAAATACTTACTAATACAATCTCAAAAAACATAGTTTCGTCTCACTATAATAATTGTCACTGCCAATACCTTTAGATGTTTAATGGTAGTCACAGATCGTGATCAAAATTATTTTCACTCATGGAGCTTGGTTGTTTCAAAAACTTATTAATACGATCCCAGACAACACAGTTTCATCTCATAGTAATAATTGTGATCTCCAGTACCTTTATATGTTTAATGGTAGTCATATGTCACGATCAAAACTATTTTTGCTTTTAGAAAAAAGGACTACACACTAGTTTGGAACTGAGGTGTTGTTGAGATGTGAAAAAACATTACCTCACGAATCTTCTTCCTTGAATCATGCTCTGATACCACTCGTAAGGGTTTCCTTCGTGACTAGATGAAATTGTAGATATAAATAATTGAACCAAGGAGTTGAATAAGAATGCATGCCACTTAATAAGGGCAGAATCTTGTAGCCATTCGAAGAGGGCAAAGTCTCTTGCAAATAAGTAAAATTAATTAAACATTCGATGATGATAATATGAATTAATTATTCTACTATAAATATATAACTAAAATAATGAAAGGACATGGCTCATCAATGATTCAATGCATCTATTGGGGTTGTTACAATGGAACAAA
Organism: Wollemia nobilis; assembly: GCA_028583015.1. NCBI lineage: Eukaryota > Viridiplantae > Streptophyta > Pinopsida > Araucariales > Araucariaceae > Wollemia > Wollemia nobilis. The sequence goes on along the minus strand of JAQPPZ010016587.1, from coordinate 4,221,524 downwards.
TATCTGTAAAGTAGCATGTGACTAATGAGGCTATATAATGCCTAGTTTTATGATTGGTTTCATAGGAGGTTCTAACTATGTTCCAACATGTTAGAAATATCCTATCGCTCCTTCTAAATTCACATCTCAATAACATCTTGATTGTTGCATTTCAATATTGTTAATCAATTTTTAGGTACACCCATATCTAATAGTATGTAGTAGCCATTTTGCTTCACACATAGTTCCTCGTGTAATATGATATTCTTCCTTTGTGCATTACAAGACCATTGCCTATTGTTTCTTTTTGTGCCATGAGCTAGGTCCAGATCCTAGATGAAATATATATCTTGATGTTGACCTCTTATCGTTTATAGCTTTGGCATAATTTAATTCCATGTATCTTTTTAGGAAGAATTTATCAGTCTTCTTATACTCTAGGCCATATTCCATTGTACCACAGATATAATATGATATCCTCTTTTTTTCCTTCCAGTGACTCACTTTAGGTTCCTATATGAACCTTGAAAGATAACTCATAGTAAAACTGATATCAGGCCTGGTATTTGGTATATAAGACTCCCAACTAGATGATGATAAATAGTACTAGATACATGGGGTGACTTCTCATATGAGGACAATTATAACTCTTGTCCCATTGGTGTTTCCTTAGGTTTATAGTCTATCACTCAATATTTTTATAGTAGTATCTTGGCATACTTATTCTCTAAGACTACAATATAATTATTTCTTTGCCACACCTTCAAGCCAAGACTATAGTACAAAATTCCTAGATCTATCATGTTAAATAACCTTTTTACGTAATTCTTCACATCATTCATCAATTCATCTAAATTACTAGTTATGATCAAATCATCAACATACAACACATGTATCACAATCTTAGATCTAAATTTCTTAAGATAGATATTTGTATTAGAGTGACTTCTTATGAAACTGTGTTGCAATAGGTGATCATTAATTTTGGTGTACCAGGCTCTAGGAGCCTACTTCAACTCATATAAGAACTTGATAAATCTGTAGATATTTTGTTTTTGCCCATTCACAACAAATTATTTAGGTTGTGTCATGTACACCTCTTCTTGGACATCACCATTAAGGAAGGTACTCTTGACATCAATTTTCTAAAGTTTCCAATTGAATTGTGCTACTAGTGTAAAGAGTACACAGATGATTGTAATTTTAATTATGGATGTGAATGCCTCTTCATAATTGATTATTTCCTTTTATGCATATCCCTTTGCAATAAGTCATACCTTATACTTATCAATGCATCCATATGTCTTGTATTTTATTTTGAAGATCCACTTGCGGCTTCTTTCCTTTTGGTATATCAACAAGATCCCATGTTTTATTTTTCATCAAAGATTTATACTTTGCATCCATAACTACCTTCCATTATCATGAACTAAGTGCATCCTTTATAGATTCTAGTTTTGAGTTCTCCATCACAAAAGTCATCAAGATCATATTTACTTCTTGATGTGTACTATTATGAGTACGTGGTATGGTGGAAGTGAGGTCAATTAGTGCATCAAATTTAGCATCTTTTATGATACTTATGAGCCATTTTGGAGTCTTTCTATGTTGAGATGGAGTTTTTGCTACATCAACTACTACAGGTTCATAAAAAACTACTAGAACTTATTAGGAGATTTCTCATTGAACTCCATGCACACAACTAGAGATGTGGTATCTTTAGATTCCTTAGTATTTGACATATTTTTAAATTCTTCATTAAAAACCACATCTCTACTTATATACAATTTCTTGGTGACACGATCTATAAATCGATAAGCTTTTGAATTATCATCACACCCAAGAAATATGAGTGACAATGTTTTTACATCCAACTTGGTCCTCTGTTACTTTGGCACATGCATGTATGCCTTACTTTCAAAGACTTTGATATGTGCAATTGAAGGGTTCCTCCTAGACTAGGCTTATTTAGGTGTAATTCCTTGTAGTGCCTTTATGGGTACTCTATTTAGAAGATACAATGCAATAGAGATAAATTTAGCTCAATAATACTATTCCAGATTGGCTCTTGTGAGCATGCAATAAACCATTTCCATGATAGAATGGTTTCTTCTTTTAGCAACCCCATTCTATGTGGAGTATATTTTTTAGTGAGCCATCACTTGATTCTATTCTATGTGAGCAACCTTTAAAATTTGTTATATGTATACTCCCCCATAAATATAATTAGAGAACTTGAATGGAATGTCCAATTTCTATTTCCACGTGCTTCTTGAAGTGCTAGAAATACTTGAGTGCATCGGACCTCATTTGCAAGAAATATACCAAATTTTTTCATGAGTAGTCATCTATAAATAAATAAAAGTACCATCATCTACTAAACTAGCTAGCATGGATCCACATATATTGGTGTGTATCACATACAATGGTCCATTGGCTTTGTGAGTACTCAACTCAAAAGTTACTTGGTGTTGCTTCCCTACTAAACAACCTAATCATACTAGAAATATTGGTGAAAATTTTAGTAGTCCTAACACCATTTGATGCTTACTTAGTTGGAGTAAGTATCATAAACTCATATGACCATATCTCTTATGCCAAAGGGAGGTATAATATATCATTCTTGTGGATAGTGTGATATTAGAATAGGATATGACATTGAGTGCAAACAAGCCACTTTTTTAGGAATCTATTGCCATAATTTTGCCTTGTTTTATCATAAAATACTTCTTGTTGTCATCAACAACTTAAAATTTGACCATCATGTTGCAATCTAGCACTTGTGGAATAGACAAGAAGTTGTTTTCCAATATAGGTACATATTATACCTTTTCAATTATGTATTTGCCTCTAGTAAGATTGAGAGGAGCATCTCCCATTATTTTGACATAATAGTTTTATCATCAAAAATAGTGGCTAGTTTCCCATATTTGGCTTGTATGGAGTCAAAACATTATTTTATCCTATCATGTGCTTCCTAGTATCTAAATTTATATACCAAACAACATCCTTTGGTCATTGCATTATCTTGGATATTAGCACCTATGTGCCTATTGGAGTCTAAAGCTAATTATTCAAGAGCAACATGCCCTTGTTATTGCTTATGCTTGTGACATGGTTTGTTTTATATTTTTTTTTAATGATATTGATAGACTCGATCTTATTGAGTCATAGATTTATACCAAAAATTATTTGTATCATGTCCTTCTTTATTATATATATGGATATACCTTATTTATTTTTGAGGTTGTTTCGACGATGATAATGATGATAGGGAAGGACCCTTTTGTGGCTTCTTTTTTATACACTCGTAAATGAGTGCATGGTTTGTCAACTTATCCCTCAACTTATTTGTTGCTTCTTCCTATTGAAGCATATTGACCAACTCATCAAAGGACACCTTCCTATTTGAGACTTGCAAGGAAGTTATCAACACTTGAAATGAAACTGGTAGAGGTCAAAGTATAATGTCTACTATTTCACCCATGACATTCAATCTATCTTTCAACTCAACAATGAAATACCTCAATACTTTATCCATCATGAACCCTCAATGTTTGGAGTTGATATTAAATATGAGGAGTTAATAACTCATTCTTTCCTTCATAGATGGTAGAAAGTGTGTCCCATACCTCCTTGGATGTTTGTGTGTCATAAATGTATGACTATATAAAATTTTCTATGGAAAGAGTGATGATCATCAATGCTTTGGTATTTACACCATAAAATTTAAATTGGGTATATTCATCCTCTTTAGGTTGAGTTACTTTGCTTATATATCCTAAAGTTTCTCAACTACCAAGATAGTTCTCATCTTAGTCTTCCAAGATCCAAAATTTGAACCTTTGAGTAGCTATTATCTATAAGAAAAAATTTAGACATTTCCATGGTGAGGGTTCCTTATAAATTCTAAATCCCCCCCCCCCCCATTTAATATACTACTAGTCCAATATACCAAACCTTTCTATATACTCATCCTTCCAATATACCCATTTGTATGTGGAAGAAGCTACTCCTATCGATATACGTGACCATATATAAGAGACTTTAAGGTACCTAAAAGAGATTGATACAAGGTACCAAGGTAGTACAAAAAGAGATTTTCCCTATCAATGGTACTTGATTAAATTGTAAGTGGATGTAACTTGTATCTAGTGATAGTAAAAAATCCAATATGGTGATGGAGTTAAAGAATCAAGAAAATTTGACCTTATATCTACCCAATAATTTAAATTGTCGATACCTAGACATCATTATAGGAACTATTTTAGACTATAGACATAATATCTCAACATGACAATTTTAACTATAAAAATGATCTAGAAGTACTATTGATACTAAATGCTACTTGTGTGTTTAAGCACATGCTTTAGTGGTATACAAAGTATGAAAATTTTAAAACAAATATATTTAAAATTTGAAGGTGTTAGTCACCATTGAAAATGCACCTTTATAAAAATAATTCCACCCCTCTTAAGTTTACAAAAAATTTACTAAGTCAATAATTCAATTATCTGCTCATAATAACTATAGGAAATTACAAAAAAAATATCCTTCATAGGGTAATAAAAAGTAACTATGGTCTGGGTTGGTTTTTATCCCTTGACCTTTGCTTTAAAAAAATTATGCTTTGGTTCAAATTGTCAACTCTCCTATTTAAAGCTTCATGCATGAAAAAGGGAAATTTTACTTTTAATCCATTTTAAAAAATATGTAATTTTAAAGAAAAAAAATAAAAGTATGGATTTGAACATAAAACCTCTAGCTTAAAAGTCTTAAACTTTTTCATGATTTCAATACTGCTATTCACACTATGTGTGATCACAAGATGAGGTATTTTAAACTTTGATGGAATTGTCACTTCTAGCCCTACACTTGTTCCCCTATTTTTTTTTGTTTTAACGTCTTCTAGTTTTTTGATCCTTTGATGATGAGTTGAAGCTAGAGATGATTGTGGTGGATCAACTTAAGATGATTTACAAAAAGGAAATTTATTTCTAGTGAGCGTTTGTGTTTGAAAAAGTTTTATTTTTGGCAAATCCCCAAGATTTGGGGCATACTAGGGAATGCATAGTTCTTATGGCTAGGAGGTGATAGGGCATGCATTCTAGTGGTGTGATGCTATGTTGATCAGGGAGGGGATGGAATCTGCATGGGTGGTGGTGTCATCAAAGAAATCTCTTGATGGTGTCATACAACAAGGTCAAATGACATGTATTTCAACCATGACTACCAAGCCTTCAACTTTTCAATATCTCCCTTATTCAAATATCATTAGTGGGAAGGAATGACATTAATCATGTTACCTTTTAAGTCTCCACTAGGAGCTTCAACAATTCATAACCTTGGCTTGCTCAATTTTTTTAAGTAATAGGAAGCCATATAATCATCTATTTGCTATCACATGCTATATAACAAGGATTTCCAAGACATCAACAACAATCATATCAACATAGATCTACATATAGCAATGATGGAATCAACCCAATTACTTTATTCCATATGTTGAAGATGTGACTCTAGAGATCCCTAAGCCTAAGGTCATTGGCACTGATGAAAATGTTCACATAGTTGGTGTGACTATGCACATTGTAAAGCATTATATATGTGTGGTGCCTCTTGATAGAGTAGCATGTTGTATTATTAGAGCTGATACAACTATGTAGGGAGAAAAAGGGACTGTCATATAGCAACTATATGGAGCTATTAGGGCACTTTACTAGACTTTCTCACACACATGGTGGCATTCCTATGCTACCACAACTATGAGAAGCTTACACTATTAGATTTCACCATGCTAGGAGATATTGCTATAGTATTTATGAGCTCAAGGACACTACCATTTATGTCATTAGTATTGGCCATGAAGCTCCTGCACTATCATGTTGTAAGATCGCAAACATGTCAATGTTCTACTAGACAAAATATCTCAAGGTAAGGGAACCTGAGAAGCTTCTTGGAAGCTTTGGTCATGTCCAAAGTTGAAGTCATATCATTACTTGTCTCATTGATTTTGAATCTTAACTCTAAAATACAAGAGCATACCATGACAACCTTTATTTGATACCACTGTTAGGTTTAGTAACATTACAATTATTTGATTAATATCAAATATTTAAATATAGGTCTATTTCAACTATATTCATTTTAGGCTAATGGTTATACCTTACTAGCTAATAGAATTGATATATCTCCCATGAGCTCTAATAACCAACTATAACTATAGAAAATAATGTAATATATTCTTAACAAAAGAGTGGGTTATTCATAATTTTATTTGTGTATACTAGTATTCCATAGAGAGGATTAGTTTGAGTTAAAGTTAGAGATATAATAGACCATGCATGATTTGTTAGAGTGGATGAATAACTCATTTATTGGCTTAAGAAACCAATATGTGGTGGTGTGAATCATTGACTAATTGAATTTTCCATAGGGCTATTATCTTTCAATAGGGTAGGACTAGATACTAGAATCTCTTTGAATTTGTCCTCTTAATGCACCCATGCAATAATTTGTTCTTTTATATTTTCTTTTATGTTTATTTGTTTGTATGTAATGATGTCCACTATTTGATGATATTTCCTTATTTTCTAGTTCTTTCATCATGTATTCATAAGGTTGCATGTACATACTTGCAAATATAGAGTTTTAAGGTCAAAAATTGGAAAAATATAGAGCAATTCATTTGCAATTTCAAGGTGATTCACTAGTAGGAAATGAATTTCAATATTTGGCATGTAGAGTGATTCACTTCAAAAATGTAGAAAAATCACTTTCTATTTTCAAACAATTTTCTTGTTAATTCTAGACTCGGAAAATTTTTCAATAAGGGTTCCAAGTGGATCACTTGAAATGAATCATCTTAAAATATGGAGAGAATTGCCTTCTCATGAGGGAGAGAGAAATAAAATTGTCTTTCCTAGAAAATCACGTCTCAGATTCAAAGTGAATCATCATTAGATTTATCTTGAAGATATTTACTTAGAGCAAATCACTTGTTTATTTCTAGTGAGTTGCTAATTTATTTTGAGCAAATATCTTGTTGATTTGATCTTTGGAATAATGACTCAAAATGTTCCTTAAGTGATATTTGCTAGTGATAGATGCATATACAAGGCTATATTTGAGTTTTGATGATGCTTGGATGCTATCAAAGTCATTGAATTTACAAAAAAAATTAAATTTTAAAGTTTGTGTTGGAGTTGTCATTCACAAAGTACTTGAAAAACTCAAGCATAAATAAGAAAAAAGATTAATTTAAAAGTCAAATTAAGGTTAGAACTAAAAATAAAGTTCCTGGCCTTAACAAATCACTCTGAATTTGACTTGTGAAAGTGTAAGCTTTTCTATGTGAATTGCTCTCTTAAATGTAGCAAACTACTTATAAGTTTCAAGCAAATCACTTGCTTAAGTGCCTTAGAGAATTTTCATGTTTTTTGCTCAAATGGAGCAAATCACTTTGAATTCTAGAGCAAATCACTTCCAAAACTAGACTCAATATTGTTTTTTAAATTTTTAGCCAATTGCTTTATCAGTGACAGATGCTACTTTGGGATGAAAATTGAGGCATTAAGTGTAAATTTGGAAAAAATGAGGGTTTGTCCCACCAGGCATGCCATAAACTATGTTGAATCAACAAAAATGGATGTGGGGATTGGATAAAAATAATATTATTGCTGATGTTCATCACCTATTATTGGAGGTAATCTCTTGGAAATATGATCATATTTATAGATAAGGAAATCAAGTAGTAGATAATTTAGCCAATTGTGGTGTTGATAATCTTGGTGAAGTTCAAATTTCAGAAGGATATTAGCCAAGTGAGATTTTATCTTATGACCAAAATGATGTCAAGAAGTTTATTGTGGAAATATAGAACTTTGAGGAAGTTGAAGAATATGTTTAATAGAAAAAAACAATGAAAATTTGTGATAAAAAGGGATGTTTGATATGGTTTGATTGACCTAACAACAAATGTAATATTTTGGTATTTTATGGGAGTGGCTCCCAATAGAAGCCACATATAACTTGTTTAAAAAAAACTATGAGTTCTAAAGGGAAATTATATTCCTTTCATCTAATATTAGGGTTTATATTGTATACTTTATTTTTAATAAGCCAATGTATGGCTTCTATTGGGGGCTCCTCCTATCAAAATAACAAATATTACATTCATTTTCAAGTCAATTAAATGATACTCAAATTGTATTTTTATCAAAGATATTCTTCATCTTTTTGAAAATACTATTTTTCTACAATCAAATTCTTAATATCGTTTTCCCATTTAACTAATTATATTCTAATATCTGAATTTTTTTAAGAGGAAGATTAATATTTCAATTGTCTAAATTATTTGCTACCTAGTTTCCCTCTTTATAGATATGCTAATATTTCCAAGATACTAACTCCAACAATGGTTGATGGAAATGAGAAATAATTTTATGTTTGATCCAATTCCTACATCCATTTTCTTTATATCTAATGATAATTTATGAATCCCTTCAATTGAAAGATATTGCCATTCTTTTTTCCATGGTAATTTTTATCCTTGAAAGAAGTTCCATAGAATTTATATAGTTGTTAGTTGAAATTCCATATGATTTTGAGTGAGTGAGAAGAATTTTACCATTATTAATTTGAAAAGCACCATCTTTGCCAACTTTTCTCAGATTTCCTTTTGAAGCACCATCAAAATTAACTTTTATGAGCCCAAATTCTAGATATTTATATTTTACAATAGATCAAAATAGATCCTTTGTATTAATTCTATTGTTACAAATTATCATTTCGTGTATATTCAAATTCTATGGAAAAAAGGTAAACATATTCTTTTTCGTACTTGATACTTACTATGATAGGCACCATGCTTATAACCATTATGCAAGAGGTAATAATATAATTCCAAACTTGGTCATGATTTTGATATTTATTTCTAAAACTTATTTTATTCCTTTTAAGCCATAAATTCTAACAAATAATATTAGGACATATTCTTCATATAATGCATAATGCTTTAGCTTTGAAATAATTAATCCAACATTTCCTCAACTCTTTCAATGTTGATGTAGCTATCCAATATTTTCTCATTTTTGAAAAAGCATCCTCAAATGGTGTAAGCAAAGGGGTAGTGAAAAAGTAAATAATCTTATGTTTCTCAATCCACATTACACAATATATACATAAAAATTTCATAATATCATCTTCTTTGTAGACTCTCACCTATAAGGATCTTGCTTTGGAATGCTAACCAAACTAATGTTGAGGCCTTAGAGAGGGCTTTGAGTTACCAAAAGTTCTTCCAAGGGGAATATTTGGAATATTTAGGAGTATTAAATTTTGATTGCTCTAAAGCCTTATATACCAACTTGAGTGAGTATTCACCATCTTTCGATAGATTCCAAACCAACTCATCCTTACACATGAAAGTAGGCAAATAAAACTCTTGAAACTTCCTTTGAAGCTTGTCTCCTATTTGTTTTAGGTCCTCTCCTTTAACTAGGTTGATAATAGAAATCTATGAACTATTTTCCTACATTATTATAAATTTTTACCTTTGAAACTTTATAAGTAAACATGCTTAAGCTAGAAATTGGTTTTTTGGGTCATATATATAAGGCTTCAAAAAAGTATTAGACCATAAAATTTTAGGGTCCCTCACTTGATTGAGTTGAGCATCTAATATATATCTTGATTAATTTTAGCTATTACTAGTTAGCTATGCTACAACCATTACTATAATCAACTTATTTTTGACTCCTTAATAAGTTGAAGATAAGATCAACTATTACTAGTTAGCTATGCTACAACCATCCCGTTAGCCTATTATAGACAACCACCTACTACAACAAAATTATTGTAGATAACCTGTAGTGGATAGTAGCCTCTTTTGGATAAAAGCTTACTATAATCAACCTAAAATTATGACATTAGTAGATAGCTTCAATCATATCGTTATTTATTTTTTATCCTTTCTATTTTGCAGGAGGATTCTCTATATATTGTTTTTCTTCTTGATAAAAATGGGTTTTAATCGAGTCCCCCACCCTTGAAAAATCACAACTCTCTCCTTTAGGGCTTGATATTTTACAAACATATTTAATTATCATCTCAATTGAGATGCTATAGCTAGATACCTGCATCTATTTTTATAAAAAAGTCTAAATTCTTGATATTCATTTTTAGGGTCTTCTTCAATTTACTTTGTAAATACAAATATTTAGCATCCTTCTTCTTAACATATTCCAATATTGTTCATCATCCATCCAAGTTAAATCTTAATTAGTGGTGGTCTTCGATGATGCCAAATTGTCATTGTGCCACTTGAATATCCATAATTGCTCGATTAGCTCCATGCTTATGTTGCTCTATTCTAATATTTCAAATATTTAGTGCTCTTGTTTCCTGATGTTGTTGCACCCCTTTGAAATCTATAATCAATATGTTTTTCTGCTAAACATTGCCATACTTGATGCCTTTCTAACTCCATATAGATCCATAATATTTATGGCTTAAGCCATGCCTCCAATATTATTACCGTAGGGTGGTGTGGGTGGTGATATTCTACGACCTTAACCTGACATTTTGTTTTCTTTGATTCTTCAATAATTTATTTCTTTATTTTAAATTCTTATTCATAATCTTCTCTCTTATGACCTTCATTTAGTGCATCCTTATGTACTTCTGATAGATCTTATTTGGACTTTGCTGCTACTTCTTCCATGGACTCTATTATTGTTGCTACTTTAAAGTTAACTTTTAAGTCTTATGTTGGTTCTTCAACTTGTTACTCTTCCATAATTTCTTCTTGCTTCTACTTGGATCCTTGTTTCTTAATATTTTCCTTCTAAATGCAACCATGGACTTGCACATTATCATCATATTTTTTCCTTCTATTATATCCTCTTTATTCATTTATTTTAGTTCCCTCTAAAGCCTTTTTATTTCTTCTTCATATCCTTTGATGGTGACCTTTAAACTAACTATATTTTTATATAATTCCAATTGAATCAAGAATGCACGCTACATTTCATACCAATTGTAACTATAATTTCTTTCCTTAGAAAACATTTCCCACAAAATATAATCCTCCTCTCATAAAATTTTCCAAAGAAAGACTATCTTATCATCAAACTCAAAACTGAGCTCAAAGTTCTCAAATAGTAATACATAGCATGTTCATTAGTTGGTCGAAGACCCTCAGGCACACTTTGCTAGGTTTGACTTAATCTAATATTAAATTTAACTATTTTATCTTGAGGGTGCTTCTGTATAGTAGTAAACTAAGTGAGCATGGAAAAAGGATCAGTTTGCTCATTAAAATCTACCACCAATATTCCCACCAGGTCCACCCATGAAGTGATACTTCCATTAGGGAGGGTCCTATACCAATACAACATTTTTCCCTTTAAAGATATGACCAGTAATCTGATCATGACATCCTCTTCTTGAATATTGTGAATAGCAAATAGTGTTTCCACATCTTGGTAATGTTCATATGCGGTCTTTTCGATGTTGTCATATGTAGGCAAAGCTTTCAACGCTACTGAGGGAATAGTATTTTTATTGGTGAGATTGAGAGAACTAGTATTGTCCTAGGTGGAGTATCCTAGGTTTTGATTCTAATTTTGATTTTGAGCCATCACTTTTTAAGGAGTAGAAGGCTCCTCAGAATTTGAATCACTAAGATCTTGATTTCTAAGAGAGTTAGGAGTGAAACGGATTCAACATATGTAAGTGGTTGTCTTCTTGCAAGAGAAAACTCAAAGAACTTAACAAGATCTTCAAACAAACTAGCTTTATGCCTTGTAAACATGAAATATTTGTATTTAAAAAATATTTTTGGGTTATTACATCAATAGAGTCACTAGGTGATTAATGGATAATCGAGTACATAAGAGAATCATCTAACTCTAAACTACTCAAGATATGAGATGTTCAATCCCACCGAGTGTGCCAAAAATTTTTGGTCGAATATCTACAGCTAATGGAAGGATTTGTAAACCCATAGACTCAACAAATATTGAGTGGTCGCAAGACAAATAGGTTTTGTGACCAATATCTGAAGTATGCATGTTCCTTATAAGATTCTAACTACTTTGTTTATGCTAAGAAAAAGGGGGAAGAGAGATATAATCTAAAACCTTAAGATACAAAGGGATAGGTTAGCCACATCAAGATATACATAATATCAAGATTGAAACATAATTAAAACATGCTTGAACCATCTAACAGACCAACCAACACATTTTAATATCATTCAATGCATAGTATTTGATTGTGAATTCTAGAATCAATGAATAAATAGTAAAATCTAGAATGTAGAATTAAGACTAATTCATTCACCAATTTTAGTAGAAATAAACAACCAAAATATTCATACATACATGAAAGTGGTTGAAGGCCAGACAATAGTTCATTTGTATTCAGTATACCTCAACTCTTACATACAAATTGTAATAGCTAAGAGTTGATCCTAAGAATACATTATATTATACTATTTATAGACGTGAGACCCGCCTCTTTAGGATAGTTAAATTTAAGTAGTAAAGCACCATCATAGCAACAAGTATTTGGCCTCTACAAATCTTCTCCAAATCCTTTGCCCCTGATGGAACATCTCTGCATTGTCTAAACTGATTGCTTTAAATATATTCATCTAACTCCTCAATCTTCTTCTACATTTGATGACACTGCTATACTTTACCTATTCATGTCTGGGGCCATGGTATCTGGGGCATTAAATTCATCTACAACCTACCTCTTCTTCGAACATAGTGCTCTGGCAAGAAATAAAATATCTGAGTTTTCAAATTAGACTCTATGGCAAGCTCCTTGACTCTCCATAACTCTTCATTAATTTTCAAAATTTCTAGGTGTTTACTTCTATGTAGGGTGTATTTTTAGATTGGGACTTGCTCTAGCTTTCTACCCCATTCTCTTAAGTATTCATCCCAAGTGGGGGTTCGATCTCTAAGGAAGCCTGTAACTTTCCCTAATATTTCACCTACTGTAGCATCAAATTCACTCAAGGTAGGACTTTGGAGTAATTTCCTTCATTGTTAGTTGTTTTTTTCTCTACCTCGCTCATTTTTTTTGGGCAGCATTTTGGAGTCCTTCCACCCTTAAAATATTTCTAAACTTCCACCCAAGCTAGGGTGGGGTTTTGAGATTGCTTCACCCTTTTGATCTTTCTAAACTACCACCTAGACTAGGGCGGGGTTTTTGGACCCACCTCAATTTTTTGACTACCCAAATCTCCACCCTCGTTTACTCCTCAGCTTGGAAGACACTTTGAGAGTGGTGAAAAACAACTTAGGGCTAAAACTTCTGCTTAAAGGATGGCTTTTACATTGTTTTTGGGGCAGGGTGTTGAGATCCACCCAAGGTCGAGAATGCTTAATTTTTTTCCCAATAGGAACGCATGGACATACCCTATTGTGAAGTGGAAAAGACCTACTACTACCTCTATGATGAGGTGTACTGGTCATTTTAAAACATTTCAAAGGGAAGCCACATAGATCATCGAGGAGGTGAGGCAACTACTAAGCAACAAGAAATAGCCTAATTAATATTTCTATTTGGGGAGGACCATATCTTTCATCCCCCTCTATTGCTTTTCATCCATGCCCTTACACGAGCTCCCAACAACATGTTCAACTTAGAACATGTGTGGCAACTCAATTATATGGACTTGAAATACTTCAAGGGGTAAATGAAGACCACCTTCTACCCACTCAAGAAGTCAATAATAAACAATATCCCAAGTTTTTATGAGTCCCATTTAGTACCAAAGGTATTATTGAGAGATATGGGTCTGGAACAGCTAAGAGATCATTGGTCCTATGTGGAGACCCCCAATTTAGAGTAAATCATCAAAGTATCCATACTCCTTAATATCTTAATTAGCCAACCAATCAAACATCCAAATAAATTCAATCATATTTAAGGTCCATCTATCAATATTTATTGCTTTGAAATAAAAGTGTTAGAACCTGAGCAATAACATTGGTTTACTCCCTACCAATGATTTTGTGCAATCTTCCAAATTGAACAATAATGGTTATCTTGATATTAGTGTTGGAAGCATTAGCACCACCAACACTATCATTGTTATTTCTTTTGAATTTTAGATCCCAAAAAATAAAGGTAGATAGCTTGTACCTTCCAAACCATCTACCATTAATCAATCCAATTACACCAATTTGATAACTTGGCTAACAATCCAAAGCCCCAAAACTTATATTTTTTATATTGCATCCTTAAATACAAGGTAAGACTTTTGAAATATTTCCTTCCATTATCCCATCAACTTTAATGAAATTATCCCCCAAGGAATCCTCCAAGGAGCCATGGCTTCCTATAGACCACCCCTTGGGGAGCTAAATCAATATCATATTTTGTAATAAGTAAGCCTTATCAAATTGATCTCATATCTTGTACTAGGAAAGTCATATATAATTTAATATGGATATCATGTAATTGTGAAGCTCTAAATCATTCCATTCAACATGCAAACTTATCTACATCAACAAGAGGATATCAATCAAGGAGCCTTAAGGCTACAAGCTTGCTTATTTGTGCTCTCTTCCCTTTCATTTTATCACATCTTTGTATTTTATGCTTTGTGATTAATTGATTAGTGCATACTAACCAATCTTGCATATCCAAATAACATACCTATTTTTCATCTTGTCATATTGCATAATTAGCTTGCATTGTTCATTATCGATCAACTTGATATTGTCTCTATCAAGACCCCTATACCTCTTTGTCAAGGATCCTCATCTAATAATTCATAATATCATAAATATTTTTCTAAAACACACTCTATTGCATCAATAGATAAAATCACTATCAAAATATAGGTTTAGTGGTGTTGCTACATTTTATCCCTTCATAGTTACAATCACAAAAAGTGAAAGCATTGCCAACTAGCCAACGCATCAAAATTTTTACTACACACCTAGTTGTGCTTTTCTCACTAAGCACACAGCCACTATTTTATCATTCTATAGCTCTTTATGTCATATCTAAACAAGGTTATAATGTTGGTAAAGAGAGCCATACACTTTCCTCCAACCTAGGGAGACCCCTTTACTTCTAATTCATTTATTTTCTATATATTTTACAAGTTAATGAAAGTGCCACCAAGAAGTAGTAGCATCGGTGGTGCTTCCACAATACTGACAATGCTTTTGCCAATATCATTTTTATAGGACAACACACCTACCTTTGAGGCAAAAAAAAAGTTTTAAATTTCAATCTTTTATTTTTATCATTTAGATCATAAGTATGTTTTTTCTCTGCTTCAAATCTATTTGTGTTTCAATATTTTATGTTTATTCATTAAAGTTAAAGAAAAAATAAATAACTAGTTAGAATTAATCATTAGGGACCAACTTAAATCTTGCATATCATTGTAACAAAAGTGTATATAGTCATACTAGGGATCGCTTACTATATAATCTTCTTTAATCCTTGCTCTCCAAAAAAAACAATCATTTACCATAAAAATCAAGAACATTTTAATTTATTAGGCCTTGTTTGTTGCATTGTTTAATGCACTCATAGCTAAATAGGGCTAGATTAAGGTTAAGTTGTTAAGAAAATATTAGAAGAATTGTAGGTGTTATCTAACTATTCATTAAACCCTAGAGTTAATATCACAAACTACCCTTATCCTCGAGGTGAGAAATGAAGGGATAATCACAACGGATCCCTTGAAAGGTGCCTCATGATTTTCTTTCTCAACACTTCTCATAATTTGGTGAACTCAATATGAACACCATTGTGGATCCCAATATTGTTTTCTTGACTAACCTAAATCTTAATCAAACTAAAATTTATCAAAAAAATTAATCTAGACCATTAACTTATTTTCTAGTTAGATCGCATTAAAACTAGATAACAAGAACATAACCAATTACTAGTTCTACAAAGGATCTTCACGATCCTTTGAATAATTGTCATATAAGCTATTAGGATATATTGGATATATAGTGAGCCCAAGACACTAGCCACCCACATAGGGTCTCACACATACATACACCTAGCAAGGAGTATATTATAGTGGGTTAATGGGTCATAAGAAGGAATACCATTACCCCTTACATACCAGCGTGACCATGTATCTAGAAGGTCACTTCCACGTATCATGGGTATCCCATGTACTGATTTTCTTTCATATTCCTAAGGGTTTGCTAAGAGGAGATAGGTATATTTAGGACTTTAGTATATAGGGAGGACCTTAAGATATATAGGTTGAATTGGGTATATGGGGGGAAGGAGATATAAGGTTACTAAAATATCTTCTCTTTCTTATTTAATCAACTCTAAAAAATTAAAACTTAAATAATCCTTCTCCTTTATCCTAAAATTATGGTTAAGAAATGGAACCTAACTGATAGCACCATTAACTAGTTGGCCATTAACCCTGATCCTTCTACCAAGGGTCATGATGACCAACCTACCTTTAAAAACCTCACCTTCGACTAAGAATATAAGGATTCTACACATCACAGTTTTCGAATCCCTATCCATTAGGAAGATGGAAGGGTAGTCTTCCACTTTTTAACTCTTATGGCCTACTTCTTGTAGAAGCATAGGTAAATGATAGAGGCCTTCCTAAGAAATTTCATGAAAATCCAAGCATCTCTACAAAATACAATTCACTACTAGATTGTTCCCAACTACATAACTCAAACCCTTTGCCATTAAATCAATAAAATCCATCCTTCAAATTTATAATTATAAAAATTAAGGCATCAACATCTCACTTCATTAATTTAACACTTCCTATTATCACCACATAAATGGATTCTAGAAGATAAACCCTCTCACCTCCATTAAAGTATCATTCATCTTTGCCTACTCTTGAGGAACTATTGCAAGGTAATGTTAGTTGCATCATATCTCAACACACAAGAACAAGCTATGCTCCCAAACATAGTGTATCATCAGGTATCCCAATATTTAATCCTCATATCAATTAATCCAATAATTCTTATTCTAAATCCATAATCATGGGTATGGGGTTTGGACAAAACTCTAACCCCACAATCTCTCATCCTTCATCTTCTAATCCCTTCATCTCAAGTACCCTAGGGTCAAACTGTATGATGATAAATTTGATATCATATG
Organism: Wollemia nobilis; assembly: GCA_028583015.1. Taxonomy (NCBI): domain Eukaryota; kingdom Viridiplantae; phylum Streptophyta; class Pinopsida; order Araucariales; family Araucariaceae; genus Wollemia; species Wollemia nobilis. The sequence continues at coordinate 4,204,403 of JAQPPZ010016587.1, read as the reverse complement.
CCCATGTATACCAACCTCCTTATAATAATTAGAAAATCCTTTCTATCTCTTAGCACATACCTTTTATGTCATCATGTCTTGTTTCTCTTAAGCTCCAAACCTTAACCACTCAATTAAAGTAATTGAAACAACAAATGGTTGTTATCCAAGGGTCATCATCCAGTCACAACTACTCATTTGATGACTTGTACAACCAACTTCTAGATACCTTTATACCTAATCATCCTTTTCTCCTAACTTTCAAATCCCTAAGTTTCAAATGTATAAATGGAATGAGGATGTCATAAACAACCTTAGTTTATTTAGAAGTACATGTACCGACATTTCTTATGATAAAACATTACTACTTAAAATATTTCCCAAGAGCCTTAGTGGCCCTCCTATGGAATGGTACTACCAACTACCAAGGCATTCCTTGAAAATCATTAGGAACCTTGTTAAAATGTTTTTCAAACAATTCTCTATCTATATTAAGAAAAAATGTTACCATTTGTGACCTATACAAACTCAAGCAGGCCAAATACAAGACTTTTACCAACTTCGTAGCAAGGTGGTGAGTTCTAGTAGGGAGACTACAATATGTTCCTCCACCTAGAAACTGGCTAGATATCTTTATAGGAAGCCTCAATGAGTAATTATCCTTTGACCTAGAGACGTCTAATGTGTCTTCCTTCAAAGTTGCAATTGTCATATACAAGAGAGTGGAGACTACCCTTTTTAAAAAAGGGAAATGAAATACTAAGTCCCATAGAGAGGAATGTAAGTCCTATAATATTAAGGGGTAATACAAGAACAAACATGTTATATATGATGGATTCATTGACTCATGCCATACCAATAATGTTAGTGTTGTTGTAAACCTTCAAAATCTTATCTTAGGGAATACACAACAATAAAAACCTAAAATGTGGTACTCTTGACTAGATGAACTTCATTTGGCCATCCTAAAGCAACTCCTAATATCCAAAATGATAGAACTTTTGCTTGTTAAACCTATTAAACCTAGAAGGTAAAGGATTATTTATTTTATCCCAATGAGCAATGTGCCTTCCACCACATCAACATGCATACAACCAATAGACATAGAGCTCAGGAATGTGGTACAAGACCTAATAGACAATGAACAAGTTGTTCTCAATGGCTTTAACTCTCAACCTTCTTCTAATTAATATCTAGAAAAATTTCTAAAATTTGTTGCCTAATCACAACCAAAATATAGTAAATAAAATCAAGTGGTATTAGCTCAACTAGTTAGATTCCTCAACATTTAAGGATAAGACCAAGGTTTAAATATTGTCAAGCGATATATGGATAATATCTAAGCTTTGTTATAATACCACTGTGTTGATGATGTAATACAGTTGGGGCCCATTTCAATCCCATATAACCAATTAAAATATATATAGCAAATAAAATTTACTATAGGAACATCCTACCTCCTAAAAAATGGGTGGTAGAGGTGCTCTATTATTCTAATCACATCCCTCATATTTGTGTTGTGACCAGGAAACAACATAAGAATCAACCATATGATCAACCTTTAAGACCTTCCTTGGTCCTTTTCACTAATTTAACAAATCCATCTGAAGGACCTCCTCTAATCATCCAATCATGAACCAAGAATAAGAAGAAAAAAAAATTGTTGCAGTAACTTGAGAACGTCCTAGCCAAAATATCTCTTCTTGAACTACTCAGGTCTTCTCTAGCTCACCGAGATATCTTAATTTTTTTAGCAAACAAATCATTCCTTAAGACCTCAACCCAAATGACCTTACTTTTGTAACAAGGTTCATTAGGGTTAACCATGCAACCATATCATTCCATAAGGATGATATTCTTCAATCCTTATCAACTGAAGATCTACCACTATCCATTAGAGGGCATATAAGTGACAAGTTCATCAAATTAATTTTAATTGATAATGGTTCTGGTATCAATGTCTATAACCTAAATTTTATCAGTTATTTTTGTCTAACCAAATAATATATGGATAAATATGATCTTGTTATCATAGCTTTCAACAATGAAAAATATGAGATTAGTGGTACCATGATCTTACCCCTCAAAAACAGACCCTCTACTCTCAATACCCTCTTCTATGTCATGCCATTTTATTTAATATAAAATAATCTTTTGAGAAGCCTTAGATCCATGAGATGAAGGTTGTCCCTTAAACTATTCATTAGTGCCTTAAATACAAATTCAAGGGAAAGACTTATCATATTCCAACTGACCCTAAACCTTTCACTTATTTTTAGGTGATCAAGTTTGAAAATCCTAAGGCTCATCTTTGTCCTTTCAATTTATCACTTGAATCATCTTCTTCTTCTTCTCAAACTCCTATAATTGATGCATTAAGACCTCTCACTTTAAAAAAATCATTTAAAAATTCACTCAAGGGTCAAAGTAATAATCTAATTAGTATTAACAAATGAGATAAAAATAAATTTATCTTGGACCTAGCCAAACTCCTTTAATCTTTCTAAACTTGAGGCTTAGTATCTAGCAATAAGGGTAAAACAGTGAAAATAGGAAGTTACTTCATTTGCACTAGTACTTATAATGAGGAGAAAATCCATGGTGATAACATTTACCCAGTTGGATGATAGCATGCTTCATGCTTTTTATCAAACTCATATCCCATTCCTAAGCAATTTTTTTCAATATGGGATATTGAGGCAAACAACTATACCTATATAAGTAGGATATCAAAGAGTCTTTAAATATTGAAGCCTAGCTAGGGTGCAATGGGATAGGCTATATTCCCATACATATCAAGTTGTTACCTTATTCTTCTAATAGTGGATAGGAATTTTCTCATCTTGATAAGGAACCCCATAATGACACCGTTTCTTTAAATGAATGGATTGGGACAAGGATGATAAATAATGGATCATCATTCCTCATAGATCTTAGCTTCTCTAAATTTATCTAATCAATTGGGGTAAATTTTCTAACCCTAGTTTATCTTGAGCTAATTACTAATGAAGATAGCTATAAGTTAGGGAACATTTGAAATGATCCTCTCTAATATAGTCCCTCATATTGTATAGCATAAAATGACTTTTATTTGATGGATATTTTTCCCAAATTGATAATGTTGTTATCTCATAGTAAACTAACAATAGTAAAATAACCTTAGACCCTATAGATCTATATAACTTTGGAGTGTTTTCATCTTCCCCTCAATTAGAATATGAATCTCAAATTTTATTGATAAAATTATAGACATTGATATTAGGTTTCCCAAAAGTCATGAAATCCTTAAGCTAGTTAAGGTTTTGACCACGACTAAGCATGAGCAATACACCAAGCTCTTAATAAATTTTAGAGACATATTTTCTTTGTCCTATGCTAATATATTTAACCTTTACTCTTATCTTTTTTTCCACCATATAATTGTCACTCTTGGTGGAAAACACATAAAATAGAAATTACAAAAATGCACCTAAAAGTCACACTTTTGGTAAAAGAGGAGCTCCAAAATCTCCTTGATGTTAGATCCATCAAAGCCATCGACTATTCTGATTGGATTTCTAACATTGTACTTATTTACAAAAAAAAGGGTAGCATTAGAGTGTGCACCCACTTTTAGGACATCAAAAAAGCATACCTCGAGGATGACAATCATCTACCTAACATCAACATGATTATCAATTTCACTAGAGGATGTAGAATGTTGTCTTTAATAGATAGGTTTTAAAACTATAACCAAATTAAGATTGCCCTTGAAGATATACAAAATAGTTTTCACCACCTCATGGGGAACCTTCTACTACCAAGTCATGCCATTTGGGATGAAAAATGTAGGGGCTACCTACCAAAAAGTCATGATATACATCTTTCATAGCATGATGTATGACATTGTGGAATAATATTTCAACGATGTCCTTAGTCATTCTTTTACTTGATAAGATCATGTTGGAGACTTAAGATGCATCTTTGAGTGATTAAAGAAGTACAAACTATACCTTAAGCCTTAGAAATCCATATTTGGGGTTGTATTAGGAAAATTGTTGGGATTCATTGTATCCTGATATGGCATCAAATTCAATCTCGATAAAATATCAGCTATAGCGATATGATGCCCCCTTAAACTCTAACTTAACTTAGGAGCCTCCAAGGCAAAATATAATCCATTCAAAGGTCCATATCCTAGCTAGTTGATAAGTGTTGACATTTTACCAAAATTTTAAGGAAGGATGTGGTCTTCAAATAGAAAATTGAATGTCAAGTTGCATTTGATGCTCTTAGATCCTACCTTTTATCTCCCCCTATCCTTGTCCCACCTAGTCCCCATAGGCCCTTGTTGTTATACATAGCATTCACTGACCATGCCTTAGGATATGCATTGCATTGTACAATTGCCCACATAGAAAAAGGACTATCTTCTACAGTAGCATGACTTAGTTTAATTACAAAGTTTGATACACACCTTTACCTCTAATAATTTTATACATTATATGCTCAACTATAATACCTTTGTCATCGCAATGTTTGACCCCTTATGCTATCTCATGTCCAAACCTCACCTCTTAGAATTAAAAAATAAGTGGGTCATTATGCTTAGCAAATTTGATCTTGATTTCATCAATCAAAATTCTATAAAAGGTTAGGTCAATGTTGACAAATCATTAACCACAATTTAGAAGCTATCTAGCCCTTAGTGGTATATTAGCTAGATGAGTTAGTCTTCAACCGAAGTAGATCAACCCGATTCTTGGACTCTATATATTTATGGTGCTAAATGTGTCAAAGAGATAAGGGCAAGAGTCCTTTTAGTCATTACTCAATAATAGCTAATCCTTTTGTCCTTTAAGCTTAATTTTTCTTGTACTAGCAATACCATTAAGTATGAGGCCCTTATCCCAGGACCACATGCAACATTAGCTCTCTAAGTTAGAATTATTTCCATATTTAGACACTCTCAACTAGTTATCAACCAATTTAATGGTGTCTATTAAACTAAATATGATAATCTCAATCCATAAAAAGACATCATTAATAAACTTATGGTTGCTTTTGACAAAGTCACCATTGACACTATCCTAAGATCTAGTAATTTCCATGCCAATTTTATGGCCTCAGAAGCATCCCTTATCCCCTTAGATCTAGGTGAAAAATAAGTTATGATCATCATCCAATAAATTAGGAAACCTTTAACCTTATAATTTAGCCAGTGTCCTCTAAAGGTCTTTTCCATATATGCAACTCCATACTTTGATCCTTAGTATAAGGACATGTTTATTTACCTTAAATATGGAATTTTGCATGATGGTTTGAACCACAAGTGCAATAATGTCAAGTAATGAGGTTTTGGATATATCATCATTGGTGACATCTTATATCACCACACTATTTATAGTATTTTTCTTATATGCCTAAACCTATTTTAATCCCAAGAAATCATCAAAGAGGCCCATGATGGATCATGTAGTGGCCACTTTAATGATGCCACCATCACCAAGATGATCCTATGGATGAGTTATTATTGGTCATCCATAATAAATGACTCTTGTGACTACATCAAGATCTGCAATAAGTTTCAAAAGTATGACAACCTTATCCATAATCCATCCCAAGCCCTTCAATATTTGACCTTCCCATGGTCTTTCTTCATTTGAGGATTAGACATTGTTAGGACGATAATCCCTTTGTCGTCGGATGGACATAAATTTATCATCATGGGTACTAAATACTTCACAAAATGCGTAAAATCTATGCCTTTAGCCTCAACCAATAGAGTCTAAGTCCAGATCCTTAGCTATTATGCCATTGCCTCTATGTTAATCTAATATAATAAAACATAAATTAATAACAAGGATGTCCAAAAAACTTGTGCTAAATACAATATTAAGCACAAATTTTCTACACCTTACTATCCTTAAGGTAATGGTCAAGTCGAAGCCTCTAACAACACTCTTAACAAATATATTCAGATGTTTATTAGCAAAATTGGTAGAGATTTTCATCTCCAATTGTATCCCACCTTGTGGGTATATCACAATAGTGTCAAAAGTTCTACTAGTGTGATGCCCTATACTTTTCTCTATGAAACTAAAGTAATATTTCCCTTCAATATTAAGGTACCTTCCTTGTGCATTTCATTGCAATATGCCTCTATTGGAGATTAATATTGTCTCGCCCCTCCACCAGTTGGAACTGCATGATGAAAAGCAAATACACACTCTAGAAAACCTAAGGGTTGACTAGCAAAGGCTTAAACATACCTATAGCAAGAAGGTATGATCTCACTCCTTTGAATTTGGTGATCTCATACCTAAAGATAAAAACAACACAAGGCCAAAACCAATCTCAAATATAAATTTGATCCTAATTAGATAAGTTCATATATCATAACCACCAAGTATGGTTTAGGTGCTTATCACCTTGCCACACTTGACGAAAAAGAACTTAAAGAACCAATGTATATAATGCATTTTAAACAATATTAAATATAATTCTACATCGATTGTATATTTGCTTTCAACGATATTTTGCTACTTACATATACCTAACTTCATGTTTGCCTACATGCATGTGTCTCTACTTGGATTGTCTATTACATATTGAGTCAAGGATCTATGATGATATACAAATGATGATCCTAGTGTGAAGAAGGAAAAAAGGAGCACAAAGGGGAGATCCCAATGCCTTTCTATTTCCTCTTCTTACTTTGATATTAGGGGGAATAAAAGTGATAATACTAAAAGTGTATTTAATGTGTATTTTCACAAACACCTATATTTCTAAAGAAATCAATGAACCAAGTTTCCTCCTAAGATCCATTTCTATCTAGCACAAACCTTTTTGATGTTAGGACTTAATTTTATCTTTGATCTATAATGCACAAACAAAAATATAGCAAATAAAAACCTAAGACAAAATGATGCACTTTGATGAAAAAATGACTCCCTTTTTTAGACACGAAATATGTGGCTAACAATTTACCCTAAAATGCAAACTGTATGAAATTTTTGTTTCAATACCTACAAAATAATGATTCATTTTTTTCTCTATTTTAATCATATTTAAAACAAGATTCATAATTTTCCCTTTGTCAATCAATCAACAAACATAAATAGAAAACTTTGATTACTACATAGAAGAAACATGTCTCATGCCCTAAAATAGAAATGACAAAATGTAGGACAAAAAGTACTTGATTCTATCATATAAGCAAAAATATTGCCTGCTTGTATAAATGCCACTATCTCCTTACCAACACTTTTGTAGAACCTGTCAAACTAGTGATTAGTGTAGAGGGGTCCGTCAGGTCTTAGCAAATATGGTGACTTTCTTGCTTTGATAATAAGAACCCTATTTCTTGAGAAAAAAGGATAAAAAATATATATGGATATAAAAATATATAATGAATACTAAAAGTAAAATATTGAATAGATATAGAAAATGGGGGAATAGACATAACCCAAGACCATAGGTTGCCCCTTTTCTAGTAGAGGATTGTTGAAACATACTTGTTAATGACTTGATGATGATTTGATGATGAATTGGTGACAATTTAATGCTTGCTATGAATTGCTAGAAAAATAAAAGGATGTAGGTTTGTCAAACACTTTTTTCACAAAATAATTCTAACGGTATATGCATATCTCTTCTAATAATTCTTCTCCTCAAAAGAACTCTTTATCTTTTGTTTTTTTTTAACAATCTTTTTTTGTATTTTTTTACAATCTTTTTCGGAATATGTTTTAGGTATTCCTAAAAGGTTAGCTTTATATAGGGGTTTAGGTTTAGGGTTTTGTTTTTTAACATGCTTCTAGGTTGACTTTAGCATAAAAATTTTAAAATTTTCAAAAATGTCAACTTTTGATGGAAAAAATATCAAAAAGACCTAGGTGTTGTTTTCTCATAGTTTGAGGCATTGATCATTATAGAAGTATAAGCATATATATACTCATTTGAAAGATATTTTTAAGCTTGTTCTAATGGAACTATTTGTTTTTATTTTTGTAAATATTTGCAATGGATATTAATGCCCCAAAATGTCATTGCTTTTAGAGCACTAAATATTCGAAATTTGGGCACGAGGAAAGTGGATTCGGTTAAGTTTATTAGAAGGTTGGTATGATGGGGGTTATGGTGGACTAAAGTGCAAAAAATTGGGTTCCTACACCTAGTTAGGATATATTATTTTCCTTTTACTAGGTGATTGAAGCGAGTAGACCCTCATAGTCACATCTTGTGAATTAATCATGGTTTATACAACTCAATAATATATTAATCTCTCCTACTCCAATCAAACACTTTATCCCTTACGAGATCAAAATCCTCTATATCATCAATATCTTACTACATGATGAATATTTCAAGGTTCATAGGTGTTGATGGCAAGATCAATCTCTTCATTTTATATCTTCAATCTTCTATATCATCCATCAACCCTTTGGGTAGCAATGATTCTATGGTTTGGAGCAAGGAAAGTAAGGGCTTGTACTTTGTCAACACATGATACTCGATGAGAGATAATGAGGGGTTTTGATGAATTCCTATTAAGAAGGTCTGAATTAAAAATATGATACCCAAAATCACCTTCTTTTACTATCTAGTGGTCCAAAATAAGATTCTAACTATTTATAATCTATGCGAAAGAGGATTCCAAATTGTCAATAGATCTCCTTATGTGAAAAAGGAACTAAGACCACTCAACACCTATTCTTAGGATGTGAGTTTTCCTATGGTGTTCTAAGTCATCTTCTTAAAAGCTTTATAATTTCATGGGTTTTTCCCAACAATATGGAAAATATGTGCCTCCAGTGGAACTCTCCTTTTAAGAGCAAGTGTTTAAACACCCTATGGAATCTATGCCTTCCTCGTTTTCTATGAGGCACATGGAGAGAGCACAACAACAAAATGTTCAAGGATAAGAAGAGGGATAATAGCTTTATTAGTACCTAATTTTTTTACATATACTAAAGGAATCAATAACTTGTTACATTTTTTATTGCCTCATCATGGGTTCGAATATTGCTTCTTGTTGCCACTATAACCTCTAGTTGCAAAAGGTAAACTTTTTTAACATAGTTGGTGGTATTGGTGTGACATGCCCTCTAGTTCTATGAAGCCTAAGGGATTCGAACCATGGTATCCACCCTCCCAATAGAGTGATTTGATCAACATGTCATGCCCTCAAGCCTCTATTAGTACCCAAAGTGGTAATGTAATTATTAACAAAATTTAAGTAACCAAACACCAATAGAAAAGGGAAGCTAAGCAGGAAACCTGTGTTACAGGAATGGGGCATGTTCATTATAATACCTTAGGGTGTACCCAAGCCATCTAGAGATAAAGTGAAATGGGAATCTCTCCCGATGGGTTCGGTGAAGCTCAACTTCGATGGAGCAACTAAAGGTAATCCTGAATTAGCTAGAGCTAGAGGGGTGGTCAAAGATGAAAAAAAAGTTGTTCTTTTGGTATATGTAGAATCATTAGGTATCCAGATGAATCACTTCATTGAGGCAAAAACATTATATCTAGGAATCCAGTTTATCCTACAAACAAGGGTTGTGAATATCATTATTGAGGGTGACTTGTTAAATGTTATCAAGAATCTAAAAGAAGAACAAGAAGTGAGTTGATAAATTGAAAATATTATTCTAAAAAGTAGAATGAATCTAAAAAAGCTTAGGAATTTTAAAATTCAACATATCTACAAAGAGGGGAACAAAGCGATTAATTTCATGGCAAATATGGGAGTCTTATTTGAGGAGAAATAATCTTGGATTTTTGGCTTCCCCCCTCCACTAATGGCAATATCTAATAAGAAACAATCAAAGATTGTTTTCTTGTTGTAGCAACAGGTGGATGCATGGAATGCCAATGATAACAAATATGAAGGAAGATAAAGATCTTAGAACAGATCAAATTCGACCAGCCATGGAGGCAAGAGGAAAGGGATGCAAGTGCCTTGGTCAGGTTTTTAGCCATCTAGAGGGTGATCAGATTGAAGTGGAAGAATAATATGGGGGAGATTCAATTAAAAAAAAATCCTTGGTGATGAAAATTGATGAGGAGGTTGAGGAAATTTTGGAGAAGGATGGTTTCTGGAAGACTCTAAGAGAAATTTGTGGACACTTGAAACAAAGGAAGCGATGGACATGATCAATTTCCTAGATTGATTTCATTAGAATTGGGATGTTGTCTTGGCTATGTCTTATCAATTGCTATGTTATGTTATAGTATGTTGTTTTTGTTATGATTGGGTGGTAGCCATAGTTGTTTTAAGTTTTGTTTTGGATTTGGTCTAGTAATCTATCATGTTTTGGAAGTTATTTTGTTGATATACGGTATTCTAAGGTTCAACCCTAGTAGCAAGTGGATGATATTATATATTTAGGCTACTGCAACATATTGTATTATCTTACATAGCTTGATGTATGGGTTTGGAGACCCTAAAACCCCTTCTTACCCTAATCTAAAAAAAATATTCTATCTCATCACCCTCTAGTTGCATGATAAATACTATGAGGTTTGTAGTGCTAATGGAAAAATCAATACCATAATCTATTTTATTCTATATATCACCATGCATATGACAAAATGTTAAAATATATTTTTTCTCTCAATTGGGGGCATAAACCATTGTCACATCAATCAATAATCAAATATCCTCTATGACATTTTTGATAGTTTTTGATACAATATCCAAAGGAGATAATAATCATGAGATGGAGAATAATACTAATAAAAGTAAATATGAAAGAAGACTGAGATATGTAATAAACATAAAGGATATATAAATAAATACAATGTAGTTATGGAGGAAATGAGCACTCCAATATAGTTATTGGACTACATTGCATCCATCACCAATGGATGGTGATCCACACATAACTGAACTAACTACTAAGAACCCTAAGCTATTGTGTCACCGACACTCCTCTTCTATATTATGCTAACAATGAGGCCATCATTATATAGGGAAAATAGGATACTTGGCCAACACTCTATCTAGTTGTACAAGTGACACCTTGCACATTTACAACTTGCACATGGACACTTGTGGGTTTATTACATTGCATGAAGTAACTAGATAACTTCCCCCTAAAGTAATCTAATGTCCTAAGTATGTACCTTTGAAGATACAATTACATAACCCAAATTATAGAATATAAACTATTTCTAACACCCTCATGTATTACATTATTTGGGTATTGAAGACTTTTAGTCTTCAAAATGGATCTTCATCTTTTTATTGAGCTTTGGCTTGATTGATGCAGACTTGATCTAGTTCTTTCCCTGCTACTTCAATCTTCATGTCATGGCTTCTTGTATTTTTTCATTCCTTGTTCCTTGATGTCAGAAGTCTTGGATGGACCATTGTCTTCATGATAGTGCAAGTCTTAAATGGATCTATATTGATCCTTCTACCTTCCTTTGTTCCTTTGGAAGACTTATTTCTATAAGTATTAACCTTTATTTCAATGTTAGTAAATCCATCTGGAATTCCTGAAGATAACAGTTTATTATCTGAAGTAATATTCTTGCATAGTCTTTATAATATCTATATTTGAGGTGATAGGAGAAATGTGAGTGATTTGTTCCATCACAATATTTGCAAGGATGAAAACTCCAACAATTGATTTTTTCATGACCATATTAATTGCAATGAGTGCACAATAAGGATGATCTAGCAACTTTTTATTTTATCTTGGGAATATCATGTTTGTCTATATCTTTGATAAGATCTTCCAATGATATATGCATGATTGAATTTATTCCATCCATGGTTATGCACGGGGATGAATTTTGCAATTTAACGCGAATATTCAGATTTTCACAATTTTAATTTTGCAAATTTTGGGACCATAGAGGTCGGCCCATTCACTCAAAAATTTTGGGATCAAATTTTTTTAGGGTAAATTCGCCCCATTATCATAAGGTTTCCTGCCTAATTTTTACCTTAAATTTATTAAAAAATTATCCCACCCAATTTGACTCTTGTATCCCATTTCATATAGCTAACCCTGATAGTGACAGTCATACAATTAAAACATTAATTTTAAACGATAGCGAGTGATACAAAGCAAAGAACTGGCACAATGTTACTGATAAAAGATAACTAATAGAAGGCGACAGGTAGAAATTGAATAACACAAGGCAACTGGTAGAAGGTGATTGGCAGAAGGTGACTGGTATAATGTGATTGGTAGAAGGTAACTGAAAGAAGGTGACTAGCAGAAGGTGACTGGTAGAAGGCAACTAGCAAGAGGTGACTGGTAGAATGCGACTAGAAGAAGGTGACTGGCATAAGGCAACTGGCATAAAGCAACTGGAATAAGGTGACTGGCATAAGGGACTGGCATAATATGACTAGCATAAGGTGACTGGTAGAAGGTGACTGGCAAAAGGTGATTGGCATAAAGCGACTGGTAGAAGGTGAATGATAGTAGCTGACTAAAATACAGTGATCACCATTTACCAATAATTTTATTTTACCATTAATTTTATTTTTTAAACATTTTATTCATGGAAACTCAATAAGGAGGTTTTCCTATTATTAGGCACCAATTTCAAGCCTGCTTGGGTCAAATATTATGTTGTCTTGAGCAGTAGTTCTCATTTTTACCAGTTATTTTCATTTTTAAAAATGATGTTCATTGTTCATGTTACTCTTCTATTTATACAGGTAAAATGTCACCTACTGGCAGTGGAAAGAAGGGAGGCCAGTATTCTAATAAAAGGACTATCCTCAAATACTTTCATAATATTTTGAAATCCAGTCAACCATCAACATATGCACAAATTGAAGGTATGAACGCTTTTACTTACTAACCAATTAATTTTTGTACATTATTAATTTTATATATAATATCTTCATTCATAAAGAAGTGTATTTTTTGGTTGATGGCTTTGTCCATTGTTTATCTATATTTTTAATAGAACATATGTTTTTAAATGCCATAATGATAATGACCCTAATATTGACACTAGTATTATCTCTACAGAAAACACTATTGACCCTGGTATGCCTCCACTTCCACATATCCACAATAATGAAAAGTCCAAAGATGAAAATTTTCTTAATGAAATGGAACAACATGAAGAGATTCTTGAAACTAACATGCCAAGTGGAAAAGAAAATAATAGTTCTTATGTAGTCCCTACTTTCGGAGAATATTCTTCTAAAAAACATAAACGTGTAAGATTATCTAGGTGGACAATTAACAAATCATTTCAACCTGATTGGATATCTGAATTTCTATTTATTGAGCTAGTACATAATGTCAGCATGGTAAAAAACAAGAACAAGTTTCAAGTCAAGAATTTTCTTCATCCGAACCATTGAAACTAGTTCACACTTATTTATGTGGTCCTACAAGGACAAAGAGTTTACAAGGTGAAAGTTACTTCATGCTATTTATAGATGATTTCTCCAGAATGACTTGGGTGGCATTCTTAAAATAAAAGTTAGAAGCTTTTGAGAAGTTTCAAGCATTCAAGGTTTTAGTAGAAAATGAAACAGGTAAAAATATCAAGTGTCTAAGATCAGATAGAGGAGAATAATTAACTTCAAGTGAATTCATAGAATTCCATGAACAACATGGAATTAAAAGAGAATACTCATCAGCAAGGACTCCATAACAAAATGAAGTAGTTGAAATAAAAAAATAGAACTATCGAGAATATGGCTAGAGCTATGCTAAGTGATTCTAATATTTCATATGGTTTTTGGAAAAAGGCAGTTCATACAGCCATCTATATCATAAATAGAGCTCAAGTGAGAGTAAATCATCACAAAACCCCATATGATATTTGGAAGGAAAGACCAACTACTGTAAAGTATTTCAGAGTTTTTAGAAGAAAAAGCTACATTAGACGAGAAGGGAAAATTTTGGGTAAGTTTGATTCAATGTGCGATGAGGGTATCCTCCTTGGCTATTCCACTAATAGCAAAGCCTATAAATGCTATAATAAAAGGACACATACAATTATGGAAAGTACAAAGGTAATAGTTGATGAACAAATAGAGTTAAGAGAACCAACTCAAAAAATTGTGTATCAAGAAGAAGAAAGTTTCCAAGAAGAAGTAGGTAAAGAATTAGAAGAAGATGAAACACAAAGAACACCACCTAAGACTCCATCCATGTATGTGCAAAAGAATCATTCAAGAGATCTAATTATTGGGAATCCAGATGAAAGACAAACAAGGAGGAAGATAATAGGAACAAGTGAATATGGAAATCTTTCTTTGCTATCTAAAATTGAGCCCAAAGATTTCAATGATGCAAGAGAAGATAAATATTGGGTCAATGCAATGGATGAAGATTTGGATCAAATATAAAAAAGTGAGACTTGGGAACTTGTCACATGACTAAAAGATAAGAATATAATTTTCACTAAGTGGGCTTATAGAAATAATTTAAATGAAGATGGTCAGGTAGTTAGAAACAAAGCAAGATTGGTATGCAAAGGCTATGCACAAGTTGAAGGAATTAATTTTGATGAAACATTTGCTCTTGTTGCATGACTTGAGGCCATAAGAATATTTTTAGAATTCTCAAGTTTCAAAAACTTCAAAGTATATCAAATGGATGTAAAATCAGCTTTTCTCAATGGCTTCTTAGAAGAAGAGGTCTACATTGAGCAACCTGAGGGGTTTAGCTTGACTGATAAACCATATTATGTATGCAGATTAAAGAAGGCTCTTTATGGACTAAAGTAAGCTCCTAGGGCTTGGAATTCAAGGTTGGATAAGTATCTTCATGAACAGGGTTTCAGAAAAGGAATAGCTAACAACAATTTATACATCAAAATGAAGGAAATGACTTGTTGATTGTAGTGGTCTATGTGGATGATATCATTTTTGGAGGTAGTAATGATAAGATGTGTCAGGAATTTGCAAAATGAATTTGAAATTTCAATGCTTGGTGAGTTTTCCTTCTTCCTTGGATTACAAATTTTACAATTAGAAAAAGGTATATTTCTCTCACAAACCAAGTATATAAAAGAAATGTTGAAAAATTCATATTGGAGGATTGCAAACCAGTGAGTACCCCCATGGTTATAGGATGCAAGTTGAGTAAATATGATGAATCTCCTGAGGAAAATTAGACATTGTATAGATCCATGATTGGAAGCTTACTATATGTCATAGCTACAAGACCAGATATAATGCAAGCAATGGGACTAGTGGTAATATTTCAAGCAGCGCCAAAGGAAACACATGTACAGGCAATAAAGAGAATCCTCAAGTATTTAAAAGGAACTATGGAATTTGGACTTCGATATCCCAGAAGTAACAACTTCACTCTCATAGCATATATAGATGCAGATTGGGTAGGTATTATTGATGATAGGAAGAGCACAAGTGGAGGAGCATTATTTCTTTGAGATAGAGGTAAAATACATTGTAAGAAATAAGTAGTGATATCCTTATCCATGATAGAGGCACAATACATTGCAGTAGTTGCTTGTTGTACAAAAGTGTTATGGATGAAGTAAACTTTAAAATATTTTAAAATATATCATGATCATCCCATCTCCATATTATGTGATAATACAAGTGCCATAAACATTTCAAAGAATCCAGTGATGCATTCAAGGACCAAGCACATTATAATAAAATAACATTTTTTGAAATAGTAGGTGATGGATCAACAAGCCCAATTAGAATATGTTACTACAAAGGAACAGATTGCGGACATATTTACTAAGCCACTTCCAAAGGAAACTTTTGAGTATCTTAGAGGAAATTTGGGAGTAGTCTTACTCCCACCCCAAAATTGATCACCTCAAGGAGAGGAGGTGGTGAGGGGGATGAGCTAAAAGTCTTATTTTTAGCCCCAAAGGAGCCCTTTTCCATTGATGTCAAAGGGGGAGAGTTTCAGTAAGGGGGAGAGAATTCAGTAAGGGGGAGTAGCTTCTCAAGGGGAGCAGATTTGGAATCCAGTGATAGTAAAAGGAAAATTTTTAGAAGGGTTGCCATCAATGACAAAGGGGGATATTGTTGGAAATATTGAGTTGGTATTGGTTTTCATTGATGTCAAAGGTATTCATCAAAGGTTGAAGAAAATATTATTCTGAGGTTGGACAAGTTTTCAAGACAAGGCATCTCTCAAAAGCAAGGAAAATGGTTTCAAGAAATAAATATTATAATATTTAATCACAAGATTAAATTATTATAATACAAAAGTGGTTTCATAAAATGGAAACAATGTTTTAAAAGTGTCGACCTCCAATCGAAGACTTTGGAAATGGTTTTATAAGGTTATATTTTGAATTTTAAGTTGATAGGGTGCCAAAAAGGAAGTGAATGTTTATATGTCTTCAAAGGCCCAAGTCTATCATGCACCGACGTCTTTAATATGGAAAGCAAACATTATAAAAAGGAGGTAAAATTATTTGTGATTGTGCCTTTTTGATGAGTGATTGAATGCCTATGTCTGTGAGAATTATTATCATCGAAATAAGACAACGTTACCGAGTTGAAGTGAGTTTAACGTCGTTCGTTCCAGTTTGTGAGGGCAAAGAGAAATAAATTGAACGGTGTTCATCCTAGTTCGTGAGGACAGAGAGAAGTAATTTGAGCACCATTCGTTCTACTTCGTGAGGAAAGAGTGAAGGAGAGCGTTGTTTATTCCAGTTCGTGAGGGCAGAAAGCATCGTTCGTTCCATTCATGAGGGTAGAGTGAAGCAAGGAGAGAGCATAAAATTTAAATCAAGGGTAGATAGGACAACACACAAACTTCTAAAAAGAGGCAGATATTTAAAGAGGAGGCAGTGTATTATACATTCCAGTTGGGCAACTAGCCCAGGTGGTAGGTAGACTCTACGCAGGACGTTGGCAGAAGAGAGGTTTTAGGTTCGAGTCATGGTAGCAGTGTTTTCATGTTTGTTTGGAAAAAAGATAAAAGAAATTAAAAAAAATTGAGTGCGTTCGTATCCAATGGGTGGTCCAGCCTAGCTGGCACTCTATCTCGTGCTAGAGTGTGGGCTGCATGAGGTTTCGTGTTCGACTCTCTTTGGTAGCAAAAGTGGTAAGAGCATTAAATTTTGTTTTAATTTGAAATTAAAGATAGGGAGTCATAAGGTTTGCCTTGAGGAATTAATGTGAGTTGATATTTTTAGAATTACAAAGGTTTCTTATAAGTTGATTTTAGAAATTATAAAGGCAGAAGTGAAAGTATTAAAGGATTATTGTTGTGTTTTCTAAAGAATCATTTAGTAAGCAATAAAAGGAGTAATAAGGTTAAAAGTGTTTTTGCACTTAGGGTTTTGTTGTTTAGAAGGTACATTGTGGTATTGAAATAATTTATGGCTTTTACAAGTAGGAGTTATAAGGTGTTTGTGTTTTAATTATTGTAGGTATTTTTGCATGGTGAAAGAAAGTTTGAAGGATTTTATTCTTTAATTAAAAAGCCTTGTTTTGAGAAATTAAAAGGATTTGTAAAGTAATATCTTTGTGCACATTTTTGAAGAGAAGTTTTTCATGTGGATGATTGAAAAAATGTTATGCTAACTAACCCTTGAAAGTGGCTTAAGAAAGATAGAATAGTTTGAGACAAGTTTTGAGGGCACATCTTCATAAAAGCAAATTAAGAGGTATGGTGATATCATTCCTTCTTTAAGGTGTTTGGTTGAGCATATATTTATAAATCATAAGGTGGAGAAATAAGGATGATATATTTTCATTGTTGGAAATATTTGAGCTAAGGTTTGTAAAATAAATTGGGCATCCCTATTAAAATAAATTAGAAACACTCGTGTCAGAGTTTGTGAAAAAATTATGCTCCATCATTTGAATGAATTTTGTGAAGTTTTTGGGTATTGGTTTGAGTGACATTGAATGTGAATGAGCAAGTGTTAGAAACCAGTTTGGTGAAGTAATTTGTGCATTGGGCTTGAGTGATATTTGGAAAGAACATATTGTGAAATTGTATTGCATATCATTTTCTATGTGTTCTTGAACAAGAATTCTGGGTAGAATATATCTAAAGTATTATGATCAAAGCATGTGTTATGAGCAGTGTTGAGCAAGTGTTATGAGCAATTTTGAGCATGTGTTAGGGCAGATTTAAGCAAAGACAGTGAGCATATTAGTGCAGGATTATGAGCTATTTTGAGCAGGCCTTTTGAGAAGGCTTGTGAGTAGTTGTATCGCTCCAAATTTTTCGCATCCCTACCTTCAGGCTATTGGATCCGTGCCCGGAAGGAGGATGGGAAAAGGATGTCGCGGTACCTCGGATTGAGAGGACTTTGCGAAGGTCCCGCCTCTCAAGGGAGGTGTATTTTGATGATTTTTCGACGGATGGTGGGTTCACCAGGAAACATTTAACGGCAGCTTCCACGCCTAGGTTTTGGAATGTGTTTAAATGTGTTCGTTTTTAACCTTAAGCATTCATATCCTAGGTTTGGCCGAATGAATCTAGATTTAATCTACATGAAAATGCAAATTCACTGAATACAGAAAATAGATTTATAGACATAAAACAGAGAATTTACGAATGCAAACGAGGAATACCTGATCCGGATGTCTGAAGAAGATTCCGATGTTGAAGCAGTCTGGATCGTCTGAAATTCGACAGAATCATCTGCAATCGGACAAGATCATCTGAGATCTGACGAATTCATCGACGAATTCTCAGAGACCTGCAAAACCGAAAACAGATGCAAAATACAAAAAGTACTACAGTGCTAACAGAGGGAAATGATATAAAATGGCAGCAATGTTATCAAACTGAAACTTAAACACAGAGACAGAGATGAATCGTGCTAATTAGATGATAATTAGGATTTAATTATGCACTTAATCTAAATGGGTGAACTCCAAATGCAAAATAATATAAAACACTGAATAGATTATCTAATTTGCAGAATAAAATGACAGAGAAAGGGTTGAGGAATTCAAACTTCAGGCACTGATTGCCTTAATACGGACTGCGATCGAGATCGTCTCGCATCAGTACGAAATCGCCTCGAATTCGATAGGTTCACCTCCGATCTGAACAGGATCGTCGACAACGATAGGTGCTAGCTCCGGCTGAAAAATAGTGATGTACCTGCAACAAAAATGATATGGAACTAGTGCAAATGGAAAATAGGGATGTTTTAACGTGAATGGAGTTAATTTGCAGATAATTTTCAGCCAGGGGTTGGGAAGGGAAAATCCTAGAGACTAAATAGGCTTAGGGGAGTAGTTGGGAGGTTGGAGATCATCCCAATTTGGGAGATCTCCAACGAGGGAGGGGTCCCAACGGCGCAGACACGCTTTCGCCCGGATTGGAGACCCGTTGGAACAGATTCCAACTTTGCAAAATCGGTTTTGCGACAAGATCATCTGGACGTCCTAGTCCAGACGAAATCGTCAAATCTAGGGCGATATCGTCTGATCGGCGACGATATCGTCAAACGGTCAAAACAACCTCTAAAAATGGCGCGAAAAAGGGGGAAACGGATTTCTCGGCGGTTAACGGGCGGTTTGGGAGGTTAAATTTGATTTTTAAATTATTTACTAAGGTGAATGTAATTATTGTAATTTTACTACGCCAATTTTAGGGTGCTACATTTTGCCCCCTCTTTAGCGAATTTTCTGAAGAAAATGCGTTAAAGATGAGTTCTTCTCGATCTACGAGAAAGCAAAAATTATTCCCATTTTTAGGCGACGATTCTTGGTCGAATCGTACGACAGCTTACTATGGTGCCCCCTCCGTGTTTTTACCCAAATCGAACGTTTGAGGTAAAAACATGGAAAAGCAAAAAATTATTTTTGAATAAAATTAAGAAAAATAGGGTAAAACCCTAATTCATTTTTACTGTTCATTTTCTGGTTTTAGAGCTCTAGAAGCAAAAATGGTGGAGACGATGCACAGATCAACAGAGGTCCGACGCGGTCTACGGGTAAGAGTCTAGACTTAGTTTAGAATGCTTTAATTTAACTTTACATGCTTTGTAGGTAATTTTTAGGTGATTTTTGAGCATCGCGGCCGTTTTTGGGCCATCGACGTCGTCGGGACGAAATCGTCCCGATTTCGATGAAATCGTCTCAATTTCGGCAATTTCGCTCGAGGGCGAAATCGTCGAAAGGGGGACGATTTCGTCAAATTAGGGACGATTTCGAACTACGAAATCGGAGACGATTATGCTCAAATTTGGGACGATATCGTCCAATAGTGGGCGATATCATCAATTGCACAAAGTTGAATTTTTAATTTGCATTATTGCTTATTTGAATTATTGATTAATGATTGTTTATTGTTTTGTTGTTTATGTTTGCAGAGAGGATTACTAAAGAGCAGGGAGTGGAAATATGGAGGGTTGAGAGATGACTTGGCCGCTCTAACACAGGCAGAGCGAGATCAGCTAGCACAGGCCGGCTTACTGCATGTGGCAGAGATGCCACAAGTATCTATAGACATGGGGCTGCTAACAACCCTAGCAGAGAGGTGGTATCCGGGGTCTTCATGTTTTCGGTTATCGACAGGGGAGATGACTCCCACTCTGGAGGATGTATGGAGGATTCTGAGAATCCCCATACAAGGATGGTTGATTACTCCTATGGCCAATCAGGGCCGCGCTATGGGACGACTGTGCGGTGACCCGAGCTTCACCCTAGAGAAGGGCGAAGTTAACATCGAGGCACTGCGCCAGATGCCTGGGGCATCTACACTCACATGGGTACTAGCTGGAGTAGTTGGTGGACTTTTGCTGTGCCACCAAAGTGGGTGCAGGGTGCCATGGATCGTTGGCAGATGTGGTCTGTGACATGAGAGACCACGACTATAGGTTTTCTTGGGGCAGTTTTGTTCTATGCCGATTGTACAGGATCCTGTATGGGGTCGTGTACAAGGGCGGCCGATGTCTGGTTATGACATCGCTACTACAGGTTTGGTGCTGGGAGCACATTGCGGTGCGGAGGCCGGTAGGGCTTCCTCCGATAGGGGTTGATGGGGAGAGGCCCCGAGTCTTCTCTCGGTGGCTCCGAAGAGGGGCACAACGACGGATCGACCTGTCGATGTCCCGGAGGCTATTGGATGACTTAGTCCCGGACCAGATCACCTGGAGGCCATGGAGGGAGCATCCAGGGTGGGCAGAGGACGGACAAGAGTTGGCTCGCATTAGGCGAGTTTGTTGGCTGAGGATGGAGAGGGGAGAGGTGGAGCTCCATAGGTACGACCGAGTTTTGAGGCAGTTCGGTCTATAGCAGGGGATCCCATCTCTCAGAGACTACGAGTTTTCTCGGATTGTCCGGGATAACACTACGGTTAGCGGGGCTCCCGACATGCAGCGGTTCTGGAGCCAGGACACAGATGATGCCCCCATCCAGCCAGTGGATGGGGACGACGCGAGAGTAGCCGATGGCTACGATGCCTGGTACGCAAGCATCCGCCCTCCTCGGATGACGAGGGCACAGGGTCCGATCCATGCGGTTGTGCGTCGGATAGGGAGGCGACACCAGGCGACGATGGAGGCAGCCCAGGGTCACGGTGGGAGAGAGGCGAGGAGGCCACAGGCACAGGAGCGGCCATGGCAGAGAGAGAGGGAGAGGAGGGAGGCGAGACCCCCATCTCCATAGAGGCCACCATCGCCCGATAAGGGCAAGGGTGTGGATACAGGAGAGAGTAGCGAGATGGCTACTCTCCGGGCAGAGAGAGATCGTCTGCAGGCCCAGGTGCAGACGCTATAGGATGAGGCTGCACGACATCGGGCTGAGGTGTCACAGCTACGGGATGAGATTGCATGCCTCAGGGCACGGGGCGGAGGGGCGAGCTCTGGGGAGTTGACACGGTCGATCGCCCGGCGACATTCTACCAGGGCATCATACTTCTAGGTGGTGCCGGAGGGCGAGATAGACTACCCCTGCCAGCCAACATTGCAGATCCTATCAGGATTGGGTCATCGAGGACCACGTCTCGGTCGAGGACGAGGACTACACAGACGGCGATGGGGCCACCTCGTCCACCTCGGGCGGGGGAGGAGATGAGGCAGAGAGCTCGAGGGGCTCTCGAGGCTAGAGGGTGGGATTGACATTGTATTATATGATTATTTTTGATAGAGGATTGAGTATGCCGAGGTATAGATTGTGGCATACCAATCT
Source organism: Wollemia nobilis (assembly GCA_028583015.1). Classification (NCBI taxonomy): domain Eukaryota; kingdom Viridiplantae; phylum Streptophyta; class Pinopsida; order Araucariales; family Araucariaceae; genus Wollemia; species Wollemia nobilis. The sequence continues at coordinate 4,182,346 of JAQPPZ010016587.1, read as the reverse complement.
AGTTTTGATGATGTACATATGTTGTTGATATATATATGAGATGAGATATGTTTTTGATCATATGACTTGTGTTATGTGATTTGTATGATGCTTTTATGTTTGATTGATTGATTTGATTGATTTGATAATTCATGTAATTATGTCGTTGGATATATTATAATTTGAATGTCATGCTTATGATATTTTAAATGAAATAATCTGATGTAACAAATTGATTGTTTATGATGAAATGTGATAAAAATAAAAAATAAAAAGAGACTTCTAACAATAATTTCAAAGGACATTGTCGCTATTATAGACCATTTCATGGAGTCGCTGCTCACTCGGTCGTCAAGCTAATCCCAGGATAGAAATATTGTTAAAAGTAAAAGAGTGCTTAAGAGACTGTCTTAAGACTTTGTTGTGATAGTGCAAATGATGATGATGATGATGGTTTGTTTTCAGATTTCATAAGAAATATTGTGCATGAAATAATGTTCAAAATGATTTTTGCTAGGCATAAATTCCTAAGTGTGATAAAATTTTTGGATAATTCTTTAGGAATTATACCATCATTGCAAAATTTGAAGGTTGACATAATGACATGAAATAATGAAAATGTGTTTGCTTTTGAAAAGTATAATTTGTGTAGCATAATGAATTAAGTCATATGGTTTTTATGATTTTGAATAAATGGGGAATAAAAATTGTTACAATGGTTTGCGCTAGGCATAGAATATGTAGGTATAGACTTATACCATCATCGCGAAAATCCAAAAAATATAGTTTTATTGCATGGTTGATTTTTTGATGAACAGAAAATATGAAAATGAGGACTTGCGCTAGGCATAAAATTCCAATTTTGGTTTTGAAACTATACCATCGTCGTGAAAGTCAACCAGATATATATGTATTTGATTTGTATATTTTTGAAAGAAATTTTTTATTTTTCTATTATATAGTTGTCTTTATGGTAAACAACTGTACTTGATTTATTCCAACAAGTTGCAAAAATAATATTTCAAAGTATTTTGAAGACAAAAGTTAGATTTATAAGGAATCCCATGTGCATATGTGAATTCATTTCCAATCTTGATTTATCATAATGATACACAAAATCTCTCAAATACAAATGTGTGTGCAATTGCATTGTTCATTTACAAGTTTTGAGCAAGATACTATGATACAAGTGATTTGAAGAAACCAAATAAGTGTTCATTAACCATGATGTAGATGCATATAACCATACTAGACTACTATGTAGATCGGATTATCAAGAGCTAGCTAATCCATAAGCAGACATAGGTCTGTACAAAAGAAGGTCGCTAATGTGACGGACATATCGCCACGCTAGGAGTTACCCAAGGCCAAGCAAGGTTGGGCACAAACCACCTTGTTATGGGGCTTACCTCACGGTTTTCGAATAATTGAGAATTCCAGGGATTCAAGCTCATCAACCCTTCTTTTCTTTTCAAAGGGTAGGGAAAGGGATTTTATTGCTTTCTTGCTTTCTTTTGAACTTTGCTTATTTTTCTTTTTGTATTTCTTTTGCTTGATAATGCTTGGAACATTGCGGAAATAACATTTTTCTTTTCTCTTGTTTCTTTCTTGAACTTTTCTTTTCTTTTCTTTTTTCTTTTTGTTCTAGGGATACTTGCTCGGATTGGCTGTAGAGCAAGGGATTTTTATTCTGGGTAGGGGTGAGCTTGTCCTTTTGCCAATTCTCAAAGATTCTAGACCATGTGCATGATAGGATAGCGGGGAAACTTTTCGCTCAAGAAATCAGTTCTACTATGTAGCAAAACATGGAAATTACAAATATAATCATTTTATTGTGAAAAGATGTGCTTGGTTTAAGTAAATAACAAGATCAATTCTCTATGCTCAAACTTTATTTAATTGAATTTTGTGGACTTTGATATAAGAGAGATTAGTAATCATGCCAGATAAAGTCAAGATATTTATTTGTTGTGAGTGTGCAAGTGAGGGATGCCAAATAAATGCTAATTTATCCAAAATAAGTTGAAACATATAACTGCAATAATTGTAAGAAAATATATATAAATGATTTTTTGAGAAGTTTGGAGAATGTTGACTCTCTCTTTCTTCTTTATTTTGTTTTGGTTTCGAAAGAGTCAAGAATATAGTTGTTTTTATTTTTATCATTATTTTGATTTTTTTGGTTTCATTTTTTATTTTGAGCAGAAAAAATTTAACAAGTGCTTTAAATAAATGCAATAGATAGTTTTTGAAGATTTTGGATGATTATGAATATTTTTGATGTTTTTGAATAAATTGAAAGAAATACAAGATAGTAATTTTGAACAAATATATACATGGATGAAATGACCAAATTTATGCATAGTAACGTTTAAGATGCAAAATATTCATGGGTTCTTTAAGTTCTTTACCATCTAAGGTAGATAATTTATATGCTCCTGATTCAAATTTAGCAGTAATAATGTATGGTCCAAGCCAATTGGGCTCAAATTTACCTTTAAGTTCCTTAGTTGCATTTGTATTTTTTTTATTTTCTTTTAAAACAAGGTCGCCGATCTCAAAGGATCGATGACGAACTTTCTTAGCATATGATCTTTTAAGCTTGTTTTGGTAAGCACGGAGATGCTCCAAAGCATTGATGCATTTTTCATCTAGGAGTTCCAGCTGACTGAGTCTGCAACATGATATTCATCTCCTACTTCGGTATCTTGAAGTAGCAGAGCCAAAGAAGGAACTTCCAATTCAAATGGAAAAACTGCTTTAGCACCATACACCAAAACAAATGGTGAAGTTCCAGTGGGGGTTCGAACACTAGTTCGATAGGCCCACAAGGCTGGATATAATTGAATGTGCCAATCACGGCCAGTTTTATTGACTAATATTTTGAGAATTTTGATTAGGGTTTTGTTAGATGCTTCTGCTTGACCATTACCCTGAGGATAATAGGGAGTGGACCAGCGATGTTGAATCTTATATTTTTGACATAATTTTTTAACATCTTTATTTTTGAAACAAGTTCCATTGTCAGAGATGAGATTGGCAGGAATTCCGAACCTGCAAATGATTTGATTAAAAATAAATTTAGAAACTTGTGTGCCAGTGCAGGAAGCTAAAGGCATAGCTTCGACCCACTTCGTGAAATACTCAGTGGCGGTTATGATGAACTTGTGTCCATCCGATGACACAGGATTGATTTTGCCAATAATATCCAAGCCCCATTTAGAAAAGGGCCATGGAGATGAGATAGCTCGTAGCTCTTGTGCAGGCGCATGGACAAGGTCAGCATGTTTTTGACACTTGTCGCAATGGCGCACATACTCATGTGCATCCGTTTCCATGGTAGGCCAAAAGTATCCTATCCGAAGGAGCTTTTTAGCAATGACACTACCACTAAAGTGTCCTCCACAAGATCCATTGTGGGCTTCACTCAAGGCTGATTTAGATTCTTCTGAATTTAAACATCTTAATAGGATACCTTCAAAAGATCTCCTATATAAAGTATTGCCAATTATTACAAAGCGACTTGCTCGTCGACGTAATAACCGATGCTGGTTTCTATTAGAATTAGCAAGGAAAGTCCCATTTTGGAGAAAATCAAATATGTCCGTATACCAAGGTTCAGGAGTAGTTTCATTGATTAGAAACACATCCAAAGGCTCTAAGCATGACTTATTTGAAGCGGGTTCCTAGAGTCGATGAATAATGATAGTGGCATATTCGTCGTCTAACTCCAAGGGCAGGAGAGATGCAGTTGCGGCCATAGCATCAGCTGCACGGTTGCTAGTTCGAGGAATGGCTTCCAAGGTAACTTGATCAAATAAAGACATTAATTGTAAAACATAGGCCTTATATGGGCGCAGTTTATCATCTCTGGTTTGATAAACTTCATTAATTTGGTTTATAACCAATTGGGAATCACCAAAAACTAAAAGGTGTTTAATTTTTAGCGCTAGGGCAGCTCGTAATCCAAGGATTAGAGCTTCATACTCAGCGGTATTGTTGGTGCAAGCAAAGGTCAGTTTGAAGGACAGAGGAATAAGATGTTTTTGCGGAGATATTAAAATAATACCCGCACCAGCCCCACTCATACATCGGGCTCCATCAAAGTATAAGGACCATTGTTCAATATGGTCTGCCTCTAATTGAAGGCATTCATCCAGAAATTCGATGATGAGGGGATGAGTAGACTCTAAGGGTGCAGCCACTAATTGATCTGCTATGATTTGACCCTTAACAGACTTCTGTCCTATGAATGTGAGATCAAACTCGCTTAGAGCAAGAACCCACTTGGTCGTGCGACCCGATAAATAAGGTCGACTCATGAGATACCTTAAGGGATCATATTTAGCAATGACATAAGTTTTTTGACTAAGCATATAATGTCGTAATTTTTGCGTAGCAAAAACGACTGCTAGACATAGTTTTTCCAACGTTGTATAGCGGGTTTCATAACTGATGAAAGTTCGGCTAATATAATAATTAGCACGTTCTCGCTTTTCATCATCAAGTTGAGCTAACATAGCTCCTAAGGTAGAATCTGAAGCGAAAATATATAGAAGAAATGGGCGATCGGATTTAGGTGGTGAAAGCACAGGTGGATTAAGGAGGTATTGTTTGAGAAGTTCAAAAGCTTCTCTACATTCGGTATCCCAATTAAAAGGGACATCCTTCTTAAGGAGTTTAAGAAAGGGACCGGTTTTATCCGCCAGCTTATCAATGAAGCGACGGATGGCTTGAAGTTTACCTTGTAAACTTCGTAACTCGAATATATTAGTAGGTGCGGGCATATCAGTGATAGCCGCAATCTTGAGAGGGTCGATTTCAATACCACGTAAAGAAACTAAAACCCCTAATAGTTTGCCGGATTTAACTCCGAATATGCATTTTGTTGGATTTAATCGAATGAGATATTCTCGTAATCGATTAAAAACTTTTCGCAAATCATCCAAATGATGATCTTCAATAAGAGAGCGAGCTATAATATCATCTACATAATCATGTAGGATATCATGCATCATATCATGAAAAATGTAGGTCATAGCCCGTTGATAAGTTGCACCGGCGTTCTTTAAGCCAAATGGCATCACTTTCCAGCAAAAGGTACCCCAGGGGGTAATAAAGGCTATTTTAGCCTGATCTTCAGGAGCTATCCTGATCTGATTATAACCGGAGAATCCATCCATTAAGGACATCATCCCACTTCCGACAGTGAAGTCAATGATTTGATCCATGTTTGGAAGAGGAAAGTCATCTTTAGGGCATGCAGCGTTAATATCTCTAAAATCTGTGCAAACCCTAACTTTGGTAGCTTCTTTCTTGGTGACTGGAACTACATTTGAGATCCATTCGAGCATAATCAATAGCTTGTATAAAGATAACATTCAGGAGTTTTTCTAACTCCCCTTTGACTAGCAAAGCCACTTTGGGATGCATTTTTCTAAGTTTTTGTTTAACGGGTTTAGCATCCGGATGGACCACTAGATGGTGCATGACTACAGAAGGGTCTAGACATGGCATATCTTCGTATGTCCAAGCGAAGACATCTTCATACTCTTTAAGGAATGCAATGTATTGTTCTTGTTTTTCTTGACTTAATTCTGATCCAATATTGATTATGTGAGGATTGTCCTCAGTTCCAATATTAATTTTAATGACGTTTTCTACCTCCATGTGTAGATCTCTTTCAAAATTAGGTGGGGCGGGTGAAACGCCCAACTCTTGTAATTCTTGTAAGGTTAATTTAGATAATTCATCTTGAGGATTAGTGGCCTCAAGTTGGGCTATAGTTGGTATAGAACCATCAAAATAAAATCCATTGTGTAACATCTCTTCAACAGAGACATCATGGAAGATATCTCCTTCCAACTCTTCATCGAGGTCAGCAATCATTTCAGGGTATGCTATGGACAGCATGTTGCATGAAAATGACTGATTTTTAAGAGGCAAATCAACATGCCTATCCAAATAATCTTGATAGCATATGAGATGATCATCATCCTCAAAAGGAAAGGGTTGACCCTTACTAGGAAATAGGCCCACACCACATCGGGTGGGCCACGGTTCTACCTCGAAAGGTTCTTTCATGCCATTTTGGAAAGGTCCCAAGCCTTTCCCTTTATATCCCATTTTAAGCATCATGGGTTTAGCTTTAATATAATCATTGGTAAAATAACACCGAGCATATCCTTCATGATGAGTTTTGATATTTCGAGGGATTCTTCCCCAGTCATATCCTTTATAAATGAAGGCACAACTCCCGACTTGGTAAGTACTTCCCATAGGTTGTGGGAGGCCCAAAGTACGAGGAGATGGCGGCAAGTTATTTAAAAGGTTTGAATCTTGCATGAAAGCATTCATTTTTTCTGATATTAAGGTTGTAGATAAATCTGGTAAAAGTTCATCAGAAAGGGCATAAGATGTAGAAGGCTTATTACCTATATCCTTAGATGTGGAAGGTATGATAGATGTGTCTAGAGGTTTTGAATTTATAGGGGTAGTAGTTGAAGGATTGGTTGTAGATTTAAGATCCTTTTGAGGTTCTAAAGTGATTTGTTTAGAGGGTTGTTGGTCTATATAGGAGGATGAAATTAATGGAGGGGAAATAGGTGAAGTTATGGGTTTATGTTTCACAGTTTTAGATGAAAAATAAGAACTAGGATGTGTGGATGACAGAGCTGGGCAAAATTGCACTCCAACGGGTTCTGCCAAAGCACACATATCAAAAGGTCTAGGGTCACCATGAATAGTGACCAACTAATTTTTAAACTCAAATTTAACACATTGGTGTAAAGTTGATGGGACCGCTCGCATGGCATTGATCCAAGGGCGACCCAAAAGTATATTGTACGATGCTGGGCAATGTACAATAAACACGGTTGTTTCTAGGGTTCTAGGACCAACTTGCAATGGGAGGGTAATAACTCCACATGTTTCTTGTGTTTCATCATTAAAAGCTTTGATAATCATATCAGTTTTCTTCATTTCATCACTTCTAAAGCCAAATCGTTGGTAGAAGTCAAAGGTGCAAATGTTTAGAGATGAGCCATTATCAATCAAAACTCTTTTGACAGCTACATCTCCAATTAGAGCAGTAATGTATAAGGGATTGTCCTTATGTAAACTGTGTTGTGGGATGTCTTTATCCCGGAAGTCAATACAATCGATCTCTCGAGTGATGATAGTATTGGCCATAGCTTCGGGTTGAATGTTTTGAGGTACCATCATTTGGCTCAATGTAAGCATCAACTCATCCCTATGGGTGGGAGAGGATCTTAATAAATCTAAGAGGGAAATTCTGGCCGTAGTATTGGACAATTGCTCATTAATGTTGTAAGGGGGTTTAGGTTGAACAGTAGGAGCATGATTCCCTTTATTGGGGTTTTTCAAAACGAATGGAGCTGATCCATCGTTCTGGTTTGGTTCTTGTTGAGAGTTTTGAGCTTGTTGTCGAGTAACGACTCCAATGGTACCTACAATGTTATAGTGAAGACGTTGAACTGGTCTCGGTTGAGCATTAATGGCTTGTTCATTAGAAAGGAATATATTAGAAGAAGGTCGAGTAGTGACTCTTCTAGGAAATGGTTCTTCCGGAACCATAGCATCTGTGACGGGTTGAATAGGATCTGATTCGTTTTCAGAACTATTCGATTGGTTTGAAGTAATGTCTACTTCACTTTCACTATCTGATTCTATATCACTAGAATCAAAAGTTTGAAAATTATGTAAGGGCCTGGTCGTAACCAGGGATAAGGTCGTGTCAAATATTTGAGGATCCTGAACAGGTAATTGCCCGCTAATGGTTCCTACATATCGGGTAGGAGGGGGAACATTATGATGTTCGATTTGATTGGCTACCTCTTTACCATGTCTTGGTAAAGGGTGTTGAAATATGTCTAGAGTTTGATTGGCATTTTGATTTTGATTTTGAGGAACGGTCTTTTGAGTATTATTAGGAGGGTTTTGTTTAGGTTGGAAGGCTTGCACTTCCATTTCATTATTGTCAATCAAATCTTGTATTTTATGTTTCAACCTTTTACAAGCGTTGGTAGAATGTCCAGGTCCTCTATGGAAATCACAGTGCAAGTCAGCTCTGTATCCGGGTATAGTTGGATCAGGTTCCCGGATGGCTGGTAATTGGATCAAACCTCTTTCGAGTAATTGAGGTAAAATAGTTGATAAGGGTTGGTTTAATCTAGTGAATTCTCGAGGAGGCTTGTCAGGAGGTTTCAATATGAATTTTTTTGTTGTCTTTGTTGTATTGACATTAGCAACATTTTTGCTGTCAGTGACTCCGTCACCGACAACTTGTTTGTTTTTATATTGATTTCTAGATGTTTTCTCATCATCCTTCTTCCTAAGTTGGCCTCTCCTAATGAGGGCATCTTCTACTCTTCGAGCTAAATCTATAGCTTGATCGAAGGTAGTTAAAGTAGCAGTCGATAGCTCATAAGATATCTGTTCTTGTAAATTGTTGATGAAAATGTCCAACATTTCCCTATAAGGCAGCACAAAGTGCAGTTTTCCTATCAATTGCCTCCATCTAGCTAAGAAATCGGCAAAGCATTCATCCTTGTCTTGTTTTAAATTGTATAGGTCTTTAATAGTTACATGCCTCTCGATGTAGGCACTAAATTGATGGACAAATGATTCAGCTGTTTCTTCGAAGTTTCTCAAAGAATGAGTGGGCAATTGATAGTACCACTCTAATGCCATTCCACCTAAACTTTTTGGGAACATTTTTAGTAATAGCAAGTCGTCATGCGATATGTCGTGACATGCTATCCTAAACATGCGAAGATGCTCTATGGGATCTTCGGTTCCTTTATATATAGGCAGGACAGGCATGGGAAAATGCTTAGGGTATGGTTGAGCTACAACTATGGGATCCAAAGGTTGACTATAGATCTCTCGATAATTATACGAGGGACGGTAGGGATCTATTTGGTCCATACGTGAAGCTAATTGTTTCACCATGGCTTCCAGATTACTAGTTTGCCCCCCATATTGGTTCGGTAGGGCATTGACATGAGTGTTATGGGCATATGATGGAGGAACATGCAGATTAGATGCCATGTTACTGTTGTGTAAATTATTGGTAGGAAAAGTATTATGGAGGAATTTTGAAGCTGTATTATGTTGTATTCCAGATTGTTGAAAGTTTGTATTTGGCTTTGTTTTAGGTTTCTGTTTACTTGAAGCATTTTGCTCAATAGTTTGGCGGAATAAAGTAGTGAAGGAAGGTTTCTTTTGTGTGGGAGTGATTTTAGGTTGAATAACAGGTTCCTTAGGAGGTTGGGTAACCTGTTGTTTTGACATGCTTTGGGCTATAGTGACCATATCCGTATTGGATGGTCCAACCTTGTCACTTTCTTGATCAATGAAAGACAAGGGATTAGTCTGCATATTGCATATATATTCCATGGCTGCTTGAGTTTTACTAATTTGCCCTTTATCAAGACGAATTGCCACATTAAGGTCATCAATGTTATCCATGAGAAATTTCTTGAAATGCTCTACATTGTCAAAGGCAATAGTTCCATTTGGAGCTACTCTAGGGGATGAGGATCCATCCTCTTTAACACTTCCTTCTTGTTCCTTATCTTCACCTAAGTCTTCATCTGATTGACCTAGAGTTTCTCCTTCCGGATTTGAATCTCCGAGAAGGACATTTGGGTCTTTAGTTGTATCTTGTACCCAATCTTCGTCTTCTCCTAAAGTTTCTTTGCCATTCCTAAGTTTAGGCATGGTGCTAAGTTTTGATTTCAGCAAATATATATATATATATATATATATATATATATATATATATATATATATATATATATATATATATATATTGCAACAAATTAAGAGGTATATATTTACTATATACCTACTACAATATTTGAAAATGAAATGTTTAAGTTTTTGCTAAGTTTTTGATTTTTTTTTTTTTTTTTGAAACAATATAATAAAGACAGCAAATAACACAATAAATGCAAGAAATAATACTGAAGTAATAATCTAGTTTTCTATAAACAATTTATGAATATCATTAATAGGTTCGAGTTGTTCAAGAGTCATGAAGTGTTCTTCTTCAAATTGAAAGTTTTCTTTTAAAAATTTGATGAAAAGAGCTATAGAGATACCATGTATTTCGGATCTCTGGTTGATAATAATAATTCTCACGACAATACTCTCGATACAACATAGCTCTAGGAACTCTGTTCCATCTTCTCCTAATCATAAGATCAGCCTTCTAGGGAATCTACATGAACTAGGAATGGGTGTACCACAATTGTTTCGTTCTCGAGATATTCCTCGAGAGTTAAAAATTTTGAAGATACAAGAGCTCTCCTATAGGCTAACCATCTATGGCAGGCTCTCTGAAGTTCATGATAAAAAACTAGTTGATGAGGATCCAGGATTCTATCTAGGACTAGCCTCTTGATTTGCTTAAGTTGTGTGGACCTAGATGAAATGAGACTAAGTCTCCTATCAAGTTCGTTCCACAAGAATTGATTTCTACTTGTTTCAGGCACACTAAGGATAGAATTGACTTCTATGGCTGCCAATTGGTTTTCTACGTTTATAGTAACTGCTAACCTTTTCTTAGGAGCTACCATCTAAACATGATTTCAAACTTAAAGGATTTAAAATGCATCTATGTTTTAGTTGCTCTATATTTTTTTGTTTTTGTTTTTGTTTTTGTTTTTCAAAAGGTTATGATGCATTCACGTCGGGTTCACCAAAATGTATCGCTCCAAATTTTTTGCATCCCTACCTTTAGGCTATTGGATCCGTGCCCGGAAGGAGGATGGGAAAAGGATGTCGCGGTACCTCGGACTGAGAGGACTTTGCGAAGGTCCCGCCTCTCAAGGGAGGTGTATTTTGATGATTTTTCGACGGATGGTGGGTTCACCAGGAAACATTTAACGGTAGCTTCCACGCCTAGGTTTTGGAATGTGTTTAAATGTGTTCATTTTTAACCTTAAGCATTCATATCCTAGGTTTGGCCGAATGAATCTAGATTTAATCTACATGAAAATGCAAATTCACTGAATACAGAAAATAGATTTACAGACATAAAACAGAGAATTTACAGAATGCAAACGAGGAATACCTGATCCGGATGTCTGAAGAAGATTCTGATGTTGAAGCAGTCTGGATCGTCTGAAATTCGACAGAATCGTCTGCAATCAGACAAGATCGTCTGAGATCTGACGAATTCGTCGAGACCTACAAAACCGAAAACAGATGCAAAATACAAAAAGTACTACAGTGCTAACAGAGGGAATTGATATAAAATGGTAGCAATGTTATCAAACTGAAACTTAAACACAGAGACAGAGATGAATCGTGCTAATTAGATGATAATTAGGATTTAATTATGCACTTAATCTAAATGGGTGAACTCCAAATGCAAAATAATATAAAACACTGAATAGATTATCTAATTTGTAGAATAAAATGACAGAGAAAAGGTTGAGGAATTCAAACTTCAGGCACTGATTGCCTTAATATGGACTGCAGTCGAGATCGTCTCGCATCAGTATGAAATCGCCTCGAATTCGACAGGTTCGCCTCCGATCTGAACAGGATCGTCGACAACGATAGGTGCTAGCTCCGATTGAAAAAAAATGATGTACCTGCAACAAAAATGATATGGAACTAGTGCAAATGGAAAATAGGGATGTTTTAACGTGAATGGAGTTAATTTGCAGATAATTTTCAGCCAGGGGTTGGGAAGGGAAAATCCTAGAGACTAAATAGGCTTAGGGGAGTAGTTGGGAGGTTGGGGATCATCCCAATTTGGGAGATCTCCAACGGGGGAGGGTCCCAACGGCGCAGACACGCTTCTGCCCAGATTGGAGACCCGTTGGAACAGATTCCAACTTTGCAAAATTAGTTTTGCGACAAGATCGTCTGGACGTCCTAGTCCAGACGAAATCGTCAAATCTGGGGCGATATCGTCTGATCGGCGACGATATCGTCAAACGGTCAAAACAACCTCTAAAAATGGCACGAAAAAGGGGGAAACGGATTTCCCGACGGTTAACGGGTGGTTTGGGAGGTTAAATTTGATTTTTAAATTATTTACTAAGGTGAATGTAATTATTCTAATTTTACTGCGCCAATTTTAGGGTGCTACAGTAGTTATAAGCAAGGTGTATGAGCAAGTTAAAGGCAGACTTGTGAAATATTTGTGAGTAGGCTTGAGATAGACTTGTGAGTAGGTATGACACAAATTAGTACAGGCATTTTAGCAAATTTGATCAGAATTATGAGCAGATTCGATCAGAGTTGATCAAAGTTGAGAGCAGGCTTTGGAGCTGACTTGCGTAAAGGGGATAGAGGTCTCCTATGGATAGAGGTCAACAAACCAAAGTAGTGGGGTTAAAGGTCTCCTGTGGATAGACATCCACGAACTTGAGCATAGGGGATTGGTGCCTCCTTTGGACAAAGGTCCATAAATATTGTAATAGGGATTTGGTACCTAAGAGATTTGTTGAGAAAAGATATAAGAAATATTTTCTTTGTGGATGTATTCCATATTAAATCCATATCTCTCATGTATGTTATGATTTATGTATTTTTTACTGCCTTGATATTATTGTTGTTATCATTTGGCTTAAAAAGTAAAACGTTTTATCTTATATTGTTCACCCCCCTTTCAGTATAAGCTTGTGTTCTTCATTATGGCCTTTTTTTATCAAGCTTCTATGTCCTATTCTTCAAGGCTACTCTGGCCTTTTTGTATCAGGCTTCTATGGCCTGTTCGTATCAGGATTCTATGGCCTATTCTTCAAGGCTAATATAACCTTTTCAATCTGCAATGGAGATATTCAGTCTCCTAGCTTCACCACACCTTTTTTTTAGAAGTCTTCTTCTACAGTGTTCTTCTCCTGCACAAGAAACTAATCTCTGCACTATAAGGATACACTGACCTTCAAGCAACGAAGTTGGAGTCTCCTAGCTTTCTATCATAGGAGGAGTACCAATCCTCTAAGAATTAGTTATCTACAATAAAAGAAACTTTAGAAAACAATGAGAAAATTCCAAATATCCTGGATCTTCACTAGATGCTCTATCAATCTAGTGGATTGAATGTTGAATCCTGGTCTTCATGAGTTTTCCTGTAACTCTATGGAAAGACTCAAGTCAAATGCAATATTAGTATTTTCTAGGACTAATATATCCTTCAATCCTCACTTGTGACTCTCCCTAATTCTATCACCTAGATTCTTCTAAAAACTTTTGACAGTGACTGGTCTAATGATGCATCAGGTTGACAAAACACTCAGGGTCAATAATGATGGTGATTTTCCTATAGACTTGCATAGACTCGACCTACCATGGCTCTGATACCACTGTTAACTTTTGATACAATATCCAAAGGAGATAATAATCATGAGATGCAGAATAATATTAATGAAAGTAAATCTATAAGAAGAATGAGATATGCAATAAACATAAATGATATATAAACGAATACAATGTAGCTATGGAGGAAATGAGCACTCCATCAATATAGCGACTGAACTACATTGCATCCATCAAAAATGGATGGTAATCCACATAGAACTGAACTAACTACCAAGAACTCTAAGCTATTGTGTCACTAACACTCCTCTCCTATATTATACTAACAATGAGACCATCCTTATATAGGTAAAATAGGATACTTGGCCAACACTCTATCTAGTTGTACAAGTGACACCTTACACATTTACAACTTGCACATGGACACTTGTGCATTTATTACATTGCATGAAGTAACTAGATAACTTCCCCCTAAAGTAATCTAATATCCTAAGTATGTACCTTTTAAGATACATTTACATAACCCAATTGATGGAATATAAACTATTTCTAACAATTTATCTATGATGAAAATCAATCAAAGAAAAATTTATTTACACATTTAAAGGTAAAGCATTTATCAAAATTCCTCCAAGCAAATCATTTATTTGAAGTCCTTTTAGAAAAGCATTTATCAAATGTCCTCTAGGCAAAGCATTTATCAAATGTCCTCTAGGCAAAGAATTTATCAAAAGTCCCTTGGGCAAATTATTTATCAAAATTCCTCCCTAGCAAAGCATTTATTAGAAGTGCCCCAAGGCAAAGCATTTATTTAAAGTCCTCCTAGACAAATATTTTATCATATTTAAAGTCCCCCTAGGAAAATACTTTATCTAACTATAGTCCACTTGGGAAAATATTTTATCAAACTACAATACCCTTGGGAAATATTTGTATATAGTTGTATGTAACTATAACTATAACTATTACTATAGTCATAGTGAGAATTTACTACACTTAAGATATTTTACCTTAAGAATATTTTGAATGAAGACCAAATCTAAGGCAAAACATGTGGAAGGCAAGAAAGAAGTATCAAATAGTTGCAAGTAAAAATTTCACCACTTTAAAAAAGTTTTGATCAAAAGCAGAAGGAAAAATTTCTGATGACCCATGAACCATAAATTTTTTTATCAAAGTCAAAAGGTGACAAAAATCTCTAAAGGGCACAAGAAGAACGAAACTTCCAAATCTTGAAAGTCAAAAAAAATTTAAGCGGGAGAGAAGCTTCACGAGTTGGCTCACAAGTTGCAAGGAAACTCCAATGGGCAGATGAAGTGGAAGTTATGATAGTCAAACCATCTGAAGGAGTCTAAAAATATATTTGTGTGGATCTTTCGATAAAAGTCTAGCCAAGCCATCAAGGTCCAATGTGGGAAGACAAGAAAATTTATGAGGGTCATCCATTTGTAAATCAACAATCTACATTGCTTCAAAAATAGAGGAGCTATGGAGAAGATAATAGATTTTGATAACATGCAAAAATATGGCCCAAATTGGAGAATTGGCAGGAAGGAGGAAGATCAAACTACATAACCAGGGATCCCTAGGATTTTATTGTTGGTCTACAAACTCCAAAAAGGGTAGTTGGGTTGGACCAATGAGAAATTACTAAAAGGAGCTAAGATCACCTACTGGCATCACTTGGGCTCAATAATCCAGGAAAAGTTGTTAGCTTATTGAAGACTAAAATGTGGAATCCACAATAATTACACCCCCAAGTTTAACAACATTGATTATAGTAAGTTCCTATGTTCAGATTTAAGGATCCTTAGGGTGGCAGTTGAGAATTTCAATAGTAGTTGGGCATCCAAAAGCTGAAAATTGATGATTCTAGATCCAAAGACTTTGAAGGGCTAAAATGATGTAATGTGGACTAGGTCAAGGGAAGCAATAGAGAAACATTATCTAAGTTTTTGCACAATTTTGGAGGGAAAATATCCCCACTTTTTGTCTATAAATAGTGATTATTAGGCATAATAAAACATTAATTGGCTGCTTATTCAAGCCTGTTACCAAGCCTTGTATGTAACTTTCCTTTTATTTAATTTGGTATAACATTCTAGACTCAAGCCCTGAGTCATTTTTTGGATAAGCTTTCGAGTCCTCTCTTCTGGCATGATTGTAATATTTATATCCATATATATATGAGAATTTGTAACTAATTACCATTTTTTATCTCATTTCTTGTGTGTTTGTATATATATGTGCATGTATGAGAGATCATGGCTTCTTTCATTTCTATCTTGTTTCTTATATATGCTAATTATGCTAATTATGTGTGTCAAGAAGAGAGTGTCTTTGTTTTGAGTTATCAACATAGAAGATTCATGTGTTAATTTAATCCCACTATTATGTAGAAAAATCTAATGATCTTGGCACATCACCCTTGGTTAGTTTAGGACCTTTTTCCTTTCTATTGTCCTTGTTTCTTGTAGTTTTTATTTCCTTCCCCTTTTCCTTTATGTGTGAAATCTAGCTAGGTTAGGTTAGAGGAGGCAAGAGTTGAAGATCACATCTTATAAGAAGCCAACCTTATAAAATACCTTGAAGACAATCCAATTAAGCGGTTTCCTAAGCTCTTAAAGCTACCCACTATGTTGCTTCATGTAAGGCACGATTATTGGATGCATCAGGTCCCCATAGTGGGTGATCGCAACAATTGGAGATGATAACAATAACTATCTATATATATATATATATATATATATATATATATATATATATAATCTTTTTAAAGTCCCCTTGGGCAATTGTTTATCATAGCTAAATCCCCTTTGGGAAAATCTTTATTTAACTGTACATAGTTATGATATTTTCTATAGTCCCCTTGCACACATCACATCTATCTTAATCATATATCCATTTGCATTATATCAGCATAAATCTCTATCTACTTGTATAAACCTATCAATAACACATCTAAAATTATCTCACAACCCTAATAAAATCATTACATATTCAATCACTATATTTAATCTTATCCAATCATGCATCATTAATCAATTAACAACTAATCATCATAACATAATTATTAATCATCTAAATCATCCATCATTAATAATTCACATATAATCAAACATAACATGAAAATAAACACAACATGAATCATACATAATGAGTCCATAACCATTGATATGTGTGTGTGTCAAATGTATCTATATAAAAAAAATCATGTAGCATAATGTATATCATGCCTCAAAACTACAAATAACTAACAAGAACTTGGTCCTTGCATGGGTAGCTAGCTCTATGATCTAGTATCTAGTGCTCCTCTTGGTTCTCCTCCTCCTAGCGATGGTGGCATCCTTGCTAACTATTGAGAATGTCATGTCATGGACCACGAGTGTGTTTGTATCCATGTCTATGAACTAGTTGATGAAGATGATAATCCATTAGGATTTTTATGTCTGTATCCATGTCACCACTATCACTATTGTTGTTGTTGTCTCCCTTGGTCCCTATCTATGGTACTCCCTGTACCACCTCACTAGTGGTGGTCTACCGGCTACACCCCCTAAGGTTATATTTCCAATCGCATATACTTGTCTATTCTTAGGCCAATGACTGTCACTCTTAGGAAGTGGATGGTCTGGTGCCACCCCCACTAACCATTTTTGAACCTAGGGTCATTGTTGCCTAGTTCTAGAATCATCATATCATTGATATCTACCTATAGGTATGAATTTGGGTCTGGCTATGGCCCACACCCTCACCCTCTTTCTATACCATATTGACCTTGTTAGAACCCCCTATTGTGCATTAAACTAACAAACCATTTGATTAAAAACATATCTTGTTCTCCTTGTAGTCCCACCTACCTCCTAACTCAAGGCAGTTAGAAGACATCCTTCCTACATCCTAAGTGTAGTCTATATGATCATTAGGTGACCTGCTCCTAGCATAATTCATCAACCATGCATCGCATGACAATCCCATCAATATGTTGTTAGTACCTCAGGATCTATAACATGCCTTGATATCCTTGGTGGCCTCATCACTACTATGTGCTTTTGGATGCACACATAGAGAACTATGTAGTTGGACATGCTCTTGTCAGGGTTATGCATAGCGGCGAATATTCGCCATTTGGGCTAATATTTGCATTTTTGAAAACTCAAATTGGCGAGTATGGGGGACCCGGAGGTCGGCCCCTTCGCCCAAAATTTTTGGAATTTTTTTTTAAGATGTCGGTTCGCCATCCATTTATAATAGTATTACGGATTTTTATAAAACTTCGCCATCATTTTTCGCCAGAATGAGGACACTTTTCACCCAAAAATTTTAAAATTTTAAAATTATCCCGCCAAGTTCACCGAGTATACCACTAAATAAAACTAACACAACAACAATACTTTTCCACTTAAAACATTCAAACTATTACAGAATCGAGAATTCTACCGAACTTCGGCAACCACTTCTGCAACCATCCGGATTCATTTCTGCAGTAGAGCGGTATTCAGAAAATTTTTGCAATCGTACGATATCCGGATCAATTTATGCAACAGATCGGTATCCGAAACAATTTTTGCAACCATCCGGTATCATTTCTGCAATAGAACGGTATCCGAAAACTTTATGCAACCGTTCGGTATACGGATCGATTTCTGCAACAGATCGGTATCCGAAACCAGTTCTGCAACCGTTCAGTGATAGAATCAATTTTTGCAATAGATCGATTTGCGAAGAAAGTTCTGAAACCAACAGGAACCATATCCGGAACTAGTTCTGCAATAGCTCGATATCCGGATCTAGTTTTGCAATAGATCGATAACCAAAACTAGTTCTCTAATAGACCGATACCGGACCATTTCTGCAATAGATCACCTTCTACACTAGGTTCTCTATTTCTCTTAAGACATTCTGAATATAGTAATAAGATTTATTTTTCTATCAACTAGTTGTAGGTTTTTCTTCTACTATTTTTCTATCATTTATTGAAAATATTTCAATGCTCTATTTCCCATGCTTTTCTCTATTTTGCCCTGTTCTGCATGTATTCAACACCAATATCCGGACGTTGTTCTATACTAGAATAGATTTCCGAAACGCGGTCTACACCAGGTTCTCTATTTTGCCCTGTTCTGAATGTTGTCTTCGATTTTTTTGTGCCTTAAAAATTCTTTGATTCTCTGTTTCTATTCAGATCTGCTTTTATGTTATAAGATTATAAATGGGTAAATAATTTGGTAAATGCTTATTTTCTGAAAATATGTATCTCTAGTTATTGTTTGCATAGAGAAGTTATTTATTTAATTTAATTTGAATTTGTATATTGCATATTTGTCTACTCTTACCAGTTACAAGTGTCATCACCAAAAAAGGTAGTAGTGGCATACACTAACAAAATCACAATAAAACATGGCAGGAAACAGGTATTTATTTTCTAACGATGACCATCTGTTGATTCTAATTACAATATTATCTTGAGGCCTATGAGAAGTAACATCTCTTTAACATTGTATTACTTGTCTAAAATGAAAAACACTTTCTTTACAAGTAAAATGTCACCCACCGATAATGAAATGAAGGGGGGCAAATCTTCTGCTGAAAAGAGTATCCTCAGATATTTTTGTCATATGTCAAAATCAAACAAGCCATCGACATCGGTACAAATTCTAGGTACAAATGATTTTTGACTTATAAACATTTAGTTGTATATTTTATAATAATTTTCAATACTTCTTTCTTCCTCGAACATTTAGTTGTCAGTATTTGCTCAACCATCAACGATATGAATTTTTTTTTGTAAATTTTTTAAATCCAAAAATAGTAAAGAATATTATTGTATGCTACTATGCAGAATACCCTATTGACCAAGAGATGCCTTCTATAGAAAATCCTCTTACTAATGACATCCAACAATCACTTGAAGATATTGCTAGCCAAGATATGCAAGTGGAAAATGAAAGCGATAAATCAAATACACTACAAACTTCTCTTGAATCTTCAAGCAAAACACCTAAAAAGAGGAAGACATATTCTAATTGGATTATTGGAAGATCATTTAAGAATGAATGGGTAGAAAAATTTCCCTGGATTGAGGCGGTCTTGACTGAAGACAACCAAGTCAATAAAAAAGAATGTAGATGCAAAATTTGTAGTTGGAAACTAGGTAAGGATCATAGGCTGCAAAATAAGAAAGATACAATAGAAAAACATGTTGGCAAAGTATATGTAAAAGTTATAGGAAGTGATGGTAAAATTACAAAATATGTTAGGTGGAAGGATGCATCAGAATGTATGCATGTCAGATATGCAATAGATTATGAGAATCACTTAAAGCAACAACAATCCCTTGTTGAGAAAGGTGGAATGATTGAAACCCAATTTCATAAAATGCAGAAGAACATTTTAACTTCAAAAAGTTTGCAGTTTGTTGTTGTATTTAGTATTCTCAAAAAGGGTAGACCCATGTCCGATTTTATTGATTATAAGCAACTTTATCAACTAGTTGATGTGCAAAACCTTCCTAGTTCCCATTGGTCAGATCGAAGTGGTTGGGAAATGGTAAAATATCTATCATTAGTTGAGAAGGAAGACCTGAGGGAGCAGGTAAAACATGCTAGATTCATTTCACTTTCCATTGATGAGGTGACGATTGTGGACAACACATCTTGGATTTGCATGCATGTGTACACATTTCAAAATCATGTAAGAAGGCCTAGTTTGCTAGGATTACATAAGATGGTTGAAATTTCAAATGCAAAAAACATCTACAATGTTGTTTTGACCAGTTTAAAGGAAATTGCGGGAATGAATGATATTGACATAGCCACAAAGTTAATTTGCGTTGGAGCTGATGGTGTTGCTATAATGCAAGGGCACAGGAATGACCTATGTGTTCGACTCCAAACTTCAGTTGCCCCATATATGATACCCATTCATTGCATGGCTCATAGAGTGAATCTTGCTTATAAAATCATGAGCACTTTTGAAAATGTTGCTAAAGTGGAAGATCTCATTCGTGATATACATTCTTATTTTTCTTGCAGTCCTAAAAGGTTTGCAGAGTTTCAACAGTTTGCACTAGGAGTTACAGAAGGAAAAAAATTGTTGAAAGATGTGGATACAAGGTGGATTTCATTGTATCAACCTGCACTCAGAGTTTTTATAGAATATAAATCTTTAACAGGGTTTATGTATGCAAATAGTAGAGCAAATGATAAGGCAAACGATATGTTGTTTCATTTGACTAACTTGGAAACTCTTTTGACATTATGTGGTATTCTTCCAATGTTACAAGAAATGAACAGATTGACTAAACTTGCACAAGAGAGATCCATGTATATCATTGATTTCATGAGGATGAGAAAGCAAATATGTTTGATTATTGACAGGTTATATGTGTCCGAACCAGATTTTACAGATCCTTTATTTGAAAGTTGGAGAACATTGACAAATGTGAAAGATGCAAATAGTTTTTTGAAGTTTGACATTAATGATAATATTTGTATTAATGTTCATGAAAATATGATACCTTTATATTGTTATGAAAGGCATTCAAGTGTAGCTATTGACGATGTTGAAAAAGTTTGTGTAACACACAATAGGTATGAAGTTGTTTTACACAATACAAAAAGAAAATTGTTCAACATAGCAAAATCATTGACAAAGGAGATAAGAGATCGGTTTCAAAGACATGAATTGCTCGAGGCCATGGGTGTTGTTAACCCTTTGTTTTGGGGTTCTTGCAATGATCAAAAGTCTACACAAGAGTTGTTTATTAAATATATGGGTAACCTTATTGAGCATTTCAATAAAAGTGTGGAAGTCAATGGTGTTGTAATAAAAGGTATACTCAACAAAGATCTTTTAAGACAACAATCACAACATTTTGGAAGAACAATGGTTCATCAAGCATCACTTTTGAGTAATATCCATGAGACTGGTTCCATTGCACGTTTGTGGAAAAAGTTGTATCCAAGTAGTATCTTACAAGATACAATTAGTGAATACTTTTGTTTATATGAATTATGTCAAACAATGATTTTGGGATCTGTAGAAGATGAGAGGGTTTTTAGTGCACTATATTTTGTTAAATCTAAGCTCCGCAATAAGTTGGACAAAAATCTAGAAAATTGTTTAAGAATTTATGTGTCATCATATGAGCTGGACAAATTTCCATATGATAGAGCATTAGCTTACTAGAATTCAATTGCAGATAGAAGAGGTATTATGAATACGACTGAAAAGGAGGATAAAGATGCTTTTAGTGATCAAATGGTGTCTTCACAGATTGATTCTGGATAAGTTGAAACGTGTTCATTTCAGCTACCTGAATTCTGATTTTTCTAGTATTTCACAACACTGTAACATTTTGACATTCCATATTTCACAATGTTGTTTCACAAGTTGAGAAATGTTCATTCCAGATTTCACAAATGTTCATTCTAGATTTTACAATTGTTCATTTCAGATTTCACAATGTTGTTTCACAAGTTGAGAAATGTTCATTCTAGATTTCACAAATGTTCATTCCAGATTTCACAACTGTTCATTCCAGATTTCACAAAGTTGTTTGAGATGTACAATGTTTCAAAAATTTACTTTTCACATTAAGCTTATAAAAATTGTACGTTGTATATCACATTATGCTTTTAAAAATTGGATGTTTTTTATCATACTATTTCAATTGCCTTAATAAATTGTTGTCTTTTATTTTATATCATAGTATTGGTATTGTATTGTTAATGTATCAATATTGATCAACAAAAATATTCTTTTGTTGTTTGAAATGATGATAGTAAATAATATTGACAATTTAGACTAGAAAAGCAACACAAAATTATAAATGCAAACAACCTTTGAATGATTGAAGACACAAATTTAGAAAATAAGGTTTTCATTAATACGATTGAAAATATATTACATTGTACAAAATTGTTGACTACGATTGAAAATCTATAACATCATACAAAATTGTTGACAACAATCAACTTGAGAGCATTTTATAATCAAAAATTTGATTGGGGGTTTGCACTTCCAGCTTCAATATCGCTTGGAGTTGCCTTTTCTTTTCCTTTATCTACTTCTGTGATGCTCTCTTCTGGTAGTGCTCCAGCTCGGACTAGGTTTTCATGTACTTTAACAATACTTGCCACCAATGATGATTCCTCTTTGTTTGGATCTTCAAGTATTGTTGGAAGTGTTTCTTTTGCTTTCTGTTGCTCTAGAACGTGGTCTGGATCTTCATTGAGCTTCTCCCTGATGTATTTTCTTAAACGATTATTGTCCACTATTTTTTATTGCATTTTATTTTTCAATTCCATTGCACTATGCAAAAATGTCTTCGCCCTATGAATATTGATGTCCATGCTCTTAACCTGTCTTTTTAAGTTATCAAAATTTGACTGCAAAAAAAATTGAAAACATAATTCAAAATGGTTATATTAAAATTATTACATGTTTTTCACAAATATAAAAATAAAACTGCAATAGAAAATTGAAACATAAATAACTTTACTTACCTCAGCCACGTCCCTTGCAGCCTCAACAACTACAACTTTGTCCTTATCGGAAGTCCAATGGTTATAATAAGCTTGGGCTTCAACATTAATGTTCTCTAATCTCCCGATTGCAACATTTAAAACATCATCATCATAATCAAAATCAGGCTTCACTGATCCTGATGTGGCCTATTTTAGAAGGCCATCAAGCTTTTCTGGTTCATACTGAACCAAAGAATAAAGAGAATCTCTTTTTGTATAATTTTTATATCGAGCATTAATTTGCTTTAAAAGCACTTTTGCTCGATATTCCCAATCCTTCATCTCTTGCACATCTTTAAGGACAACCTGTTTAAGGGTTGCCTCAGTTTTCTCAAACATTAAAACATTTTCATCAAAATTTATAATATCATCCTCAGTTGGAGGACCTTGAGGATTAGGGATGTTTCCTTGAGATGATGGCAATGGAATCTGCTCAGCTGTAGGGGTTCCTCTTTGTTCTGCATCACCTTGTGGCTCATGAAGCACATATGTTGCCTTGAACCCTAAAAAGTTGCCCTACAAAATAAAATCATCATCGAGCTGGATATTATCCAATCCGAGGGTTGAAGCTTCAGGTGCCTGTGAATTTGTTGTAAATGTAAAATATGACCAACCCTACCCAGAACTTGGTGCTGGTGCCTATGATCTCTGTGAGAACCCATACCCAGAACTTGGTGTTGGCCCCTGTAATCTCTATGAAAACAATTATTTTCCAGAGCACCCATGACCTCGCATTTGCGTAGGCTGTGCCTATCGTTGATGTGGTGGAAGTGGTGGGTGTGGTGTGAGTGGTGGTTGATGGTTGTGATGGAGGTGGAGGTGGGATATAGCCTCTCATTCTTGAAGGTTGTACTTGCTCTTGATATTGAGAATCGGCTGAAAACATTTCAAAATATTTTGTTACAAATTTTTAGAAAATAAAATAGAAAAAAATCTTAATAAAATTTAATAAACATAGATTTACCTGAATATGATGAAATATGTTGAATATGGGTACCAATAGGTGAAGGGTTGACCGCACTAGATTTAGGCTGCACATTTTGTGCATACCTAGGTGTACGAGAATGCCTAAGAGTAGCGACTTGCCTTAAAAGTTTAGATGACCTGTCCAATGGTGTCGCTTGTGATCCAGTGTCTTCAGAATCACCAGTTTGTTCTGGCCTATGACCCCTATTGGCTGCAACCTATTTTGTCTTTGTAATGGCTGCCCTACCCTGCATTTAGATGAAAATAAAATTTAAAAAATAAAATGTGATAAAATCATGAAAACACTCATTGTGATAAAAAATAAAATTTAGAATCACCTTCAATTCCTCTTCTGTCATAGCAATAGCTTGTAGTGTTGCATGCACTACAGTTGGTACAGGAGTAGATTGCAAATCATGAAAAGACTCATAATAGAGTGATAAAATAAAATTAATAGTGCCCACAATGGGTTGTGTCTTGTTGGTTTGCATTTGAATGCAATGCAACTCAGACCTGATGTGATCCGAGATGTACGTGCACCAATCAAACCTCTGATTATGTTTAGAAAGAACAATATAGGCCAGTGCCCAAAATAGAATTTTTGGTCTTTCAAGCAGAATCAGTCTTGCCTGGAAGAACTCGATAATGGCCCTCAGAGTTTCATTGTTAACATCGTTGATAGTTAATCCCCTTTTTGACTTGGTGGTAGAAGCTGGAAAAATAAAATTAGATGAGAATTTACAAATTTTAAACTTAAAAAAGTAATAGAATATAAATAACAAAAATTATACCTACCAAATCTTCTGATGTCAGTCCATAGTTCCTCTCGAGGTATCCTTTGTGATCTAGAGTCAGTTGCAACCTCGTTGACACTTGAGGACAATCAGTGAAAGGAAGATTTGTTAATCTATGAATGTCTGTAGGCGTGATGGTGAAATTCAGATTTTGATTTTTGATTTTGATTCTGACTATAGAACTATCATGGTCATAACCGGTGATGACATGTTGCAGTAGGACTTTATCAATTTTGAACTGTGGCATCGAAACTAAGGTTGTCAAACCTGCGTTATCGAGCCATGAAAAGTTCGTACCTAGGGTTGTTATTAAATCTGAAATCAAAGTGCAAGAAAGGTTCTTGAACTTTGGTGCAAGGTTCGAAGGGGTGGCCATTGTAAGAAGTTTGTAGTAGAAGAAATTGGATTGGGAAAATTGGGAAAGGTTAGCTCTGGTTGGCTGTACTCACAGAAATGAACTGTAAAAATGATTGTTGAATCGTTGATGACCTTTTATAGAGGGAAGAGGTGGAGTTGACATGTGGCACCATCATAATGGACATGTAGTGTGACTGACCGAACGTGTGACACGTGGCAACCAGTCAAAGGGTGAACATTTGCAAAGGGTGATCGGATCACATTATGCATCCAGGTTGATCCCAAATATTTTTATGCATTCGGTTCATGACCTGATCTCCTTTTGCATCCGGTATAGGCTCGAATATCTTTATGCATCCGGTTAGCAGCCAAATCTCCTTTTGCATCTGGTATAGACCCGGATCTCTTTATGCATCCGTTTAGTGGTCGAATCTCTTTATGCATCTGATATAGGCCTGGATATTTTTATGCATCTGGTTAGTGGTCGGATCTCTTTATGCATTCGGTCCATGATTGGATCTCTTTATGCATCTGATCCCCAATCGGTGTGCATTATGCAATCGCTCCGCTATTGGATCTCTTTATGCATCCGGTCTACAAAATATTGCATATGTGATATGTGCTCTTAGCAGTTACAAGTGTTATCATTTATGATCAACAAAAATACTCATTTGATGTTTGAGATAAAGATAGTAAATAATAATAGCAACACAAAATCACAAATGCAAACAACCTCTGAATAATTGAAGAAGTCAAGACACAAATTTAGAAAATATAGTATTCATTAATATCATTGAAAATATATAACATTGTACAAAATCGTTGACTACAGTCAACTTCAAGACTTTTTTACATTGTAAAATATTTTATTTTTCCATAGCAACATAACTTTCACTTTCAACAACGACTTGTTTTCCTTTATCTCCTTGCTTGGCTCCTTGTTCCGGTAGTGCACCAAGTCTGACTAGATTTTCTTGACCTTTCACAATACTTCCCAACAATGCACTTTCTTGCTAGTTTGGATCTTCGTGTATTATTGGAAGTTTTTCTTTTTCTTTTTGGTGTTGTAGTACAACATTCGGATCTTCATGGAGCTTCTCCCTGATATATCTTCTCAAAATATTATTATCTGCCACTTTTAATTGCATTTTTTTCTTCATTTCCATTGCATTTTGCAAAAAAAAAATTGTCGCATTGATATTAACTTGCATGTTGTTTACTTGCTTTTTTAAGTTTTCAAAATTTGACTGCAAAAAAGAAAATGTGAAATCATTCAAAATAACTATATAAAAAATTATTACTTGTTTTAAAGAAAATTGAAATATGAAAAATAAAGTGCAAAAGCAAAATGAAAAATCAATAAATATTTTCTTACCTCAGCCACATCCCTAGCAGACTCAGCAAGTGCAACTTTTTCTTTATCGAAAGCCCATTGGTTATAGAAAGCTTGGGCTTCAACATTAATATTCTCTAATATGCTAACAACAATATTTAAAACATCATCATCAAAAACAATTTCAGACTTCACTGTTCCTGTTGTGGCCTGACTCAGCAGACCACTAAGCTTTTCTGGTTCATATTGAACCAAAGAATATATTGAATCTCTTTTTGCATAATTCTTATATCGGGCATTTATTTGCTTGATTAGAACCTTGGCCCGATATTCCCAATCCTTCATTTTCTCCAAATATTGAAGGACAAATTCTTTGATTGTTGCTTCTGTGTTTTCAACCATTAAAATATTTTCATCAAAATTAACAATATCATCCTCAGTTTGAGGATGAGGGTCATTTCCCTCTGGAGCTATAAATGAACTATGCTCAACTGCAGGGGCTTCCTGTTGTTGTGCTTCACCCAATGGATCTTGAAGCACATATGTTGCTTTAAAACCTAAAATGTTCCCCTGCAATAGAAAATCGTCATCAAGTTGGATATTATCCAACCCAATAGATGAAACTTCTGGTGCCTGTGAAGAAGTGTGAAATGTAAAATATGAGAACCCAGGCCCAAAACTTTGAGTCGGTTGTGATCTCTATGAAAAAATTTATTTTCCAATCCATGTTTGACCTCTCATCTGTGTAGGCCCAAGATATGCTAGTGCTTGTCGTTGTTGTGAACGCAACTATTGTTGTTGCTTCTACTTTTGTTGTTGTTGTTGTTGTTGTTGGTGCTATTGCTATTGTGGAAGAAGCGGTAGTTGTGGTGGAAGCGGTGGCACCATATGGCCTCTCATTCTCATAGTTTGGCATTGAGAGGCGGTTGAAAACATAAAAAAATTTTGTTTACATTATTCTAAAAATAAAATAGAGAACATCCATAATAATTAATTCAAAGTAAATACACATTGTTTTACCTGAAGATGATGAAATCTGATGAATTTGGGCACCAATGTGGGAGGGTGTGGCCACACTAGATCCACCAAGTGAAGGAGCTTGCCTTGGATGTTTTGATGTCCTTTGCAATGGTGAATTTTTTGATCCAGTGTCCTCAGAATCACCAGTTTTCTCTGGCCTATGACTCCTATTGGCAGCATCTTGTTTACTCCTTATTGTGGTTGCCCTACCCTACATTTAGATGAAAAGAAAAATTTAAAAACAAAAATGTACTAAAATATAAAATACATTTTGATTGTCAAATATGGACTGATTACCTTCAATTCATCTCATGTCAAGGCAATGGCTTGCAGTGTTGCATGTACTATAGTAGGAGGAGGAGTATCTTGCAAATTATGAAAACTTTCAAAATAAAGAGCTAAAATATAATTAACAGAGCCCACAATGGGTTGTGTGTTTCTGGTTTGCAATTGCACCGCATGCAGCTCGGCCCTGATGCGATCTGCAATATAGGTGCACCAATCGAACCTTTCATGATGTTGACAATGAATAACATACGAAAGTCCCCAGAATAAAATTTTGGATCTTCCAAGTAGAATCAGTCTTGCCTAGAAGAACTCAATAATGGCCTTCAAAGTTGGATTCTTAACATCGATGATTGATAACCCCCATTTTGACTTGGCGGTAGAAGCTGCAAAAAGAAATAATTAGATAACAATTTACAAATTTGAATTATTTAGCATTAACAAATTCTAAGACAAAAGAATTATACCTACCAAATATTCTGTGGTGAGTTCATACATTTTCTCGAGGTAGCCTTTCTCTTCTGTAGAGAGCTGGGACTTTGTTGACATTGGAGGACAATCACCGAAAGGAAGATTTTTCAATCTGTTTATGTCTACAGTTGTGATGTTGAATGATAGATTTCTATTCCATATTTTCATTTTGACAATCCCCTTGTCATGGTCATAACCGCTAATGATATGTTGCAAGAGGACTTTATCAGTTTTGAAATGTGGCATTGACACAAGGGTTGTCAAACCTACATCATTTAACCATGATAAGTCTGTACCTGGGGTAATTAACAAATCTAAAATTAACGTGCAAGAAGGGTTTTTGAATTTTGGAATTGGGGTGGAAATGGCGGCCATTGCTAGAATTTGGAAACTTGGAAACAGGAAAAATAGGAAAATTTGGTTGCTCGATAACGGTTTGCTCTGGTTTGCTCTGGTTGGGTGCAGTGGTAGAAATGACATGAAAAATGACATTGATGCCCTTTTATAGATAGAATAGTCAGAGTTGACACGTGGCCGATTGTGCATCAGGTCGAATCTCAGACCATATTTTGCATCAGGCCCAATACCCAGACCTTATTGTGCATCAAACCCTGACCTCAGATCTTATTGTGCATCAGACCCTAACCTCGGACCTTATTATGCATGAGACCCAACCCTAGACCTTATTGTGCATCAGACCTTGACCCGAACCATATTATGCATCAGATTCGACCCGGACCTTATTCTGCATCAGACCGGATCACCGAACCTTATTCTGCATCATACCGAACACCAAACCTGGTTCTACATCATACCGAACACTCGAACCTAGTTATGCATCAGATCGGACCCGAACCTGGTTATGTATCATACCGAGCCTCGATTCTCGTTATGGATCTGACCAAGCCACCGTACCCAATTATGCATCAGTTCAAATCTGGTTCTAGTTATGCATCAATCTGAATCCTGTTCTAGTTTTGCATCAGACCAAAACCGGACCTTGTTATGCATCAGCCCGGATTCAATCTAACAAAACTATCAAAGTCACCATTTTTTCCCAATTTTTTCCCAGAAACCAAGGTAATTCGCCATTGCCTTCGACGTCAGGTTGGCCAGGATTCACCGCGCTTTCGAAATGGATTCACCTATTTTTTACAAGTACGTTTCGGGTCCTACCCCTTATGCATACCATGGCTCTTGTCTTCTCAATAGATAACTTGATAAAGTGAATAATACAACCTTGCTAGGATTATTGGACCACAAGCAAAGATTGTTTCCCCTTTAGCATCTTTGCTACCACCTCTTTCCATACACAATGTACCACCCCCCTGCTCATATTATTTATGGGGATTCCATATACCAAGGTGTATATTGGAGTGATATGTTAGTCCATGCTACCCCAACATAGATGATATTAATGTTAATGGTAGATCTTATGACTTAAAAGCCCTCATCCCCCATCAACCTTCTTAAACTCCTCCTCTGGTCATGGATCATATGGATCGATGTCCCTATAATTGGCATCCTTAGAATCCACCACACATCCTCAAGTGTGACAATTAGCTCATCACAAGGTAGCTAGAAGGTATTCATTTTTAAATATCATTGCTTTGTGTAACAACCCACAAACTCAACAAGGGAGAGATATTTTTTTCATTTTCAAAAGGAAAACTCACAAAGAAGTTCCAATATTTTTTCAACATTATAAGGCATAACTACAAGTTGATTTCATTGTCATTATAGATGATGCTAAAGTGGACAAGAGTGGCCAACATCCCATACTTCTAGGGTTCACTTTAAACCTCACCGATAGAAAAGATGCCATCAGTGGTCCCCCCACTTTTCCTATACCCTCATCGATATATGACAACTTGACCATGGTGTAGGGGTTATCCTTTAAGGCCTATAACACTTAAATGGGAACGCATTTTTCCTAACCCTACATAAGTTTGTTTATGTAGGATTATTCTAGTGTAATACCTTAGTGCTTAGTTACCACACCTCCATGGGCTAAGGCCATTACCACTCACTTGGTAATGTACATGGTTATCTGATCCTCACCATTCAAGGTGCCCTCACTATATTTTCTTGTGAATCATTTGATGGATAAATCCACCATCCAAGCCTCACTGCTTAGGACTATCCAAAAGCCTCACCACTTTGGGAACACACAAGCCTCATCGTTCAAGGTGTATCATTCACAAATATCTGGTTATTGCATCACCGCAACTCCTCCTAGATTCACAAATACCTAGTTATTGAATCACTGCAACTCCTCCCAAGATTAGATACATCTTGACTCAAGGGTTTTTTTATATGGCTCTAGATTCACGCCCCAAACCCCAATCAAACCCAAGATTTTAAACATTTAAAAATATGAACATCTCTCTCAAAGGAAATAAAGTGCTATATTAAAAACATAATTAAATGCATCATAACACTTTGCTAAAGACTAAATACTTTCAAATCATAATACTAGTATTTAGCATTTCCTTATTTACAATGAAGAATAACACATCATCAAGGTATTATAAACATAATTCATGATTAAACATATTCTTCCATTTGCACGTGTATAAATATTCCAAAACATAACAATAAAGAATAACAACACTTAATATTCCATTACAACAAGAATGTTACATACAAAAATATTTATATTCTCTTCATAAACATGAACTCATAAAAATCCTCATCCCAAGATTATTACATTACAATCTTATAAACCATAAATAATCATTCATATTTTCTTCAAGGTCTCCACTTGTTGAATCTCCATCAACAAAATTGAAGCATAATTAGGAATTAGTACAGCTCGTGAAATGCATATGCAACTTAACATGCACTATGCAACAACACACATACAACCATGCAAGATACATTCCATGCAAACAAGGAAAGAATCTCATACTTCTCTCAATAATAGATTCCTTTATCTACTCAAGAATGAGGAACCAATTATTAAACACATTCATTAATAGCTCTTATAAAAATATTCTTAAATCTTGAACCCATTGATAACTTTTGCATTAAATCAACATTCATGAGATACTTCCACATTAGCTAACATAATATCGTTGATAAAAAAAAATAATGTTAAAACAACATAAATAAAGCAACAAATTACCTTCTCTAAAATTAATAGTTTTCATACAACTATTGATTAATCTAACCAACATGGTTAAAAAGTATTCATTAATCACAAAACCAAGGGTTTCCTTCTATTATAAAACCCATTCAAATATTTTGATCAAGAATTACATAATATAGCCAAAAGCATTTCAGTTTTTCATTTAACATCTCCAAATACACGTTTAATAATCTATTCGAAAACTAAAAGCATAAAAATAAAACCAACGAGCACACATCAACATTGCAATCACTAAAATAAATAACAACTAGCTTAATCCAACCTCGAATTAAGTAATAAGGGAGCGACTCACACTCTACGGCTCCTAACTTTCCCTACGTTCAAGTAGGATTTTTCGATGTCTAGGAAACAACAACTCAACTCTCGAGAACAACCTACTAAGGCTCTACACAAATAAAACTCATCACAATCCACTAGCTCACCACATAAATAAATCGTAAAGATCTATACTGACTATAACATATTCAAACAACACAGAGAGCATGAACAACCAAAA
This sequence comes from Wollemia nobilis, assembly GCA_028583015.1. Taxonomy (NCBI): domain Eukaryota; kingdom Viridiplantae; phylum Streptophyta; class Pinopsida; order Araucariales; family Araucariaceae; genus Wollemia; species Wollemia nobilis. The sequence continues at coordinate 4,150,662 of JAQPPZ010016587.1, read as the reverse complement.
GAATGACTACTACAAACACTAGCAATGACAATGCTAAGAATCCATGAGCAACAATAATGTTGTTCTCTAACCTAACTTTTGCAACAAGATAAAGAGGCTATAATGACTTCCACACTACAACACCAAATGAGGATGGCATCATGGTTAACAACATTAGGATATCCCAACGTTGCAAGTCGACTAAGCTTCCTAAAGGGCGCTGCTAACAACAAAGGTAACAAACTCAATACGCTCACCTCAAACTATAAAGTTACTGCTAAAATAGGATAACATCGGGCATCAATGTCTAAAACTCGATGAGCAAAAAGAATATTGCCCAACTAGGCCTTCCTTGCATTTGAATTATGCTCAACAAGCAAAATAACTTAAAAAAATATAAGCTACGAAAGCTAAGAGAAAGACTGAATAAATTAAAGCAACAAGCTACTAGCATTTTATCATTAGATAGCAAACAAGAGAGCGAATTACCTCTACAATTAGCACTCCCATCAATACTTCCTTTCTCAAGCTTTCATCCTTCATTCCAATCTCCAGCTAGCCCCCTCATCCTTGGCAGTCTCCTCTATTTTATTGCTCGAAGCCACTCCCAAAAAGATAGATTAGCCTAAGAAACCACTCATCCTTGCATGCTATCCACTAAGCACAAATGTAACATTTCATACTACATTACAAGAAGTCTCCAACGTTGCCAGCTAATACAGCGATTCACATAATCCAACTTCCAAACATTATGTACTCAAATATTCAATAAATTTATCCTTTATTAAATCTATCTTAATTTATTAATACTCAAAGGTCCTATTGACACTTTTTGTCACATTATACAAGGGGTAGAAGAATAGTAGAATTTTTGTATAATATTTCTTTGTTGAAAGTTTTTCTTTTATTTTAAGTTACAGCAATTTTGACCCTCCCTATCGCCCCTTTTATAAAATGAAGAAGAAAGAGCTTCGCTACCAAACAAGCCAAGGAAAATAGCTTCGCCGAAAGAAAAGAAGGAGAATGTGAAAAGAGCTTCGGGCCCGAAGCACTTCAAATCACCACTTCGGGTGAAAACCTTGCGAAGTAATTTCGCCGAAGAAAATACAAAGATAACGCTTCGCACCCGAAGCATTTTCGATAGCCGCTTCGGGCGGAAGTCTTGCGAAGCAGCATCCAAACGACTTCGTCGAAGGAGGAGAGCATAATCCAAAATCAGCTAAGGTAAGGAAACTACTTCGGGCCCGAAGTATTTTCGACACCTACTTCGGCCAGTTTTCACCCGAAGCAGTGGTGCCCGAAGCAAAATGACGATGTGTCGAAAACAGAAAAGTGCTTCGGGAGGATATTCCCCAAACCGTAGTTTTGAGAGAGAATCGGGCCGAAACATTTTCCATCCGAAGCAGTTTCACCAGCAAAGGACAAAGAACCCCATTTCAAATATGGAGCCCGCTCGGCACTCGACATCCCCGAAGTAGTTTCTGCGAAGCATTATTTTGCGAAGAACAAATCAAGGAAGATCTACTTCGGCCCAAGGCTTTGGCGAGGCGGAGATGTAGCGAAGCACTTTTTGGGCCCACGTTCCAAGGTGGGCAGCTTCCCAAGGTGATCGAAGGCCCCTTATAAATACCTCCTTTCTTGCCCGATAAGTCCGCTGACCAATTTTGGCAAACGAAAGGGACGTAACAGTCCTCGAAGTAAAACACGACGGGCGTAACGATCACTCAAGCACAGCATCCAGAAGCCAGGGACACTCGGGCGACGCATTAAATGAATATTTCCATGGTTGACCCAGTCATAGTTGCCAGTTTTGGCAACCGATTTGAAAGCTCATCCGCAGCAACGCGAGGAGCCGATTTCTCAGGGCCCGAGGGTGTACTCCGCCATTTTTGTAATAATGATTCAGAGGGTCGGGTCCTCTATAAAAACCCAGGCTTTGCAATGTAAAAAGGGGGGAACTTTCTGCTAGAAAGCTGCTGTAACTTGATGTCCCGCGTTTAATACTAAAGATCTTTTGTGCTCTATTTCTCTCTTTTATGCTACCTTCTGTGCTTAATTCTTTTGTCTTTTCTCGTTCGCGTATTGAGACTCTGAATCCTGAATTCGATGCGCGATCGGGGACCGAACCCCTAAAATTCGCCCTGAAGGATACATAGGAGAGGAAAAACGTCTTGTCGCTTTCCTTTATGCTGCCTGGTGGATCGAGGTTTCTGTTATTCCCTTATCTCAATCGCTGTTACTCCGAACCCTGAATTCCAGCGAGAGAGAAAGGAGAACCCTACGAACCCGTCCGGAGGATACATAGGAAGTTTGGCATTTCATTTCTTTCGTGTTATTCTTGGTATTTCTTGCTGCTATTCGAGTTGTTAGCGAGTAATCGTGCTTCCTATTCTCTCCCACCTTAAATCATCATCTTCTAACCCTTACCCCTTTTTTATTTCTTTTCCTAACCCTTACTCTATTTATTTCTTTCCTGCACTCTTGTCTCAAACCCCAAAAGTAGATTAGTATAGGAGCCGGCCTTTCTCCGAAGATTGGCACGAGGGGCATCTCTTCCCCTCGGCCTTTCAATGTTGGTCGTAGGTCCAGGGCGCGCAAACCCACCGAAAGTCCTTTCCTATGTGGATTTGATGACCAACAATTTCTGGCACGCCCGGTGGGACCCAAGGTCCCATATTTGAGAAAATTTCTAGCCCGTCTTCACCGGAGCCAGTAGTTCTAACAAGTTCCCGATGAGATCCGATCAGTCTCATCTTCTGAGTAGTAGTGAGAATCGATGCCCTCATTACCGAAAGACTCTTAGCATCTGGCGACTCTGTTTTAACCGAGAATCTCTGAAGTCATGGAGACCAATACCTAAACTTGGTTTTCGTAACCAGGAGCCCCCATGTTTTGAGAAGGTCCGAGTTCGGTGAATCTCTGGCCTGTCTTCATCTGATAAAATCACCTGGCGACTCGATTGAGCTGAAGATCCAGATTTCCTGGTCGTAGGCGCCTTTCAAATCTGAAAGAAGATATCCCAGAGGAACCAAGGTTCGGTGAGCAGCCTTGACCTCATAAGCAGAGAAAGAATGTCCACCTAACGACTCCGACTCAGCGACGACAATCACGATTTCCACAGGCTGCTGTCGTAATGGCTAGGAGAAGCTTTCCTAGCTGGAATGATCCAGGCCCCCTGAATATCCAAAGCTACCACGAGATTCCCAAAAGTGCCTTGAAATCATTGACAAAATACAGCGGCACCGCGGGAACGGCCCGAGAACACCTTGAAGATGTTGTCGATTTAGCGACCCTCCATGACATTATCCATGAAGATGTCATGATCAGACTTCTTGTTCTATCTCTGGAAGGAAGGGCGCTGCGGTGGTACAGATTGCTCAGGCCCAAAAGCATCTGCTCATGGGATGACTTAGCGGGGGCATTGATCGAGACGTTCGATGGCTCTCAGGACCCCTTCCATCTCTTCGCATACCTCTCCACTATCAAGAGAGCACCTTCGAAGGGTATCACGGACTTCAATGTCCGATTCTACAGAAGTTGGAAGAGAATCCCACTGGAGATCCAACCGACGCCCGCCCAAGCCCATCTCTTCTATGTTCGGGCTTTCCACCCGGACGTAAGCCTCATTCTACTGCAATCATGGGAACGAAGGTTCCCTCAAATATTTGAGGAGGCAATACGAGCGGAACGGCTTCTGCTCCTATCGAGAAAGTGGCAGTGGGGAGAAACTCCGTCGCTTCCTCCGATAATTACTGCTCCTGTCCGGCCAACGTAGTACTCATCATGGGGCATTCCTCACACTGAGCCGAGACCTGAGACGCAGTCATTGGGAGCTCAGGAGGCAGACCTCATACTAGCTCAACAATGGAAGTACGCAAGCGTGGTCCACCCAATGAACAACATGGCTGCTTGCGATCTTCATCAAGAGGTGAACCGAGGAGAGAAGCAGACTCGAGTGGTAGAACCCGAGAACAAAGAGGGCACATTTTTGCACCCTTTTTGTATCCCAAGAGATGGCATGCAAGTGTTCAGCCAAAGCTCATCAAGCCTGTCCGATTCGGAGGATGAGCCCGAAGGGATCCTGGAGGACTACTCTTCGTCGGAGGAGCCTTGTTACCATATCAGTGGGATGGAAGAACCTGTACCCGACCTTTATTTCAAAGAATCTACAGAATTCTGGCATTGGGTCTGGTATTGGTTCCGGCTATCCCTAAGGCCAATGCCCCAAGAAGGTTTTCAAGTGGCGAACTTCTTCGCCAATAATCTGGGCACTAGCAGGAATGGAAATCGGTTGCGTTGCTTCCTATTCGTAGCATGGACAACTTCGGGAAGGGTCCAGCCAAACCTCAAGGGTATGTTAAAGTACAATCAGATCTGGTCCGGACACTGCAGGTTTACCGGATAATTGCCCGAAGCTGAATCCGTGGTGGCGGCATGCCGATTATGCCACAAAAATATTGTGTAAATACTATAAATAGTTTGGCTCTAAATAAGGTGTTGCTCAAAAGCTCAGGTCGAGTTTTACTTCGGCACCTTCCAAAAAAAAAAAAAAGAGAAGCTCGGGAACTGGGCGTACGAAGTAGCTGATAGAAAATAGCTCGCAGCAAATTTTGTGACCGAGCAAGACTCAGGCTGAGGACCGAGAGGTACTTCTCCAGGGGGAATCCAAGCGAAGCAGTATCGAAAGAAGGACCGACGAACCACCTTCGGCGAAGAAAACTACTTCGGGCCCGAAGCATAAAAGAAACAGCTCGCACCAAGGGTTCGCCCCGAAGCACTTCAACCCTGACCTCGACTTCACCAACCCAACGACGGAAAAGGCAGGGGCATTTAAAATGTGCCTAGGGGAACGTGTCGACAACCACCTTCAAAAGCGTCTAAAGCGGGCGAGTTAAATGAAAAGGTGGCGAGTACGTCCTTTAAGGATTCAGTTAGGAGAAAAGTTCATGCTCGGGTACAAAGTGGCAGAGGGTCACGCTTCCAAAGCGAGCCGCAATCATCACAACACACAACCCTGTGTACCACTCCACCATGCGGCGAATTGGATGAAGCGACGCGAAGTTAATTATGGCAAGTGCCATAAATACTGGTGGTTGCCTTCTACGGCTATATAACGTAGGCTCCAACAGTAACGAAGCTATTTGCCCGATAATTCATGCAAACTTCGCTACTAGTCTTCAAACTCTCCTATCTTGCGCTTCGAAGCCTCCAATCCCGAAGCCCTCCGCATTGTTTTCTCCATCACCCCTAGCACTATGGGGAAGAAGAACTCTAAGGAAAAGGGGAAGGAACCAGAAGTGGCGGCCCCCGAGCAGCCAAAGGCAAAGGGCCATGACAAAGGGCCGAAGAAGGTCGATGTTAGCCGCCGCCCTGAGAAACAAATCATGGGAGAAAGAGAGGATTCTGGGGATGAGCAACCTGAAGAACCACCGATTGATGCATGGGATAGGATTAGAGACACCAAGCTATCAAGGAGCGTGGCTGAACTCAGGAGCACCATCGAGTTCATGAAAAGCAGGCTCTCGACAGACAACAAAAGAGCTGTCGCTTACTACTCCCAGATATACTGGTATCTGACGCCCCCACACATCACTGCCCTGAGCTGATTGATGCCATCGCGCGAAACTATCAGCCCGCCTCCAGGCAAGTGGTGGACGCCTCCGGCCACAAGTTGTTCTCCATTCTGAAAGAAGATGTCCAGGCAGCCTTTGCACCATAGCAGGGCCCTCCTAAGGGGTACACGGTTCGCAACGTTATTCTTAGCGAACAAATGGAGAGGTTCACGTCCTCCAACTACATAATCAATTTTTTGCAACAGAGCCTCAAAAGCGGGCTCCCTTCGGGCAAATTGCCCCAAATGCCCCTACCCTTGGAGGCCTTCAAAAACGCCGACATCTTCTCCATCATTGCATGGGTGGCAGGCCTATCTACCGACGCTTCGGTACACCCGTGGCAGGTGTCTTTGGCCGAGTGTATTTCCAGAGGGGAATTTTATGCCCCTGATGCTTCGAGGCCGAGCACCAACCCAGTATTTTTTGACTGGGCAGAATGGGTGGCCAGGACCCTACATACACGGCTCACCAGCATGAAGAATGCTGGGACAAATAAGTACTTTTCGCCCTGTTCTCTTCTTATTTGGTTATTTTTCTTTCATGTACATAAGAGTTTCCCTTATGTTGCTATTACGGCAAGCGGCGAGGATGGAAATCCTCTGCCTGTATACCAGTGGACCCCTCTCCTATTGAAGACGGAGTCCTATTATTCTTTTAACCAACAATTTTTGGGACCCGCAATGCACATGCTAACGGGGTCTTCCCCTCGGGTTCCCCTCCTCCTAAGGGACAAGGTGGTACAAGAGAAAAGGGGAGACATTTTTCAGCTGACACAGGGGCTTGTAATTCGCATATTCGGCTTCATAGGGAAGCCCTTCTTACTACCAGTTTACCCCTCCGAGTACCAGTTTGCATTGGAGGTCGCTCGACAGAGCGATGCAACAAATGCCATTTATGGCCATGGACGGAAATGGGCTCACACCTACGATTTCCCTTTCAAAATGGGAGTTATCGAGGTGTTTGCCCTCAAACAAAATGTTTTCTTGGAGGAGAAACTCGCCAATTTTGGCCTAGTCCAGCTTCCTCAGCAATGGCTCTATGACCCCCTAGGGGTAATGAGGGACCATCTTCGATTTAAGAACTTCCACGCTTGCCCTTATCCAAAAATCGTAGAGCAGAGGAACAATCCCAACGGGAGGGATCTGGAGTGGCACTTGGAGAAAATGGAAACGCTACCTCCCCGGCACGAGTTCTACCCGATGGAGGTTGCATATGACCCAGTTCGGCACCCTCTCCCGAGCCCCAACTCCACCTTCTGGAAGAAGGCAAAGGATGACTTGAAGGAGGCGGCGAAAGATTGGGATGTGGCCCAGCTAAGAGAATGGTGGATAATGAGGGTCCACCGCCAAAATATGAACTCTTACGGACTTTTGGCGACTGACAAGGACTTCACGACGGTCTATGAGGCCAATGTCGGGACATGGAAGCCCCTGTCCTTCGCCGACCTCATTCCTCCAGCTATCCCAGGTTCGGGCGAAAGCCCAAAGAGAAAGGAAACTACTTCGAGCCAAAGAAGGAGAAGAAGGCCAAAGCCACGCCACGTAAACCACCTCAGGTACCTATGGGAGGCCAAGGCACGAGTTTCGAGGAGTCAGAACAACCGCTGGTGAGGACAAAGAGAAAGAGGCCAGAATCAGTCCAAGTGCCTCCAAGCCATCCAAAGCGGCTTCGCACAGGTTTTCAGAGCCCTTCCACTAGACGACCTACATCGGGCCCGTCCGAAGCAAACGTTGAAGGCGTAGCACCACCAAGCGCCGAAACCGTCCCGGATATCAATGTCATCAATGTGGAGGAACTCCTCCAATCCGAAGGGGACGCTGAGGCAAAAACCATGGAGGTTGAAGATGCCAAAGCAAAAGAAGAACAGGAGACGACTGCACCTAAAGTCACTACAACCACTTTGCCAGGAGGGCACTCAGGTATGCATGCTTCACCCCATGCTCAGGACTCACCTACGTCCACTGCGGCCACTGCCGAAGGATCCCATCAGTCTCCCCTGCAGGGCCACTCATCCCCTCACACATCGCCCGTAGCTAGTCCAGGTCCATCCCATGATCCCGACCGGGATAAGTCCATTGAAGTCACTTCGCCCACTCACACAGCCGCTCCATTGATTCTTAGCAAAAGCGGAGGTATCGCTTCGACGCCGAGCCCCACCATCGAACCTCCTTGTGAAGCATCCCCCATACACTCCCTGTATTTGTTCACTCCTTCGGCTGGTGATCCAGCCTTGTTTGAGTCTGAGATGTCCTTGATCAAGGAACGCCCCCTCGCCGAGAAGCTGCTCCAAGCCCGACAGAATACCGACAAAATCCTGAAGGAGGCGAGAAAGAAAAGAGGGCGAGCGACGGCTCAAGTTGAAAAATGCGCCGTGTTTGATCTGAAAGCTGGGAAGATGCACAAGATCAAGAAGGTCCCTAAGGTGCAAAAACCCTTGGATGAAATGACTCCAGCGGACTATGATTACCAGGAAACACCTAAAGACCTGGTGCATCTAAATGTAGACAATGAATCGGCATCCATGCATGTCCGAATTGAGACCTTTAGGGCTCATGCAGTTATCGCCAACCAACGCAGGATTGAGGCCGAGGCCACCAATGTTAAGCTAGAAGAAGATTTGGCGAGGGTCCGCTCCAAGTTGGCAGAGGCCGAGGAGCAGTGCAAGGCCATGAAAAAGGAAACACGCGCCCTAAAGCTGCAAGTTCTACAGCTCCATAATACTGAAGAAAATCAGGCGCAGAGACAAGCCAAAAATGACCTAAAGGCCAAAGAGCTGGAAGGCAGAGTTGCACAAATGCAGGCCCAACTGTACGAGAAGGAAGACCTGACGGTGTTTGACAGGAGCAGAATTAAGGAGATTCGCGCCCATTTGCTCAAGAATTTTAGGTCTCGGTGTTCCAGCGCCCTCACGATACTGACCTTCGTCATCGAAGCCCAGCTCGCTATTGCCGAAGGAGGGCCAATCATTGATGAAGTCACGCAGAAAGCCAGGCATCGGCTCAAGTTAGCCTTCGACGTCCAGAATGCGAAATATCAGGACTTGCAGGTCACTGCAATGACTCGGACGGCTAGAGATTGGTCCACAGCCCAGGCCACGGTTCGCGCCTTTTTCTCCAAGGTGCGAAAAGCTCAGAAGGCGAGAAGGCTCCAAGACATCTTTGAAAATGAGCAGCGTGCCTCGATGAATTATTTTTAGGACCTCTCCTCCTTGGGTTTCCCGAGTTTCACAGACGATGACGGGAACCTTCTGACTAAAGATGACCTCAAGCCAGTTTGGCTCCAATTCGAGGGCGATGTCTCAGAGATAGACGGATGGGCAGAGCCGATCTCGGAAGGGCAGATAACGGACTTCATCTTGAGATACTACAAGATGGTAGCATGCCTAAACGATTTATTCATCAGGGCCAAACATGCCGACATCGAGAAAATTGATCGGTTTCACGTTTTGGTTAAGGCATTACAAGATCAAGAACCATTCCAAAAGAGTGCCTGGACTCATGTCCGAAGAACGATGAAGCGCATCCGTGATCGCCTCGAACCATCGCCACAGCCAGAAGCCACGCCAGAGGAAGAAGAAGAAGAAGAAGAAGGAGAAGAGGAACAAGAAGAGGGACAGACCGCAGAAGCAGGGTCTGGGGAAGACCAGTAACTCTGCAGCCCAATGGATCAGGGCTAAAGGGTTCTTTTGTCGAGACGAGCTCATCACCCCGCGAGCCGCCAAGAATGTTGACACTTTTTGTCACATTATACAAGGGGTAGAAGAATAGTAGAATTTTTGTATAATATTTCTTTGTTGAAAGTTTTTCTTTTATTTTAAGTTACAGCAATTTTGACCCTCCCTATCGCCCCTTTTATAAAATGAAGAAGAAAGAGCTTCGCTACCAAACAAGCCAAGGAAAATAGCTTCGTCGAAAGAAAAGAAGGAGAATGTGAAAAGAGCTTCGGGCCCGAAGCACTTCAAATCACCACTTCGGGTGAAAACCTTGCGAAGTAATTTTGTCGAAGAAAATACAAAGATAACGCTTCGCACCCGAAGCATTTTCGACAGCCGCTTCGGGCGGAAGTCTTGCGAAGCAGAGATCCAAACGACTTCGCCGAAGGAGGAGAGCATAATCCAAAATCAGCTAAGGTAAGGAAACTACTTCGGGCTCGAAGTATTTCCGACACCTACTTCGGCCAGTTTTCACCCGAAGCAATGGTGCCCGAAGCAAAATGACGATGTGTCGAAAATAGAAAAGTGCTTCGGGAGGATATTCCCCGAACCGCAGTTTTGAGAGAGAATCGGGCCAAAACATTTTTCATCCGAAGCAGTTTCGCCAGCAAAGGACAAAGAACCCCATTTCAAAGATGGAGCCCGCTCGGCACTCGACATCCCCGAAGTAGTTTCTACGAAGCATTATTTTGCGAAGAACAAATCAAGGAAGATCTACTTCGGCCCAAGGCTTCGGCGAGGCGGAGATGTAGCGAAGCACTTTTTGGGCCCACGTTCCAAGGCGGGCAGCTTCCCAAGGTGATCGAAGGCCCCTTATAAATACCCCTTTCTTGCCCGATAAGCCCGCTGACCATTTTTGGCAAACGAAAGGGATGTAATAGTCCTCGAAGTAAAACACGGTGGGCGTAACGATCACTCAAGCACAGCATCCAGAAGCCAGGGACACTCAGGCGGTGCATTAAATGAATATTTCCATGGTTGACCCAGTCACAGTTGCCATTTTGGCAACCGATTTGAAAGCTCATCCGCAGCAGCAGTGAGGAGCCGATTTCTCAGGGCCCGAGGGTGTACTCCGCCATTTTTGTAATAATGATTCAGAGGGTCGGGTCCTCTATAAAAACCTAGGCTTTGCAATGTAAAAGGGGGGGAACTTTCTGCTAGAAAGTTGCCGTAACTTGATGTCCCGCGCTTAATACTAAAGACATTTTGTGCTCTATTTCTCTCTTTTATGCCGCCTTCTGTGCTTAATTCTTTTGTCTTTTCTCGTTCGCATACCGAGACTCTGAATCCCGAATCCGGTGCGCGATCGGGGACCGAACCCCTGAAATTCGCCCCGAAGGATACATAGGAGAGGAAAAACGTCTTGTCGCTTTCCTTTATGCCGCTCGGTGGATTGAGGTTTCTGTTATTCCCTTATCTCAATCGTTGTTACTCTGAACCCCGAATTCCAACGAGAGAGAAAGGAGAACCCTGCGAACCCGTCCGGAGGATACATAGGAAGTTCGGCATTTCGTTTCCTTCATGCTATTCTTGGTATTTCTTGCTGCTATTCGAGTTGTTAGCGAGTAATCATGCTTCCTGTTCTCTCCCACCTTAAATCATCATCTTCTAACCCTTACCCCTTTTTATTTCTTTTCCTAACCCTTACTCTGTTTATTTCTTTCCTGCACTCTTGTCTCAAACCCCAAAAGTAGATTAGTATAGGAGCCGGCCTTTCTCCGGAGATTGGCACGAGGGGCATCTCTTCCTCTCGGCCTTTCAATGTTGGTCGCAGGTCCAGGGCGCACAAACCCACCGAAAGTCCTTTCCTGTGCGGATTTGATGACCAACAGGTCCATCTTAACAATTAAATTACTAATCTCATTAATTCAATTGTTATTCTAATGTTAGTGTTATTCACTAACATTAGGATATAAATCAATTAGACCGCATAAATATGAAGTCATTTGTCTTGGGTTTTATTTCCATTATATCATATAGTGTGCATATAGATAAAGTCCATGTACTTTTTGTTTAGTTAATGGAGCTTAGTGTTTGAGGGTTTGTAATGTGAGCTAAGATTGGATATTGAAGCTTAGGGTTTGAGGGTTTTGCCATCTAATCTAGGGTTGATATAGGATCTATTTAATATCAAATGTTAATATTAACCATTAACACCGATATTATTCTTAAGTATCAAATATTAATACCTAACTTAATAGGATTATTAATTGAACAATTTTCATACTTCCAAAACACATGCATGAATGCATCCTAATGATATTGCAAACCAAAAAGCCAATCAATAATATGCACAAACCATACTTTTTTTCTTAAGCAAAAGGTTTTATGATAACTGCAATGTTATCACCCATCTACTAAGGATTGCTCTTTTGCTTAGTAGCAACCTCCTTGCCATATGGTGCATTCAGTCAACATACACATATGCAATGCACCTATATGAAGGGTTTTATTTTAACCCTTGAGTTGTTGATGATAATATCATCCCTCACTACCCTTTTTCTCTCAACTCTGGTGGTTTTCCCATACCAATCCACCTATGAGAGTACTTGTTCCTGCAACCACAAAATTCATTAGTAGTACCATATTATAATAGTATAATCCAACTTTAAAATCATATAGTACAACTATAAATTCATATTGAAGATAAATATAAGATTATCCATACATCAATACATAAATCAAACAACAAGGGTAGTCCTCTCACAAGGGTCATTACATATTTTCATGGTAGTCAACAATGCTCTTTAGAACTCTACATTGAGCATCAAGGTTACATGGTATAACCCCATCCCTACTAACAATGCATGGTTTGTAAATAGTAGCCCCTAAATGGTCTCCAATGTGTGGGTTAATCTCTCCCTATAGTTGGTTGTCTACAATCTCTCCCAAAAGCAAGTCAAAATATCAATCTAGTAGCCTTGAAGCTTGCATAATCAATTAAAATATATCAAAAATATAAGACAAGCAAAAGTGTTGTCTATTTGGCAAATGTGCCATTAAGTGAAAAAGGTACCACCAGATAATGAAAGCACTACTTAGATGGTGAAAGCACAGCCAAATTTTTAAAGCATCATTGACTTGCGAAAGTGCTAATGACTTGTGCTAACACTAGCACAAAAACACTACCAGTGCATGAAAGGGTTGCCCTCTCTTTATTCATGTTTTTCAAGGAAAAAAATAGAAAAAGAGATTAGTTTTTTGTTCTTACCTAAACGTGTGGTCCTCCTACCATAAGTGGTCTCACCTTGTCTACTCAATGCCATGGTCACATGTGCTAAACCATGAAAGTTTTATCGATAAGAGTCCAAAGCTCCTTTTTATCCTCATTCACAATAAAAATGATTTGGTTTTTAACCCTCTTACCATTTTACCCCTAGCCCTTCCAGCCAATGTTTGTTGTTTATCCATAATATTTCATCATGACATCAGTTTGAATCATGGTCAAGTTTATTTTTTTGGATCCAACTTGATTTTCCATTTGAAACTTGAGGGAGAATATCGGGGCATGACAACATTAAATGCTATCAAAAAATATAGAATTTAACATCTTCACTAATAAATAGTCAAAAGCATCAATCCTCTTATATCATGAATCCTAAGCAACATCAAATTTATTATGTCTTAAAATTGAGGCATTAATGACAACTATTGACACATTCATAATCTCTATAAACACATAAAAAAATAGGTAAATGTAAACATCCAATTTTGAATAGATCCTCAAAATATTCAAACTCACCAACATCTTTATCAACTTACTAATCAAACATACAAATCAAAATAATCATCTTCAAGTTGTGTCTAGAAACATTTATTGCTCCAAAACCAAAAGTACTAGAACATGAGCATTAGCATC